>CM076578.1:1528260981-1528605610 GCA_034641835.2 Pinus albicaulis
GGTGTAATATCCCCAACGGGAAATAGACAGCAATACAAGCATACGACAATATAGAAAATGCCGGAAATAGAACATAAGGCAAATACACATAAAAATGCCGGAAATGCTAAGCCATTTTATTAATCTGAGAATATAATGAGATACAATGGATAATCAGAATAAATGCACCTATCCTTGCTCAAGGCAAGTGAAGAACCCTCTCAGAAAAACAGGAAATGGCTGCTACAAGAAACTGCATCCCAGCTGCTGGAAGAAATTGCCGTAAACTGCTGCTGCGGGAATGAACTGAAGCTAGGGGCTGATCCCCTTGCCAGAATGAGCTGAAAATCGGCAGACCACCTGAACTCACCACCCCGGACAAAACCCAGAAACCATATACAAAATGGACCACCTCCGAAAATCACCCCAAAAACCCTCCTCCTAGAAAAACGTTGTCCCTCCAGGACCAGCGCAGACACCAACTGAAATAGACTGAAATGGGGCCACAACTCCTCAGGAAACTCACCAAATGATAAACGCTGAACCTCCACACCAGAATAGGCCTGAATCTCCTGCAGAAATCTCTACCACTGAACAGCTCCAACTCAAACTGCGTCCTCCCTCCAAGGACTGCACAGTCACCCAATGAAGCTCAGCTCCTCAGCAAAACTCCCAACAAAACACCTGCAAATCTCCTGCTAAAGACTGAAGAAAAACCTTGCCCGAGCAGGCACTCGAAGTCCCTCGGGGCCAAGGGTGAGATCTCCGACCGGAGACACTCAGTCGCACTAAACAGTGCTGCAGACCGACTAAACAGCCAGCGTGCTCAAGTAGACAGAAGTCTAGCTCAATATCATCAACAATATCAATAATGCCCAAATGAGGAGGCTCCTCCACCTTTTATAGCATTGGTTTCCCTCCAAAACCAACATCCTCTCTCTCTCATTGGCTCCTCCATGTGGTGTGTGGCCCCCCTTGGCTCCCCCCTTAAGTTACAACGCTGCATCTACTAGGGAAACACTTTATTTTATTTAAGTGAGTTAGACCCCTTTTCTCACTTTTATTTATTAATAAACTATAGTCGGCAAAACTATACAAAAATCAAATATTCCAATTAGCTGGCACACTAGGAACATTAATCTCTCCCCGGCAGTACCTGCTTGGTCCTCAAGCAACCCATGGATGAAAATCTGCTCGCTCTCTCAAGTGGCATCCTCATCCGGCAAAAATTGCTTGTCCTCGAGCAACGCTTGAACAAGCCTACTCTCTAGCCGATGCTCCCCACCGATACTGCAAAATGTGCCTGGGTCCCACTGAAACCTCTCTGTCTCCTGCATCACCCTGATACGAAGGGATATCTCAATGCCAGGATCCCAAACTGGCCTCTCACAATACCAGTCAACCAATAATCCCCCCGGATCCCATCGCCGCCATGGCCAATAATCGCCCAAGTCCCACGGCTCGGACTGTGCACTGCCTCTGGCTATGACTAATGCTCTAAGAGGTGAAGACCACCAATAAGCATCAATGCTCCTGGGCTCCTGTTGCGTTGTACCTGTAGCTACATATGCTACCCCTCCAACCGCATACCAACTCATCACCTCTCTCCAATCCAAGTCATGACTCAATCCCATGCTGATCCTATTCTCTTGAAATTGAGGAGTCCTGAAGTAACGATAACTGGTGCCCTCCTGCCGACTGGGATCTGTAACATCTACTATGTCCAAGGGCCCCTGCTCCACTGTGCTCCCTACGAAGAATACCGTACCATCAAGAGGGTACCAACTCATGATCTCCCGCCAGTCCATCTTGGAGGAAGCATCTGATGTAGCAACAACAACTGCATGTGGAACATGCTTGGAAGGTTGCCGCCAACCCGCAATCATCTCCCACTGCCAAACTATCACATCTACCTCCAACATCTCCAGAGGATATGGATCTGTAGCTGCTGTCACGGTACTCGGTGTCTGTGCATCTGACTGCTCCACCTCAAAGGATGACCCCAATGCTAGCCACACATCCATCATAGGCTCAATGTGGGCACCCATCTGGACCTCACCCAAGGAAATGTCATGCCTGATGTCCATAGTATCCTCCTCTGCTGACTCAGGCTCCATCATGTGCTGCTCTCGCTGAAGCCTCACAAGTGACTCATCACCCAGAGTATCTCCTATACAGTCCCCTGACTGCTCACCCTGCACACTGTAATACGGCTGCAATCTACTGTCATCATACCTGCATGACTGCTCTTGCTCCACAGAAGCAACCTCAACTGATCCTATGGACTCATATGAAAGAGAGTCCTCACCCTGGTATACAGAAGGAATGCCCTCCTGTTCTACCTCCGCCATCTCATCTACATCGAACATGCCATCCACCCTCTCGACAAAGTGTCGATACAGTGTCTGGAGCCCAGACACATACTGGGATACTACCTCGGCTGTACCCCGTATCCTCTGCTCATGCATGATCTCGACATGCCCTGAGGGAAAAATGATGCATGTCTCCCTCATGACCTGCTCCCCAAGCGTAGGCTCAATGATGACGATGCACCACCTCTGCAACGGATCATCTCATCCCCCAACCTGTGGCTGTCAACTAGCACACCAACCCAGTGCCACTGCTGAGAAGTCTCTCCCCTAGTGTACTGAGTGTCATCCAAATATCTTGGGTGAACCTCGCGTACCCTGCTGCTCACGCCCAAAGTGCCAAAGGTCAAAAACATAATCAACTGTACCTGTGAGTGATGTCGAAGCGAGTCAGGTGTGTGAGTCCCCACAGATACCGCCAAGTATCGCTCCTTTGTCTCTCCATCGATCCTGGGTGGACTACTACCAAAGGTAAGCCCGATGTCCCTGTCCATGAGTCTCTCTGGAAGCAATGCTCTAAGACCCTGCTGTGCAGCACCGTATGCCCTCGCATACCACTGATCATCCATATACTCCTCAACATGCCACTGCACACCGAGGCATACCTCGGTATGCTGCTGGATACCATGTGCTACTGCTGTAGCACCCTGTACCGTCTCGTGCCCTGACTATGTCCAGGCACCGGTCACTCTCCGCATGCTCTCAATGTGATGTAGGATACTCCTACTCCACAATGCAGTCCCACACACTATGGTACACCACCATGCTACTCCATGTCCACCGACAATCCACCGCTCAATGCTAGAGGCTCCCACACATCCCTGGATGTGATGTCCTAGAGCTGTGCCTCTACAGGTCCGACTACCACCAATCGGTAACATCGTCTCCACCGTCGCATCATTATACCTGTCGACGAAAGGATCATCACTCCAAATCCTCCTCAAGGGGTCCGAGAAGTGAATCTCCCTAAGTGTCAGTAGTGTTACCACCACTGCTCGGCTCTGCTGCGTCCTCTGTGCCCCACACAAAGGTGAAGAATCCTTGGCCCCATACAAGGCGCCATCTGGTGGCCTGCCAATGCCACCTCCTCCGACAAGCTCCTGCCAAGGTGTGCTGACCACCCCGTGATCCCATGTATGAGTGTCATGCCAAGACAACCTAGGGAGCCTGCCCATAAACTGGTTGGCCACTGGAGCTGACCGAAACTGCCCATGCTCTACTACTAGGCCAACTGTACTCTCCAAGACATAGTCAGCCGACCTGCCTGGGAGACGATAGGTGACCCCACCTGGATCCCAATGCCAATCTGGGGTTCTTGTAATCCCCATGCATAGAAACTCCTGCTGAGCTACACTCGGATCCATCACCATCTCCATAGCCCGCTCCACCGAGTACCAACTCAAAATCTCTCTCCATCCAACCTCAACATGTGGATGTTGTACCTTGTGCAACTCTGATCGTCTCATACCGCTATCCAAGTCAACATATGAGATCTGACTAGGTGGCTCTGCCTCTCTCTCTCCAACGGGAAGAGATGACCCAACAACACTGCTAGTCCCATCCATGCATGCCTGAAGGGGAATGATTTGACGCTCCAACGTGCCCTCTGATTGTACCATCAGGGAATCTAGCTGTTCCCCAATGCGGACCAACTTGGCCGCCGACTTGGCACAAGTCACTCTCATACCCTCCAGCTCCTGGTCCTGCAACAAAATGGTCTCCCGTACTGACGTGGCCTTCTCTCTCAAAACTCGAAGGTCCGCCCGAAGCCGATGATACCGCTGTCTGTGACCATCATCCAATACCTCTGTACCTGCTAGTGCCTCATCAAAGGTGGATATATCTCCTATCGTCTCAACCATCTGTCGTGTGCTGCTACCACCTGAAGACTCGGACACGACTCCGGTCATCACCTCAATGGATGGCTCTACTGAGGTAGGCTCTACCTTCTCCACTACCACATCAACCGACATGGCCAAGGAGGTCTCCAATGAGGGTGAATCCTGTGTCACACTAGGTTTAACCTCAGACTCCCTGCAATCCCGTGTGCCCTCATCCTCCAAGTGCGAGGTAACCATTTTAATGGTTTCCCTCTCCAACACTCGGTCAAGCTGGAAAGAGGTATCCAACTTGTCCACCCAAGCTTTTCCCGAGCGCCTGGATGACCCGTCAAATGTCGGTAGATGGAATCTGTCCATTGTGCGCTGTAAGCCCCCATCATGTGAGCGCCTGTTCCCTCTGTGAAAGTTGTGAGGTCTACTATCACGCCGGAGCTGGACAAAGTCTCTGAACGAGAGAGCCTCCATGAACTCCTGCCCGTATGCCTGGTACTCTGCAAAATAGTCACCCATGTGGCCCGGCTCCGGCTCTCGTTGTGCTGCTGCCCCTGTGTCTTCATCCAGAAAAGTGGGCATGGTAGGACGTGTGGGTGTATGTGATGCCATATGCTGAGTGGCATCATGCTCCGGCAAATGGTGGGATGTGCCTAATCCCTCACCAATCTGAAAACCCCTTGGGGTTTCCCACTGCCTTTCTAGCGCAGTGAATCTCTGTGACATATCCTGCATGTGTTGGAGCGCCTCTCTAAATCTCCTCTCATCATCAACACCTGCCATCGGCTCTTTCTGCTATGTGTCTACAGGCTCCTCAGAAACTGCACGGCTGCTGCAAAACCATACTGCTGCTTAACTTCGACCTCCGATTTACCCACTGAAAACTACTCAGAAAATTCCAGGAATTTGGGAAGGTGATCCTTGCCCAAAACCCAGAAAAACCCAGAAATCGTTTCTTCTAATTCCAACCTTCAAAATTTGACCCTTTATATTTTGGCTCTCTTTCCAATTTCGTTTTTGGTACTGCAACTGCTATGGCTCTCCAAAATTCCAGCAAACCTCTGTATGATCTCTTTCCCAATGTCATAGACCACAGGCTGAGCCAGATCTATGCTTTGATACCACTGTAATATCCCCAACGGGAAATAGACAGCAATACAAGCATACGACAATATAGAAAATGTCGGAAATAGAACATAAGGCAAATACACATAAAAATGCCGGAAATGCTAAGCCATTTTATTAATCTGAGAATATAATGAGATACAATGGATAATCAGAATAAATGCACCTATCCTTGCTCAAGGCAAGTGAAGAACCCTCTCAGAAAAACAGGAAATGGCTGCTACAAGAAACTACATCCCAGCTGCTGGAAGAAACTGCCGTAAACTGCTGCTGCTGGAATGAACTGAAGCTAGGGGCTGATCCCCTTGCCGGAATGAGCTGAAAATCGGCAGACCACCTGAACTCACCACCCCGGACAAAACTCAGAAACCATATACAAAATGGACCAACTCCGAAAATCACCCCAGAAACCCTCCTCCTAGAAAAACGTCGTCCCTCCAGGACCAGCGCAGACACCAACTGAAATAGACTGAAATGGGGCCACAACTCCTCAGGAAACTCACCAAATGATAAACGCTGAACCTCCACACCGGAAGAGGCCTGAATCTCCTGCAGAAATCTCTACCACTGAACAACTCCAACTCAAACTGCATCCTCCCTCCAAGGACTGCGCAGTCACCCAATGAAGCTCAGCTCCTCAGCAAAACTCCCAAACAAAACACCTGCAAATCTCCTGCTAAAGACTGAAGAAAAATCTTGCCCGAGCAAGCACTCGAAGTCCCCCGGGGCCAAGGGTGAGATCTCCGACCGGAGACACTCAGTCGCACTAAACAGTGCTGCACACTGTAATATCCCCAACGGGAAATAAACAGTAATACACAGAAATACAAACAAGCAGATATATAGAACAAAATGCCGGAACCAGAATATGGAACAAATACACATAAAATGCCAGAACACTAAGCCATTTTATTAATCTGAGAATACATGTATATGGGTACAAAGATAATCAGAATGAGTGCACCTATCCTTGCCCTATGCAAGTGGAGACCCTCTCAGAATAAGAAATGGCTGCAATAGAGACTGCGTCCTAGCTGGCTGGAGAAACTGCCGTAGAAAACTGCTGCTGCAATGTACTGGAACTAGGGGCTGATCCCCTCATCGGAATGAGCTGAAAACTGGAAGGCTAGCTGATCTCAACCCTCTGGACAAAACCCAGAAATCGTGAAGCAAATGCTCCACCTCCGAAAATCCACCAAATAAACCCCCTCCAGAGAAAACGCTGTCTCTCCCAGGAACAGCGCAGAAGCCCCAGAAAACGCTGGGAAAAAGGGGCTGAATCCTCCTGCAAAACCTCCGGATGAAATAGCAATCTCCTCAAGGCTGGAAAACGTTGAAACCACTGCCAAATAACCACCCAACAAAGTTGCTCAACAAAGACTGCGTCCTCCCCAACTGAAACTGCGTCCTCTCTCCTAGACTGCGCAGTCACTCAAAAGGGCAGCTCCTATGCAAAACGTCCACCAGAAAACCACTGCAAATCACCAACTAGAACTGAAGGAAAAACCTTGCTCGAGCAGGCACTCGAAGTCCCCCGGAGCCAAGGGCGAGATCTCCGACCGGAGACACTCAGTTTGCACTAAACAGTGCTGCAGACTGACTAAACAACCGGCGTGCTGAAGTAGACAGAAGTCTAGCTCTCAATATCAATATCATATCAACAATGCCAAATGGAGTGAAAACCCCACCTTATATAATGCTAGCTCCCTCCAAAACCCTAACTGCGTCCTTCACCCTCCTTGACCTGCGCAGTCACCCTTGGGTCAGCGTGAGGCCTCCTCATGTGCGTGTGGACCCCCAAGGCCACCCCTTTAAGTTACAACGTCCATCAACTAGGAAAGCACTTTATTTTATAAAGTGAGATGACCCCCTTATTCCTCACTTTATTTATTATTTCTAGCTAAAGCGGCAAAATTAAACAAAAATGAAATATTCCAATTAGCAATGCTAATTAGGAATATTACACAGACCGACTAAACAGCCAGCGTGCTCAAGTAGACAGAAGTCTAGCTCAATATCATCAACAATATCAATAATGCCCCAAGTGAGGAGGCTCCTCCCCCTTTTATAGCATTGGTTTCCCTCCAAAACCAACGTCCTCTCTCTCATTGGCTCCTCCACGTGGTGTGTGGCCCCCCTTGGCTCCCCCCCTTAAGTTACAACGTTGCATCTACTAGGGAAACACTTTATTTTATTTAAGTGAGTTAGACCCCTTTTCTCACTTTTATTTATTAATTAACTATAGTCGGCAAAACTATACAAAAATCAAATATTCCAATTAGCGGTGCTAATTAGGAATATTACATGGGGAGTGGGAGCGAGAGTGAAATTTTCAAAAGCTCCTGGTCTGGGAACTAATCGAGAAGCGAATTTTTATATAATATATATTTTTTTATATTTTGATGCATATATGTCAACAAAAGCATGTAGAATGATGAATTAGATATTAAAACATAAAAAACATAGATTGAACCATATAACATCAATCATCTAGAAGTTATAATCTTCATCAACCACGTCCACAAGTTCGAAACATACAACATATTGACTCTTGAGTCTCATGATTCATCAATCTTAAAGTTTCGAGCTTTCAAAATTCAATATATAACATTTATCATCATTGAACGCCAAAGTTGTATTTGTAAGCTAAGTGTAACCATTACAACAAAGAATAGCTAACATGAAATGAAATGTTTTAAAATGAAACAAAAACTTTCAACTTTCACGAAGCATCATATTCATAATTCATAATGAGTTATAAACTTATAACTGCCAACTTCAAAGTTTCAAACTTCAAACTTAAATTTTCATATATTGTTTATAAAAAATATCATAATAAATATGAAAGAGTCAAGTTTCAACAGTTATAAAAAGTTAAAAACTACTAGAAACTAGAAAAGACTAGTAAAAATATTTTATCTATTGCTTGGCAACTGGCCCCTTGCCATGCCCACGAGAAATGTCTATTTTTTAAGCAGATCATGGTAATGGTGGTCTTCTAGCAGTCTCCTCCCACATCGTAGCACGACCAAAACTAGAAGGCACGTGCCCTATACATGAGGATGTAGGTGAAGGCAGCATCAGCAAAGGAACAATATTTGGAACTCGAACACTGCCACTACTACTAGATGGTGGGTGTGGCAGTGGCAAGCTTGTTGTTGCTTCATCCTCATCTCTCAAAAGTTCTACTTCTAATTCTTCTAGATGTATAGTGCCATCCTCCAAATTATCATCCTCTAGGTTGTTGTCCACATAAACCTCAAGTTGTAGTGCGCATAAACCAAGCTTTTTGCTCGGCTTTCATTGAGTGTGTTTCTTCTCACATTATGGATGAAGTTGTCGGTGCTCCAACACCTCTCTGCAGAAGAAATATTTACAACCTATGAGAGAACTTTTTTTACCAATTTTGGCAAAAGTCCCATGCCACCATATGCTTCCCACCATGTGAGAGCATCAAATCTATCTCTAGCTTCCACTGCATGCAAAGAACCAAACAAACTAGTGCAATTGAATTATCTTCCTAATTCAAGACGCAGATTAGCACACTCCTCCCTGTGAGGGACCAACTTGTCTAATGCTTTCATATATCCCTCTTGTACCACTGGATCTGTATGGGGTTTGATCCTAACCCCACCCCTAAGTGCAGGTTAGCCCAACCAGATGAAGAGTAGTATTTTGGCATAAGGATATATGCCAAGGCATGCAGTGAAACATTAAGTTTATTCCACCATGCACACACACAATTGTGAATCATTGAATACAAGTTGGGATCATTTTCCTTAACAACATCTTTATTTGCCCCAACATGTTATCCATTCGTTCATACACCTCCCCAATCGCTGGTTTATCTGTATCTGCAAAGCGAATCATGCTATAAATGGGCTTGGTGAAATTCAAAATTTCCCTCACACATGCCAAAAACAGACCATCAAGAGCGGTCTCCTCCATCTGTTCAAAACCTTGCCTATCAATTATTGTTGATGCCCTATCCTTTAATATCTGCCAGTGTGGACTTGATACCATGCTAGCCAATGACTCTCTTACCTTCAAAAGGCATCTGAAGGTGCGGTAATAGCTAGCAAATCTAGTCTTTGCAATCTTCAATAGCTCCAATCTTGAGTGACTACGGAAAAGCCCATGGGTATTGCTAAAATTTGAATAAATTATATCATTTTTTTGCCTCTCTTGTACAAAATCACCAATCCATTTGTATTGAGGTTGTTTGTTTTTAATTATATCATGCATCAAAAGGTTTAATGTGTGAACCAAACACTCAAACCAAAATATGTTGGGGTATTTATCCTCAATAGTTGCTCCCGCTCAATACTTGGACGAAATTGTATAGCCCAATACGTTTAATTGTTTCAAGTAATAGTTCTGCAATGTTGATGTCGGTCGTGAAACTTTCTGAGTAATCATATGATGAAAGGAAGATTGCACCACTAACAGACACAGCAAGAACACTTATCAATGGCTTGCCTTTTACATTTTTCCATCCATCAGATACAATGGACACCCCATGCTCATTCCAAGAATTTGTCATTCTACTCAAAGAATGAGCTATTTTTTCTTTTTCATGATCAAGTCCCACGGTTCTAGCCTTGTCATACCCACGGCACTTGTATCGTTTGGGAGCATCATTAATGGCAGAAACCATTTCATGCCAATAAGGCGAGCAAAGAACATTGAATGGTACCCCACGTGCATAGAGAAACCAGAAAATTTTTGAATCCACATCATTCCTACACCCTTTGTCAAGGAAATTTGATATGGTTCTATGCCTTAAAGAGATGTTTGTTCTTGTGACAGGTGTAGCTCCATAACCACTACAATGGGTGGAGGTTGATGTAATTCTTTGTGCATGATGTGATGGTGGACTGGGTTCTAAGAAACTCTTTGATCTTTTAGATTTGTATTGGGCTTCCTCCTCTTCCCTTATGTATTTGGCTCTATCTGTTGCTAACACACTTACACAAGTTTTGGTTCCCATTTGTTTATTTCCATCCCATGGACTTTTCCCACAAAGGTGCCTTCTGGCACGGGTGTATGAACTCGTGAATTGTTTATTGCAATGGTTGAAAAAAAAATTAGTGGTTCCACCCCCTTCCTCTGCTTCAGGCCTAGTAACATATTTCCACAATGCTGTTTGGTCAATTTTAGTTGGTGTGACCTCATCATCTCCACTCTCTCCTTCCTCCTCACCAAGGTACTCTCCAGGATTTTCATCAAATCCGCTATAGCCCACTTCTTCATCCTCCTCTTCTTGAAAAAACCTCTTTCTTCTACAATCCAACACCATAATCACAAAAAAAAAAAAACAAACAACAAGAAAATGCCAAGCCATATAGCCATGATGTTTCAAGTTTTTATCCTGCAAAAAATGGAGGAATGCCAAATGGGATTGGGAAAGAGAGAAGAAAACATTTTTATTTTTAAAGAGAGAATCCATACAGGTGAAGAAGATTTACAGATGAGAGGAATAACCTGTTTATGAGTTTTTGTTAATAAACTCATAAACATTTTTATTTTGCTAAGATTCAACAAATAAAATAAAAAATTCTAGATTAGAGTGTAGATCCTACCTATTTGGCCTTCAATCCCAAGCTCCAATATCCCTTGCAAGTTCCTCAGTCTCCCTCCTCAACTCAAGCTCCAAGCTCTCTCTTGCTCTCCCCAAGCTCCAAGCTCTCCTCTCCCTTGCTCTATCTTGCTAAAATGCACAAGTGATGAATAATGAGGGAGAGGAGGGCCTTTATGTTATCCCCCCTCCTCTTTCCCTCCCTCTCCCCCCCGGCACCATGCTGGTCGCCCTTCTCTGCCCGCCGGTCGCGTGGCCTAAATTGAATGGGAGCGAAAATTTTAAGGGGGAAGCGATCGAGAGCGATCGCTCCCTCCTTAAAATTTTCGCTCCCGATTGCTCCCAGAAAACCAGGGAGTGTTTTTTCTACCTTGAGAGCGCGCTCCTGAAATTCACTCCCGATGGGAGTGATTTCAGGAGGTCGCTCCCAAGGAGAGCGCGAATTGGGAGCGGGTTCGAGGGGTGGTGGGGGGGCGAAGCGCTCTCCCACGACCCTGGTTCAAATATAAGTATGAGACCAATAGAGGCCGCGTAGATTCAACTAGTTTAAAGAAGTCTTCCTTAAGAATCCAAGCTTGTGGTATTTCATAAGGAACAATCATAAGGAAGTTTGAGTCCCCCCTATCCAAACAATAGCCTGAAGTAAAGGTATGTATCTGCTAACAATAATTAATTTGAAATAATTTTTCTCTTGAAAACATTCGTGAAAGTTTTGATGAAGTGCACTGAAGTTTGTGAAAGGCATTAGACATCTTTTTATCTCAAGTAGCATTAACAAATTGTTAAGATTGAAGCATATTGCTTGGCGCCCATCTTGAAAAGTATTCATAGATAGATATTTCAAAGAAAATCTATGGCTTTGGATGACTGGCATCTCCAAATAATTAAAGGTGGACAGTTAAAGATTCTTGTTTTTCTAAGGTAAATACCAAGCCGAATGCATTGCAAATGTAAGTCCAAGATGAATAACTAAAATTAAAAGCTGATGGCTAATCTTTTTATGATTTTTTTGGATAGAGCAATGTTAATGATAAACTAACACTTACCCAAAACATCAGATATGTTGACAGTGGGCAAAATAACTTTGAAACTATTTTAACTCGAGTGTTATGAGTGCCTAACTCACCGTAGCAATAGCTCCCGTGTAACTAGAAGGAATAATCAACTTCAACAAAAATGGCCAAAGAATTACCTGCATACAAAAGCAGAATCAAAAAGCAATGTACATTTCTATTGCCAAATCAGTTCTTGACAGTTTCCCCGTATTAAATCAGCATTACTATCTAGCAACTCAATTCCTTGTGCTGCTGATACAAATGAAACAAGAAAAATGAAATGCCTCACCTCACCCACAAAATGTATTCTCGTACAAAAACCATGATCAAAAGAAGAAAATGACAGCAAATAGCACATATTAGTTTATTACCACATTGTTCTGTTCTATACCTCCATCTCAGGGATAGTAATCGCAAGTAATAGCAGTCCTTTCTCACAAACGGTCCTCAATTCAGATGGGGAGACAACTCCCATTTTCAACTGTAAATAAACATTTTACTTCATTAGTGTCTACCAAATAGTATAAATCTGTATATTACATTAGTGACTCTAAAATGATGGAATTGTTAGTGATGCTTCTAAGATGACGACGAGGATTTATAGAGAATGAACATGAGCACAAAATGGAGAAATAACCTCTGTCTTTGCAGATGAAACAGCTTGAAAACCCATTGCAACCTCAAGAGCTTCCTGCTGGTTTTGGTACTCGGAAACATCTTCTTCTGCAATGGCACACTGTCGCACAAGGAACTCCACAAACAACTCTCCACAAGCACCATCCAAATAGCAATGAGAGGCCATCACCATAATTAGCTGCATTATGATAGAAAACATCTAGACTATATGACGCTTCTGTTAACAAATCCTGTGAAAATAAAGTAAATTTGAATTCCCATTCACTACTATCAGAAGAAACAAGAACAATGCAAAGAATCTATAACCAAAGAAACAATTCAGAAATGAGCAAGAAATTTTAAGAGTGCTACACCATCAAGGTGTCAGTGTGAACATGAAATTGGGAAGAAGAAAATTGAATCTTGGGACACATATTACACACCTACATAACTATTGCAACTATTGAACAAATGTGCCCTAGAAATATAAACATTATGGAATGTGTTGTTCCATTTGCAAATTGCACAATATCTCGATGTATCAAGCCAGTTCTACATTAGCATATAAATAAGATTTACAAGGGGGTACAGTTGATTTATTGACAATTGTTTATGATGAGACGTGCTAGAGTGTAGTTTTCTGTTAGCTTCAATGCTGCATTCATTGCAGGTAGCCAACAGAGAAGAGTCAAGACCACAGCTACGGAGGAGCATCCTCCCCCTCGCACCCACTCCCAAAGCGAGCTCCAACTGGAAGTGCTCAGGGAGCAACTCAGAGAGCGCTCTCCTAATTCACTCTCGTTTCAGAGCGATTTTCGGGGGCATGCTCCCACAAAAAAAAAATTGCTCCCTAGTAGATTTCTTTTCATTTCTTCGCAAAAATAAATCGCTCTACTGTTCAACACCCTTGCAAAAGTATGCAACAAAGCTAGTGCAAGATAAAAGGGTTGGAATAGCAAATTTTACATGCTCCCATTGTAAAACGACCTACAATAGTTCATACACTGCCATGAGATGAAAATAAGACTGTATGAGTCAAAACTTGTGATCAAGTGCTAGCAAAAGATAGGAATAGATACGGGTCCCGGGATAATTCCCAACCGTAATACAATTCCATCACATAAACCGAGGGTTGCCTTCTAGGGCAAAAAACCCTAAATTAACATAACTTCTACCATTAGAACTTCCACCTACTGAACAGTCCAGATTAACTACAAAATTACAATATTTTACAACGCGATTTTCTCAAAAATTTCCTTTCAAGGGTGCCCCAACTGGACCCTACTGATTTTTTAGTAGCTTGGGAGGTACTGCAAGCCCTAGGGTTTGGGGTTTGGAGGGAAAAGCGCCACAAGAGTCACTTGTGGTCTTGGAACCCAAGCTAAGGGTTTTGCACCCATCGTGATTTGGGCTAAAACCATGGCGCATTTTGGACATGTGATGGGATGAGATGATAGAGGGTGGAAAGGAGAATCCAACGCTTCAAGAATCATCAAATTCCGAGTTGTCCTTAGTGAGATATGAATTTTTGAATTTTATAATTAATTTATGAACAGTCAAGTCATGTAGGCTTGGTCCAAAAGTCATGTCTCTTCAACAAATACGTTGACCCTTCTAGAAGGTATGTGAGGTTCATTTAGAGCATCCAAGGACATCAAAGATTATCATACATCTTTAAAATTAGGCCGAGCTCTAGGACGACAAAGCGTGGAGAATTAAGGGTTGTTTTGGGCTAGTTTTCTTCTTCATTGCAGGTCTGAGTTAGTTGATGGATGAGGCTGCATTGCAGAGTGGAGTGGAGGATTGTTTTGAGTGCGGTTTGAGGAGAGCTTTCTCCCCTTACTAGGCCACAGCACTAGCTGTCAAGGTATGGGTAGGGTGCAGGCCTGAATTGCCCTGTTCAAGAGGGCCAAGGGTGTTGTAGTGATCACAGCCAACCGCAGAGGGAACAGGGATCAATTCTGGGCTTGTTGGATGTTAATTTAATCCCTATCCTACAGCAAATTGGACAACAACGTGAGGAAGGGAGGTTGCATTCAATAGTTGACTGTTTTGTCAAGTTTGGTAGGGCTATTACCAAGTGACAAGTACCCTAACCAGGAGAAGATTTGAACAGTGGTGAACAGACCTACCACAAGGTATGTATTAATGAGGAGTTTGTGTTGATTTGGTGTTGGATCGTGTCCATGTGTGGACAGAATTTATAGCAGCCTATAAGTGCCATGTGTTGAGGTCAACTTGGGGAGTTAGAGACCTCAACTAGGAGCAGAACTTGTAGTGAAGGATTGGGTGTCTTTGGACTAGTGGAGGGCAACATGTTGGCTACCCAAAGTAGCCCTAGACTAGCAATCTTGAATCCACGAAGACAGCTGAAGGTTAAGTGAAGTTTGGAGCCTAAAGTGAAGCACTTTTATAGACAAAAGTGACTGCTAGATTGGCGGATTGGTGTAATATTCCCAATTAGCAGCAGCTAATTGGCAATATTAATTTTTGGCAAGTTTACTTTTATAAAGTTAAAGTCAGTTAATAAAGTGGGTGAGAAGATACTTAGCCTACACTTTGGAAATAAAACACTTCCTAAAGTCACTTGAGCACATTTATTTGACAGCGTGGGTCCCAGGGGTCAAAGTGGCAGCGTGGGGACAGTGGCAGTGTGGGCAGTGTGGGCAGCGCAGAGAGAGAGGGACAGCGTGGCCAAGGGGAACATCGCAATTTTGGTGGTGCCTAGGGGAGAGACAGGCTCTCCAAGCATAAAGAGAGGGAGAGGCTCCTCATTCCCTCATTCGATTATGCATCTATGTTTTGTCTTTTGACATTGAGCACGCTTTTGCTGTTGAGCAAAGTCTGCAAGTGTTGTTTAGCACACTAGGTGTCTCCGAGCGAAGAACCCAACCTCAGCCACGAGGGACTTTGAATGCCTGCTCGGGTGAGGAGCTCTATCCATTGATTTTCAAGTGGGAGCTATAGCATCTTCAGCAGGGATTACACACTTGCTTGGGCAGCGCAGTCTTGAGGAGAGACCACGCAGTTCTTGGAGGAGGTAGTGCCGAGAGTGGAGATTTATCAGGGGATTGAGCCCGGGATAGTGAGAAGGGATCAGACCTTAGCTATTCCATCATTTTGGTAGAGGAGGAGACCACCATTTGCAGAGACACATTCAGGGCCAACGTATTCCACTAGGATAGCGTTATTTCTCAAGGGAGGTGATTTTCCGGGGTCATCCATTCCGGAAACCCTTTTTGGGCTTTTCTGAGTATTAGGTGGGGAGCTCATTTCCAGAGTCCCGTATTTTTCTGAGCAGGGGAACAGTCCCCAAAAGTGTCATCCTATTCCAGTGGCAGCAGCAGTTTGGAGATAACGCGGTCACTGATAGAGAAGCCATGCCGGGAGTATTTCTGAGAGTATTTCCAACTTGCCTTGTGCAAGCCAAGGTGCCATCATTCTGATCACCTTTGTACTTATTGTCACTTTTAGTTATCTAATAAAATAGCTCAGTGTTCTCCATGTTTTGCATTATGTGTGTGATGTCTCTCTATTTGTTGTAGTTTCATGTTTATGTTACTTTATATTGTTGTTTATTTCTACTCGAAATATTACAGTGGTATCAGAGCTCATAGACTTGGCTCAGCCTGTGGAGCAAATTGTCTATGACACTCATAGGAAAACCATACATCATTACTGGGGAAAGAGGTATAAGGACCAAGAGATGAGGTTTGAGGCCACTTTTCGAGAGGGTGACTACATTTCGGTAGTGGACGCAGAAGAGGAGGAACCAATGACAGAGGAGAAAGATGAAGGGAAGGAGTTCGGGGAACTTCTCCTAAAGTCTGTGCAGGAGTTGTCGAGGAGGATAGAGGAGATGGGACAGAAGTTTACCGCAGACCAGAGACAGCGTGAAACCCCAAGGGGTTTCCACACCGGAGAAGGGTTTGGAACCTCCCATCACTTGGAGGAGCATCTCACAGCGCAGCAGATGGCATCACTAACTCCCCCACGCAGATGGCAGAGAGGGGAATTTAGACCAAGGGGATGATCTGATCCTGGGGTCTAGAATACACAAGAAGCAGAGAAGAGATCAGCAAGGACAGCGTAGAGAAAGGCAGCAGTGGCAGCAGCAGCAGCAGACGACAGTAGCAGCAACAACAGACGGTAGCAGCAGCAACATCAGACAGCAACTGTGTCTTTCAGGGGGCATCGTTGGGGTTTCTAGGCCTAGATCTAGCTAAGTTCTGTAAATCCCGTTTGAGGGTGTGGATCAATCCGTATTTTTGGTCTTAGATCAGCCAGGAGCTGCAAATCTAAAGTTTTCTGTGTAGGTTTTTCCAGATGTGGAAACCAGAGTTGTGAATTCAAAAATATTCTTAATAATAGAACCCTCCATCAGCCATAGATCGGTTTTCCCACATTGGGTTTTTCTGGGGACAGTTTGTCCATAAATAACTGTGTCACTATGTCTATGTGTACATATGCTTATTCTATATCTAAATTGGTACAGATCTGTTATGTGTTTTGCTTTGATGTTAACTTGAATCTATTCAGTTCATAACTTGTATAAGTAGGAGAAGCTTAACCAGATTAACAGTAATAATTTCTACTTAAGAATTAAGATTCAGAAATTTCGACATGGTATTAGAGCAATTGCAGATCTGAAGGGGCAGTGCAGTTGACATGAAGGGAAAATCTGACATGAACCAAGGGAAGGGTTCATGCAACCAAAAGGACTAACGCAGTCCTCCAGAGCATGCAGAAATGCAGAGGGAACATGACATGAAAGTGCTGGCATACAGACTAGAGGAGGATCTTGCATGTGTGTCAAGCACAGCGCCTCCTGATGTTTGGTATATTGACAGTGGAGCATTTGCTCACATGACGGGGGTTCGAGAATGTTTTTCGAGCTATCAAGAGGAGCAGATGAATTTCCAAATAACTATGAGAAACAAAGGAAAATGTACCCCCATCGAGAGAGGTACTGTAACTTTTCAGACGAAATATGGCCACAAGATTCGAGCCACGAATGTTCTACATGTACAAGGGTTGGGGATGAACTTACTCTCGATGCCTCAACTTCAGAACAAGGGCTATGATGTATACTTTATTCAAGACAAATTATATGTCAAACATCCGAACTAGAGGAAAAAGACACAAATTGGAGTAAGGAGTCACAAGTTGTATAAGCTTCAGCTTGAATCTCCGGTGGCCCTGATCGACAGTACAGACGACAGAGATCTGAATGAGTTATGGCATAGAAGAATGGGGCATCTATTGTAGAAATTTATGAATCTTAATTCTTATGCAGAAATTATTTATGTTAATTCGGTTAAGCTTCTCCTACTTACACAAGTTATCAACTGAATAAATTCAAGTTAACATCAAAGCAAAACACATAACAGATCTCTACCAATTTAGATCTAGAATAAGCACATGCACACATAGACAAAGTGACAGTTATTTCTAGACAAACTGTCCCCGGAAAAACCCAATGTGGGAAAACCGGTCTCTAGCTGCTGGAGGGCTCTATTATTAACAATATTTCTGAATACACAATTCTAGGTTCCAGATCTGGAAAACCCTACAGAGAAAACTCTAGATCTGCAGCTCCTAGTTGATCTAAGACCAAAAACACTTACTGATCCACACCCTTAAACGGGATTTACAGAACTCAGCCAGATCTAGGCCTAGAAACCTCAGCGTTGCCCCTGAAAGACACTGTTGTTGTTGTTGTTGCTGTCTGTTGTTGCTGCTGTTGCCGTCTGCTGCTGCCTTTCTCTGCGTTGTCCTTGCTGATCTCTTCTTTGCTTCTTGTGTATTCTAGACCCCGAGATCAGATCATCCCCTTGGTCTAAATTCCCCTCTCTGCAACTGAAACACTTCTGAGAATTCTTAGCAACCCTGCCCTAGAATCTCAGCTTAGCTTCAGTGCTCTGCCTTTGTGTGTCTTACAAATGACCCCAAGTCTTTCCTTTATACTTTTCTGGTTGACAAATCAACGGCCAAGATTAAATCTTTAATCAATGGCTGGCTAATTGAAGACCAAAAATACTGACTGATCCACACCCTTAAACGGGATTTACAGAACTCAGCCAGATCTAGGCCTAGAAACCCCAACGTCGCCCCTGAAAAACATTGCTATTGCTGCTTGTTGTTGTTGTCTTCTGTTGCTGCTGCTACTGCCGTCTGTTGTCGCTGTTGTTGTCGTCTACTATTGTTGTCTGCTGCTGCCGTTGCTGCCTTTCTTTGCGCTGTCCTTGCTAATCTCTTCTCTACTTCTTGTGTATTCTAGACCCAGGGATCAAATTATCCCCTTAGTCTAAATTCCCCTCTCTGCAACTGAAACATTTCTGAGAATTCTTAGCAACTCCGCCCTAGAATCTCAGCTTAGCTTCAGTGCTATGCCTCTATGTGTCTTACAAATGACCCCAAGCCTTTCCTTTATATTTTTCTCGTTGACAAATCAATGGCCAAGATTAAATCTTTAATCAATGGCTAAGATTAAAAGAAAGCTTGATCTGTGTGACTTAACACAATTTCATCACATGTTTAATTAAATTCACTTTAATTATTTTATTTTCCCTAAGTTTTAACTTAGGAAATACATTAAAATAATTAATTAATTTAATATCTCCTAAACGAGATGAAATTTCCCAAATCCATTTCTCGGTCTTGTAGATCAAGTGAACTCTAGTCCTTCCTCAAAATTTGGGACCTAGAGCACAATTGATGCTACCCCAAATACACAAAATCTCAACATCTACATCATGGAGCCTTGGGGATTCTCAAAAATACTGTCATAGGCGCTCCTGAACTCAGCACAAAGAAAGATGATGTTTGCAGAGGATGTGTACTAGGGAAGTACGCTAAGGCAGTGTTTCGAAGAAGCAGCAGCAGAGCCAAAGGTGCATTAGAGTTAATACACTCTGACATTTGCGGTCCGATGTCTACAATAGCTCTCAATGGGGCAAAATATTTTGCCACCTTCATTGATGATTATTCCAGGAAAACTTGGATCTATTTTCTGAAGACCAACGATGATGTCTTTAATCGGTTTAAAGATTTCAAAGCATTAGTGGAGAACTCTACAGGAAAGAAGATCAAGAAGTTAAGGTCAGATAACGGTGGAGAATATATCGATAAAGACTTCACAAATTTCTGTGCGTAGGAAGGGCATCAAGAGAGAGTGGACAGCTCCCTACAATCCAGAACAAAATGGAGTTGTAGAACGAAAGAATCGGACCATAATAGAAGCTGCAAGGGCAATGTTGTACGACCAGGAAATGCCCAAATTCTTATGGGAAGAGGCCTGCAACACAACAGTCTATATTCAGAACAGAGTTCCAAATAGGGCTTTGGGGAAGGTGACTCCCAAAAGTGTGTTCACAGGCAACAAGCCTAAAGTGAGCCACATCAGGATATTCGGCAGCGTAGCATACTGCCATGTTCAAGAGGAAAAGAGGAAGAAACTGGATCAAACTGCAGAAAAGGGTTTTCTGATGGGCTATAGTGAGAATGCAAAGGCATACCGCATCTATATTCCAAAGAGCAGGAAAGTCGTGGTAAGAAGGGATGTAAAATTCCTTGGAGAAAGAGCCTTTAGGAAATCTCGAGAGATGGCCACAAATATGCAAATTGAGGAAGATCCACTGGTATAGCCTCAACGACCTTTGGAGGAGAGGTCCAGTGCCCCTCCTAGGCGCAATTGTTCTGAAGGAAGCTCCTCCGACGAAGAACAGGAGGAAGAACAAGTGAGACCACCGACCACTGAAGGGAGACTGAGCAGAGAACTCCAACAGATTCTTAGAGATGCAGAAGGATTTGTTGGAACACCTAGAGAAGGGAAGAGGATAAGGAAATAACCTAACAGATATCAGGCACTAGTAGCTCAGGTTGGAGAGCCCTCTACCTTTCAAGAAGTAGCTCAGCATCAGGTATGGGTAGATGCCATGGTAGAGGAGTATAGCTTGATCATGACAAATGATGTCTGGGAAGTAGTCCCTAGACCACAGGATAGATCTGTTGTAGGATCCAGGTGGATCTACAAGATAAAATATGTTGCAGATGGTAGCATAGAGAAATTCAAAGCAAGATTTGTAGCAAAGGGGTATGCCCAAAAAGAAGGCATTTACTATGAAGAAACCTTTGCTCCTGTAGCACAGTACACTTCTAACAGATCCATCATCTCTTTGGCAGCACAGATGGGATGGGAGATACACTAGATGGATGTCAAGACTGCGTTCTTTAACGGTGTGATAGAGGAGGAAGTGTACATAGAACAGCCAAAGGGCTTCGAGACACATGAGCAGAAGACTCATGTTTGAAGACTTAAGAAAGCCTTGTATGGCTTGAAACAAGCCCCCAGGGCATGGTATGGTCGGATTGATGGCTACTTGCAGAAGATGGGGTTCGTCAAGAGTGACGCAGATCCCAACTTATACTACTTGAGTGTAGGAGATGAGCCACTTATTCTTGTTTTGTATGTGGATGACTTGTTTTTAACTGGGTCATCCAAGCTCATCATGGACTGCAAGGATAATCTGGCAACAGAATTTGACATGAAGGACCTGGGACGGATGCACTATTTTCTTGGGTTAGAAGTTTGGCAGCATGAAGGGGAAATCTTCCTAGGGCAAGGAAGATACACGACAGAGATTCTGAAAAGATTCCAGATGGAAGACTATAGACCCATGGCCACGCCAATGATCACTAACTGGAAGAAGATAGACACATCAGAGGATGATGAGGCTGATCCCTCCCTGTATAGACAGCTCATTGGGTCATTGATGTATTTCGTCAATACAAGACCAGACATCTGCTATGCAGTGAATACCCTCAGTTAGTTCATGGTGGAACCAAGGAGGGCTCACTGGGCAGAAGCAAAACATATTCTGAGATACTTGAGAGGGACAGTCAAGTATGGGCTAAAGTACACGAACGAAAATGAAATTCAGTTAAGTGGGTTCACAGATGCAGACTGGGCTGGAAGCACAGTAGATCGGAAAAGTACCAGCGGGTACTGTTTCAGTCTCGGATCAGGAATGACTTCTTGGTGTAGCAGGAAACAAAAGTCCGTAGCACTGAGCTCAGCTGAGGCAGAGTACATGGCAGCAAGCACGGCTTCGTGTGAGGCCATATGGCTCCGCAAATTAATTTTGAACCTACTTAAGAAACGAATAGAGCCGACCAAGATCATGTGTGATAATCAGAGTTGCATCAAGCTCTCTGAGAATCCTGTGTTTCATGACCAGTCGAAGCACATTGACATTCGATGTCACTTTATCCGAGACTATTCAAAAAAGAGCAGTAGAGTTACAATACACTCCTACAGGTGAACAAGTAGCAGACATTCTCACAAAGGCTCTGAATAAGGTTAAGTTCACTTACTTTAGAGAGAAGATGGGAATGATCGAGAACCCCTTCCACTAGAGGAAGGGTGGTCTTCCGAAGAAGAGGGAGCCGTAGTACAGTGGTTGCAGTGGCAGTGGCAGAGTCATGGGCAGCAGTACAGAATGGCAGCAGCAGTGCAGAGTTGAGTGGTAGGAGGACAAGCTTCAATAGCACAGAACCAGTGCCCAAAATCATGTAGTGCATGAGTGTGATGCATTGCTAGAGCACACCCTTGATGCTAAGAGGGAGTGTTGAGATTTTGTGTATTTGGGGTAGCATCAGTTGTGCTTTAGCTCCCAAACTTTGTGGAGGGACTAGAGTACACTGGATCTACAAGACCAAGAAATGGATTTGGAAAATTTCATCTAGTTTAGGAGATATTAAATTAATTAATTATTTTAATGTATTTCCTCAGTTAAAACTTAGGAAAATAAAATAATTTAATTTAATTTAATTAAACATGTGATGAAATTATCTTAAGTCACACGGATCAAGCTTTCTTTTAATCTTAGCCATTGATTAAAGATTTAATCTTGGTCGTTGATTTGTCAATGCGAAAAGTATAAAGGAAAGGCTTGGGGTCATTTGTAAAACACACATAGAGGCAGAGCACTGAAGCTAAGTTGAGATTCTAGGGCGGGGTTGCTAAGAATTCTCAGAAGTGTTTCAGTTGTAGAGAGGGGAATGTAGACCAAGGGGACGATCCGATCCCGGGGTCTAGAATACACAAGAAGCAGAGAAGAGATCAGCGAGGACAGCGCAGAGAAAGGCAGCAGCGCCAACAACAGCAGACAGCAGTAGCAGACGGCAGCAGCAGCAACAGTGTCTTTCGGGGGCAGCGCTGGGGTTTCTAGGCCTAGATCTGGTTGAGTTTTATAAATCCCATTTGAGGGTGTGGATCAGTGAGTATTTTTGGTCTTAGATCAGCCAGGAGCTGCAGATCTAGAGTTTTCTTTGTAGGTTTTTCCAAATCTGGAAACCATAGTTGTGTATTCAGAAATATTCTTAATAATAGAACCCTCCAGTAGCCAGAGACAGGTTTTCCCACATTGGGTTTTTCCAGGGACAGTTTGTCCAGAAATAACTGTGTCATTGTGTCTATGTGTGCATATGCTTATTCTAGATCTGAATTGGTAGAGATCTGTTATGTGTTTTGCTTTGATGTTAACTTGCATTTATTCAGTTAATAACTTGTATAAGTAGGAGAAGCTTAACCAAATTGACAGTAATAATTTCTGCATAAGAATTAAGATTCATAAATTTCTACAAGCAGCACCTCAAGAACCGGAATCGGTTCACATGGGAGATTATTTTGACGAGTATCAATCCTACAGATGAGAGTTTGGCGAGGCTCTCACTTTCCATGACTTTGTCCAACTCAAGAAGGACAGCAGACCCTGCAACCAAAACAAAGGAGCCAGATACACACAAGATGGGGATGTACAACGTACAATGGACAGATTTTTCTTGCCGACATTTGACGGATCCTCCAAGTGTTCGGCAAAGGCTTGGGTGGAGAAGTTGGATATCTACTTCCAGCTCAATCAAACGGCAAAGGGAGAGGCCATCAAGGTGGCAGCGTTGCACCTAGAGGGCGAGGCCCATGATTGGTGGTTCCACGGGATGGCCACACTGGGTCACTCAGCGGTGACAGTATATGCAGAGTTTACACAGGAGGATGATAAAGCGGTTTGATCGGAGGGATTCGGAGGAGCACTTTGTTGAGCTAACTAAGCTCAAACAGACCGGGAGCCCGGACACCTACATTTCCGAGTTTTTCAGACTCTCCGTAATGGTACCTGACTTGTCTTCGGCCAGGATGATATACATGTTCATTGATGGGTTGGCAGAACCTCTTTAGCGGTTAGTTAGATTGACGAGGCTAGCTACACTTCACGATGTGGTTGGGAGGACCAGGGATTTGCAGGATGCCCTACCCAGGACCAGAGCTCCTTTCCCCCAGAGACCGACATTTCAACCGAAGGGGAAGGACACGAGGGTTCCACCTCCGAAGGGGAACCAAGGTCGGGGGCCTTTGGATGATGAGACCCGGAGAGATTTGAGACGGAAGAAGTTGTGCTTCACATGCCAGGAGCCATGGGCAGCGGGACATCGTTGTGTCGTTGGGAAGGCATACTATATAGAGGTCTTCTCCGACAGTGACGGGGAAGAGGATGTGTATGAGGAGATGGAGGCAGGAGGCAGCGGTGTAGTACAGAGAGGAGATCATCCACAACCTCCACCACCAGGAGCAGGAGGGGCAGCGTTTGCACCTACCGGGGGAGTTCTTGCTTCTTTGCGAGGGGTTCCCAAATACTTGACACTGCATGTCCGGGGTACTATGTAGGGACAGCGTGTTTTGATATTAGTGGACAGTGGGGCTACCCACAATTTTATTGATGCACAGTTGGTAGAGTAGAGAAGCATACCAACAGAGAGCTTTGATGGGTTTTCAGTACTGGTACTAGGTGCTAGAACCATGCAATGTGCCAAATATGTGCCAACCTTGGCAGTGACTATGGGGACTTACACTCTGACAAATCATTTCTTTGTGGTGGATATTCCCAACACCAACGTGATATTGGGAGTACAGTGGTTGATTACACTGGGGAAGGTCACCACAGATTGGGAGACCTTGAGATGGAGTGGACGGACAAGAAGACCAGGAAGCATGAGATGATTCGGGGCATGCACACTTATCTGCCACAAACAGTTTCAGCACATCGGATGGCAGTAAACTTCCGGAAGGGAGATATAGAGTGGGCAGTAGAGTTGCGTGTTTCGGAGGCAGGGTCTACAGGGCAGGCCGCACACCCAGATGTGCAGTCTATTTTGGACAAATATGCCACAGTTTTTGGAGATATACCACTAGGGTAGCCACCGGATCGGGGGTTTGAGCACACCATCGAGCTGGAGCATGGCATCCAGGCTGTGATTACTACACCCTAGAGGCATCCTAAAGCCTACAAGGATGAGATTGAGAGGGTTATTCATGAGCACTTAGCGCTGGGACACATCCGACCTAGCACTAGTCTGTCTGCTTCTTCTGTTGTACTAGTGAAGAAGACGGATGGCACACTGAGAATGTACATCAACTATCAGGATCTCAACAAGAAGACCATGAAGAACTGATACCCCATCCCACGGATTGATGAGTTGAGGGGATCAAATTTATTCTCGAAGATTGATCTGAGCTCAGGGTACCACCAGATTCGCGTGAGGGACCAGGATGTTCCCAAGACCGCTTTCAAATGTCACTACAGCCACTTCGAGTTTTTGGTGATGCCCTTTGGGCTAACCAATGCACTAGCCACCTTCCAGCCCTGCATGAACCACATCTTCAGTGGTCAACTGAGGAAGTTTGTGCTGGTATTCTTCAATGACATCATGATATACAACCGGACGTGGGAGGAGCACCTGCAACACATTGAGGTTGTGTTGCGCATACTGGAGGAGCAGCGTTTCTATGCTAAGCTCTCCAAGTGCGAGTTTGGATTGACGGAGATGCTTTATTTGGGGCATATCATTGGTGTGGATGGAGTGAGGGTCCACGAGGAGAAGATTAGGGCCATCCGGGATTGGCTAGAGCCGAAGAACGTGACTGAGCTTCGGGGATTTGTAGGCATTTGCACCTGCTACCGGAAGTTCGTCAAGGGATTTTCCCAACTTGCTACACCCCTCATAGATCTTACGAAGAAGGGAGCATTCAGTTGGACAGACTGCGCAGAGGGCCTTTGACAGGCTCAAGGAGGTGATGAGCAAATGTCCAGTTCTTGTGTTGCCAGATTTCACACAGCCTTTTGTCCTTGAGTGTGATACATCAGGAGAGGGGGTAGGCGCAGTTTTGATGCAGGGGGGCACCCCATAGCATTCGAGAGCAGGAAGCTATTGCCACATGGGAGATTATATCCCATATACGACAAGGAAATGTTGGCTATCATGCATGCACTGGCCAAGTTTCGGCAGTACTTGGTGGGGAACAGATTCAGGGTGAGCACTGACCACAACAGCCTTTGGTTCTTTTTAGAGCAGAAGCAGTTGCAGAAGAGGTAGCAGAAGTGAGTCAGCAACATCCAGGCATACGATTTTGACATTGAGTATGTCAAGAGGAAGAACGACGTGGTGGTCGATGCTCTCTCACGCAGACCGACAGAGTTGTCCCTGATGAGTTTAGACACGGATTGGAGGGCTCAATTGTTGGTGGAGGGAAACCGTTTTGCCTGTGAGATCTTGGACAGACAGGTCACGGATGACAGATACAGGGTGATGGATGAGGTGATATACTTCAAAGATCGGATCTTCTTGACTGGGGTTTCTCAGCTCAAGGAGAAGGTGCTACGTGCCTCACATGACTCACCACTATCAGGCCTCCAGGGGTTCACCAAAACCTACAGGGCCATCAGGGAGAGGTTCTCTTGGAAGGGCCTCAAGGAGGATGTACTCCGGCATGTCAAGGAGAACGAAGCATGTCAGCGTTACAAGGGGGAGATGAGCCATCCAGTAGGATTACTACAGCCTCTTCCCATTCCAGAGGGGAAATGGGAAAGCATATCGATGGATTTCACCATAGGGTTGCCCGCGGTGCAAGGCAAGGATTGTATATTTGTAGTAGTTGATCCGCTAACAAAGTACGCACACTTCTTCACTATATCAACACAGTACACAATAGCTCAGGTGGCGGAGTTATTTTTCAGGAATGTTTTCAGGTTGCATGGTCTCCCAAAGATCATTGTTAGTGATCGGGGCAATGGTTTAATGGGCGGCTTTTGGCAGGAGCTCTTTCGTTTGGTGGGTACAGAGTTGACTCCGAGCACCAGTTATCACCCTCAGACGAATGGGCAGACGGAGATAGTGAACAAGTGGCTGGAAGGCTACTTGCGAAACTATGTTACAGGGCAGCAAAAGGCATGGTTACGTTGGTTGCACTTGGGGGAGTACTGCTACAACACTACTTTCCACATGTCCATTGGTATGTCTTCGTCTTACGCTTTATATGGATATCATGCTTTGTCTTTTGCTGACATGATGTTTGGTGCTAGTAAGGCCCCCAGGGCCAAGGACTAGATCCAAGAGAGTCAGGATATACTCCGAGCCCTCAAGGACAACTTAGCTACAACACCGAACCAACAAAAACTGTATGCTGACAGAGGACGGGTTGAGAGGCAGTTTGAGGTATGAGACTTGGTCTACCTATAGCTTCAGCCATACGGGCAGTTCACACTGAAGCAGAAGGGGGGCGAGAAGCTCAAGCCCCACTTCTATGGACCATACAGGGTGATACACAGGATCGAGGAGGTTGCATATGAGCTGAAGTTACCCACAGGTAGCAGGGTCCATAATATCTTCCATGTATCTTGCCTGAAAAAGGCATTTGAGCAGCAGGTGACTGCAACAGAGGAGCTCCCACCAATAGATGATGAGGGGCATTTGGTCCTACAGCCAGAAGCCATCATAGATACCAGGGAGAGGCAGCTGCGGAGAAGGACGGTCAAGGAGTATTTGGTGAGGTGGAGGAACTTGCCAAATGAGGATGCCACCTGGGAGAGTGAGAAGATTCTGCAGCATCCATCATTGCAGTTGCTTGAGGACAAGCAACGTTTTGGCGAGGAGGACTGTAATATTCCCAATTAGCAACAACTAATTAGCAATATTAATTTTTGGCCAGTTTACTTTTATAAAGTTAAAGTCAGTTAATAAAGTGGGTGAGAAGACACTCAGCGTACACTTAGGAAATAAAACACTTCCTAAAGTCACTTGAGCACATTTATTTGACAGCGTGGGGCCCAGGTGTCGAAGTGGCAGCGTGGGGCCCAGGGGTTGAAGTGGGCAGCGTGGGCCCATGGCAACACAGAGAGAGAGGGAGAGCGTGGCCCAGAGGGATAGTGCAGTTTTGGTGGGGCCTAGGGGAGAGAAAGGATCTCCAAGCATAAAGAGAGGGAGAGGCTCCTCATTCCCTCATTCGATTATGCATCTATGTTTTGTCTTTTGACATTGAGCACGCTTTTGCTGTTGAGCAAAGTCTGCAAGTGTTGTTTAGCACATCGGGTGTCTCCGAGCGAAGATCCCAACCTCAGCCCCGGGGGACTTTGAGTACCTGCTCAGGTGAGCAGTTCTATCCATTGATTTTCAGGTGGGAGCTATAGCATCTTCAGCAGGGATTATGCACTTGCTTGGGCAGCGCAGTGTTGAGGAGAGACCACGCAGTTCTTGGAGGAGGCAGTGCCGGGAGCAGAGATTTATCAAGAGATTCAACCCGAGATAGTGAGAAGGGATCAGCCCTTAGCTATTCCATCATTTTGGTAGAGGAGGAGGCCACCATTTGCAAAGACACATTTAGGGCCAGCTTATTCCACTGGGATAGCGTTATTTCTCAAGGGAGGTGATTTTCCGGGGTCATCCATTCTGAAAACCCTTTCTAGGCTTTTATGGGTATTAGGTGGGGAGCTCATTTCCAAAGTCCCGTATTTTTCTGAGCAAGGGAACAACCCCCAAAGAGTCATCCTATTCTAGTAGCAGCAGTAGCAGCAGCAGTTTGAAGATAACGCAGTCACTGATAGAGCAACCATTCCGGGAATATTTCTGAGAATATTTCCAGCTTGCCTTGTGCAAGCCAAGGTGCCATCATTCTGATCACCTTTGTACTTATTGTCACTTTCACTTATCTAATAAAATGGCTCAGCGTTCTCCATGTTTTGCATTATGTGTGTGATGTCTCTCTATTTGTTGTAATTTCATGTTTATGTTGCTTTATATTGATGTTTATTTCTACTCAGAATATTACAATTGGAGCTCAGGTATTGGCTAGCCTAGAGAGTAGATTGGATCAGTCTGTGTTCATTGTAGTAGACGTGACTTGCAGCAGTGATAGGAAGCAGCACTCCTGGAGTCTCTATGTGTTGTCCTTTGAAGGACTAAGGGGCAGATAGAGAGCAGTACGAAAGCGAAGGACCGGCAAGACAATATACGACATAGAAGTTGCAACAAGGATTATCATTGTAACTTGTATTCCATAGACTATTGTATTATTCAAATTGGTTTAATATAAAGAAGATTGGTGTTGAGAATTTGGTAGGGCAGTGATTAATTCAAATTCTCTTCTTGACAATTACTTGTGATATTACTTTACTTATGTATTTTCTTCTTAGCTTATTATGTGTTTCATCAATTCAATTACCAAAACACAAGAGACACAAATATAGGCTCTTCAAGCCAGGGCCAAAACCTCTCCCTCTTGGAGAGGAAAACCCGCAAGGAATTTTTCTTATAGACTTTCAATTGACAAGTACCATGACCATGACTCAGATCCTTGACCTATGTATGCCTCCAAGACCTTGTCACTGCTTCTTCCTTGACCTTTTACGCGGATCCTTCTTTTTTGCACCAACCTGCACTGTCCTACACCATCACTAGAGAACTCGGTCTCTAAGTCTATCTTTCTTCATCTAGCCTTGGTTACCCAAACACTTCTTCGCTACTTATTTTTCTTTGTCCTTAGTACCCTAAACAAAGATGTTTCTTACTGCTGTAGCACATCTTTGTGCTTTGCATGACAGAATAGTAATGCCTTTCCACAGACTTCTTTATGTTAGATGATCCAAATATATTAATGTAAAGTTAGGATAAAATATTTATTAAATTAGAACATTTAATAAATATTAGAGAATAAAAATATTTATTAAATTAGAATATTTAATAAATATTAGAGACACTTCGAAATAGAATATTGTTAGCAAAGATAGGACTCTAGAATTGAGTCATATCTTAGGCTCTAAAATAGGAATAAAGTTAGTAGATTGGATAGAAGATCATTTATTGTAAATGGACACTTGTTATTTTTTCAAGTGATCCATAACTAAATTAAATTAGGACATATAGCTTATAAATAGGTTAGTCTCCTAAATGCAAATTTAGTAGAAGTTTACGTTTGTAAACTCCTGCAACTTTTTATGTAATTTATTTTCCATTATCAATAAAATTAAGTGTCTGAGGACACTTCTGCCATTAATGTGGTATCAGAGCCACCGGTAATGCAGATGATGTAATGATGGAGATTTCAGCTTTGCAGACTTTTGGAAAATTCTGCTAAAGGATGAATTGGTATGCAATCTTGTCAATGCTTTAAGGAAAAGAAATTTATTGGTTATAATCTGAAAATCAATTTTTTTATTTAAGATTCAGTTTGTTTTTAAAATTCAATTTTCTACGAGCTTCTTGTCGAGATCTTCCTACAGTTTTTCTTCCCATTGAATAAGCTTGTTCGAATTGAAGTCCAAAGCTAAAAACTTATTGAAGGTGTTACTGTTAGCACTGAAGCTAACCAACGCAGAGATTTCAAGTGAGCAGTGTTGAAGCAAACCACTGTTGTTGCATATGTTTGGCAACGGAGATAGTAAGCAAAGACCGATTAATGGAGTTGTAGTAGTGTTCGAGGGAGCGTTATCTACTGCGTTGAACGCATTAACAGTGACCACTGTTGGCTCGAATTAACAGAGTCGTAGCACTGTCGTGCTCACTCCATACAGAGTTGTAGACAATGAAATTTGAAGGAATTAAGTCAAATGATAAATTGTGCCTCCCATCGTTACAATGATCGGGCCACAAAGCAGATGTCGTTGCATATGTATGGCAATCAAGACAACAGTCAAAACCGTTGAACGGAGTTGAAGCATTGTTGAACGCAAAAGCGGTGTCGAATGTGATCAAGTAGCTATTTAAACAAACGCAGGACCTAAGTGCGGAGGAAAATCACAAGTATACGCAGAGAGATCGGCCACAAGCACCATAAGAGTCACGAGATGGATAGACTGCTACCGCAGTGAAAAGTCTTGGCAGCGATCATGAATTGAATGCTATGTTTTTATATGGTAAGCAACGCATTTGTTTTAACAATGCCTTTGCAGGATTAGAATATTTGCAACAGATTTCCATCGATGTTGATGAAGTCAAGGATTTAGATCCCAGCCTATACATATTACAATCTTCACGTTTTGCATTGGGTTTGAGAACCAAAATTCACGCATTTATTTAATAGATGCTTGAGAACTGATGTATGAAATCTTAAGCAGTGTGGATTGAAGTATATGTAATTGAAAAAATCTTGAGGAGCTTGCAGAATTGCCAGCTAGTAGAAAATCAATTACATTTTTATGAAGGACATAAGCTCACTCTTTTCAGAAGTTGTGTAGTTACTACATGTATAGTGAAATTGTGGGAGTATTTATTTTACCTACAGCATGGTAAGATTCTTGCATAAGGGAGAAAAAATTTTGTAATTGGAGTTATAAGGGAGAAAATTGAAATTTTGTCATTTTTTTTTGGGAGAAACAAGGAGTGATATTGTAACTCAAAGTACTTTTTTACTTTGAAGAGGGGTAGAATTTTTTTTAAGAAGAGATTTGTAAAGGCATTGTCAAATTTTGCAAAGATTTCATTGTAAACACTCAATGTGAAATTGACTAGAGCCAAGTGCAAAGCTCAATCATTTTTCTCCTTTTTCAACGATTATACGAGGGTCAAGGCCAAGCCCCGATAGATCATTTTTTGTGTGGCGTGTGTCGTTTTTGTGTGACGTGTGACAAGTTACTCATTTTTTGTGCTTGATTCTTTTGGTGCACTGCTTCAACACTACAATGTCGAAGTTAATTAATCTATTCTCTGAATCTGATAAGCTAGAAGGAGTGAAATCTTATAAGACATGGAAACGTCTAATTGAAAGCACTCTCATATATAATGAATTGTGGCATGAAATTTGTGATGGCAACATTAAGCCAAATAAACCAACAGATGCAGCTTCACTTGCAAAATGGGAAGTAAAAGATGGCAAAGCATTACCTCTTATAAAAGCTTCAGTTAATAATGAAATGTACATACATATTGAAAATTCCTCAAATGCATGGACTGCTTTACGTACATTCAAAGATCTCTTTGATACACAACCTGAATCAAAGAAAGTTAATCTTCAATTAAAATTGCTTCAACAGAAATTAACTGAAGGTGGTGATGTCCTTGAGTATATTTCACGACATAAAAACATCAAGCAAGAAATCATAAAGGTTGGTTTTCAAGCTATTGATGAAAGCTTCTTGACCACGATTCTAATTGCTAGATTGCCATCATCATATACACATTTTTTGGAAACTTTGCAAGTCACTGGAAAGTTAGAGAAGATAAAGTTTGATGAATTGAGTGACATGTTAGCTCAACATGATAAAACCTTTGGGAAGAAGAAACAGATTGGAGAAGATGTCTTCTTCACCGAAGCCAGCTCAAGTAACTCCTCAGCTGATAGTTCAAGAAACCGAGGAAGAGGAAATTTCAATCAAAATCAAGCAGCCCAAGGTCGTGGACTCAGTCAAAACAGAGGAAACAATTCCAACATAGGCTACAATTCAGGCAGAAGCAATTTTCAAGGAAGAGGCAACAATCAAAGCAGAGGATATCATCAAGGCAAAGGACAAACTCAAAATAATAGGCCAAAGCAGAGGCCGAGGACAGTATCAAGGCAGAGGACAGTCTCAAGGCAGAGGCAGCGATTTTAGTCAAATTATTTGTAGGAGATGTAACAAAGTTGGCCATTATGCGGCAGATTGTAGAACTTCTATTGAGAAAATTCTCAAGTTTCATCCAAACTCTGCACAGTTTGCAAATGATGAAGATGATCCTGATAGTTCCGAATATGTTTTCACCAACACATAAGCGACAGCTTTACAAGTTTCAAGCCTTTTTAGAAGTGATTATGAAGATGCATGGATTCTGGATACGAGCGCAACTCAACACATGACATTTCAACGTGACTTCTTTTCGAGTTTCAAAGAATGTCATCTGAATTCAATCTATCTTGCTGATAAAACAAAACATACTCCTTCAGGAAAAGGCGTAGTTAAAATTTTTTTACCAGGCATTGGAGAAAGAATGATTTCAAATGTATGGTATGTCCCAACATTCAAGCAAAATTTGTTATCTTTAGTCACAATTCGACAAGCAGGACATATGGTGATTATGGAATATGGCTTAGTTAAAATCAACTCAGTCAAACAAAACAAGAAAACAATGATGACAAGTTATGAAGATGGAAAATTGTTGAGGATGAAAGGGACAGTTATTCCAAGAAATTCTGACTTTGCAAGAGCAGCAAGTACAGATATTTCACCGATCAGATTGTGGCATGTAAGATATGGCCATCTCAACTTTGACAGTCTTTCTCAATTACAAAAACAGGGAATGGTTAAAGGTCTTCCAACCTTCAAAAGGGCAAATGCAAAGTGTGGATCTTGCATTTTTGGAAAACAACATCGAGAGACTTTTCCTACAAGTTCATGGTGCGCAAACAGGCATTTGCAGTTGGTTCACAGTGATATTTGTGGACCCTTTCCAACTTCGCTTGAAAGTTGCAAATATTTCTTACTCTTTGTTGATGATTTTAGCAGGATGACTTAGGTTTATTTCTTGAAGCAAAAGTCAGAAGCATTTGAAAAGTTCAAAACTTTTCGTCAGCTTATTGAAAATGAAGTAAAGGAGAAGATTGGCACTCTCAGAACTGATAATGGCGGAGAATTCGCTTCAAATGAATTCAAAAAGTATTGCATGGATAATGGCATAAAACGACATCTTACCAATGTCTACACTCCGCAGCAAAATGGGGTAGTAGAAAGAATGAATCGTACCTTGTTAGGAATGGCGCAATCTATGTTTACTTTCAAAAAGTTAAGTCCTTTATATTGGGTCGAAGCAATTCATACCACTGTCTACTTGAGGAACAGATCTCCCACTGCTTCTTTAGACGGAATCACACCTTATGAAGCATGGTTTGGCTTCAAACCTCGGGTAAAACATCTCATAGTTTTTGGATCACTCTGTTATGCCTTAGTTCCGAAGGAAAAACGAACTAAGCTTGATGCACGAAGCTTGAAGTGCACAATGATCGGGTATTCTGATGAGAAGAAAGGGTACCGACATTTGTCGAATGGGAAATTTATTGTAAGCAGAGATGTGATTTTTGATGAAAATAAGAGTAAGAGTGCTGAAGAAGTTGAAAGTCTTCTTCAAAAGTTAGAAACAAAAAGTGATAAAAGAAACGGAAATTTACAAATTCAACCAAATTCACAAAATTGGTATGAACTTGAGTTTCCTTCATCTGAAAATGATTCATCCAGTCTGTCTTCTTCATCAGCGCCATCTGGGTCTTCTAGCAGTTCATCCAACTCTCCTAGAAGCAGCAGTTGATCAACAAACATCAGTTTATATCAACCCTCTTTACAATGATGGTGATTTTTCACAATCCCAAACCAGTGAACATCAATTGCCAAAATGCGCAGTTCAACTTTTGAAGATTTAAGGCCTAATGAACAGAATAAAACAAGAACAAGGGGATCACAAAGAAACGAAGAGCCTTGATAGCAAATGATTTTACTGAACCTTCTACATACCAAGAGGTAGTAAAACATAAAGAATGGCAACAAGCTATGGTTGATGAATATTGGGCAGTTCAAAACAATAACACTTGGAAACTTGTTGATTGTCCTCAGAATGTTAAACCCATCGAATGCAAATGGGTTTATTGATTAAGTACAAGCAAAATGGTGAAATTGACAAGTATAAAGCACGACTTGTTACTAAAGGTTTTGCGCAACAGGAAGGGATAGATTATGAGGAAACGTTTGCTCCTACAGCTAAATGGAACACCATCCGACTCACACTTACCTTAGCAACTCAACAAGGATGGAAAGTTCATCAAATGGATGTAAAAAGTGATTTCCTCAACGGTGATTTACAGAAAGAAGTGTACATGACACAACCACCAGGTTTTGAAATTGAAGGACAGGAACATAAAGTCTGCAAACTGATCAAGGCTTTATATGGGTTAAAACAAGCTCCCCGAGCTTGGTATGCCAAAATGGATGAATACCTTCGGAAAGTTGGTTTTCAACGAAATGAATCTGATGATACGTTGTACGTACGTCAACAAGGTAAAAATCTGGTGATTTTGATTATGTATGTAGATGATTTGATTATCACAGGCAACAATGATGATCACATTGCACATGTCAAAAAGGAGTTACATGCAGGTTTTAAGATGACAGATTTGGGACTACTTCATTACTATCTTGGAGTTGAAGCATTCCAACGTCCACATCATATTTTCATTTCTCAGAGTAAGTATGCAGCAGAAATTTTTCAGCGATTTGGAATGCAGGATTGCAAGCCTGTTCTCACCCCTATGGAACAAAACTTGAAACTTTCAAAATTTGAAGGGGGGGAAATGGTGGATAACACTACTTATAGACAGTTGATTGGTAGCTTGATCTATCTGACAACTACTCGACCAGATCTTTCTTATGCCGTCAGTATTCTTTCCCGCTTTATGCAGGAACCACGAGACAGCCACTGGAATGCAGCTAAAAGAGTTCTTCATTATATCCAAGGAACAAAAAATTTTGGTCTTCTTTACAAAAGACTAAAAACTTTGTACTTGGCGGATTTTCAGATGCCGACTTTGCTGACAGTATTGATGATAGGGCATCAACCTCAGGTTATTTAATGAACATGGGGTCAGTTGCAGTTTCCTGGAGTTGCAAGAAGCAAGCTACAGTGGCCACTTCTTCAGCAGAAGCAGAGTATATTTCAGCATCAGAAGCAGCATGTGAGATTGTTTGGTTACGTAGAGTTTTACAGGACTTGGGAATTTCTCCAGCAGAAGCTACTTCGTTATTCATCGACAATCAGTCAGCAATAAAGCTTGCCAAGAATCCAGTTTTTCATTCAAAGACAGCATGTGGACACCAAGTATCATCATATCAGATCACTCATTGCAAAGGATGTTATCAAGCCGATTTATTGCCCTTCAGAAGATCAGACCTCCGATATCTTCACCAAACCTCTTGGCAGAATAAAATTTACTAAGTTCAGAGATGAACTTGGTATATGTTGTAATGTAACTTTGGATCATAGGGGGGAATGTTAGATGATCCAAATATATTAATGTAAAGTTAGGATAAAATATTTATTAAATTAGAACATTTAATAAATATTAGAGAATAAAAATATTTATTAAATTAGAATATTTAATAAATATTAGAGACACTTAGAAATAGAATATTGTTAGCAAAGATAGGACTCTAGAATTGAGTCGTATCTTAGGCTCTAAAATGGGAATAAAGTTAGTAGATTGGATAGAAGATCATTTATTGTAAATGGACACTTGTTATTTTTTCAAGTGATCCATAATTAAATTAAGTTAGGACATATAGCTTATAAATAGGTTAGTCTCCTAAATGCAAATTTAGTAGAAGTTTACGTTTGTAAACTCCTGCAACTTTTTATGTAATTTCTTTTCCATTATCAATAAAATTACATGTCTGAGGACACTTCTGCCATTAATTTACATTTAGATATTACAGACAAGGTTACTTGAGACCCTATCCTTCACTTCGCATGTCCTTGAAGCCTCTTCTTTTGAGATATATATCCTCCTCTTTTCGCACTGTAACTCAGAGGTAAATCACAGATTTACCTTCCTTCTTTTCTCGCGTTGCAACTCGGAGATAGACCACAGACTTACCTTACCTTTATCCTTGGTTTTCTCGCATCAAATCTCAGTTCTTTACCCTCGCATTTTATCATTGTATGTGATCTGAATTCTTCCTGTAATTTTGTCCGAAGATCTCAGACTTGTCCGAATTCATCTCCCTCAAATTACCACAGAGCCACTTATATATATTGAAATTCTTTCTCTGTTTTAATGATGCACTAACATATCCATTAGTGCATAAGAGCATTAAAGACAAAGAGGAATGTATCGATTAGGAGAGAGAGAGTAACATATGCATTAATTGAGGGGAGTTACACATGACATGATTGACAGACTTGAATTTCTTTTTAATAATAATATAATAATATCATAAAGAGGATAATAGTAATAATAATAATAATAATTTTGATGATTAAGTTAAAAATTAAACAATTGAGATTGATTAAGGACAAGTTAAGTGATTTTCCACCGTATATATATGATTATGAATTGATGGAAAGTGATTTACCATTTTTGGAGAGTCATGGTTGCAAAGATAGACATTACTTTCTATTTTCAGAAAGTCACTTTAGAAAGATCGGAAATGAAATTTTATTCAAGGAAATTCATCCCATAGCTGTCAATTTTAAACACTTTTCTATAAATTTGCAGGGCCTTCATCATCACCTCAGTCCTGTAGATTTTTTAGCCCTTTGAGGATTTATTTTTTGGGCTTGTTATTAGGATTTAGAGTTTGGGCTTGTTAATAGATCTCTGGTGTAAATTATAAAGTTCTAGTATCTGTTCTGCAGGTGTATTCATCATTGAAATATGAAAACTCTGTTATAGCTGAGATTCATCATACTTGAGAACATCAAATCGCAATAAGTCACCCTCAGAATTTAGTCATAATTTAAAAAAAAAAAATTGTGATTAATTTGAGCTAGGCCAGGAAGCCTTAGCTGCCTCTAGATCTTTCAATCCGGTAGCAGTTATATACTGTCATCTCATCTTTGTGGTGGTGGTAAGCTAGAGAGGGTTTGGTCCTTTGTTTTTTTTTTAAGTTTTCTGATCATAACTGTTAGTGGATCAGCCTATCATTTCAAGGAATTTCTAATCTGAAAACAGTTTGCCAAGACCTCCAGCCTTTGAAGCTTAATAAAATTTTCCTTTAAATATTTCACAGTGGTGTAAAGAGGATTTTGACATATAACTAGCAGTCAAGTTCTGAAGGGAATCGAACTCCAAATCTTAACAAATTTTCCTTTTAATATTTCACAGTGGTGTAAAGAGGACTTTGACATATAACTAGCAGTCAAGTTCTGAAGGGAATCGAACTCCAAATCTTCACAAATTTCCCCTTTAAAAAAAAATTAATTTAATTCAAATTTAAAATGAATTTGTTGCCTGGCAGTGTGCCTTATTGACTGCAAATATTCTAAAGGCTGTGAGCATTTGTAAAAGGTTTGATCTCCCTTAGAATTCATTACATTAACCCTTATTTCATTTTGCAGAAAAACTGAATCAGATTTCTGTCCTGGAAGTAAGCATCCTCAACAGCTGGTGCAAGGTATTTTTAGACTGAACTTCTGGTTTTGCAGGTATATATTTTCATTGGAGTTCAAGTCCTTCCTACTTCACAGAGTCATCATCTATTTTTCTGAGCTTGAATTTCAAATTTTCAGAATTTATTGTCCTTTAAATAGTGAGTGAGTTTGACTGTTAATTCATTTCTGTTTGAAGACAGTAAGTTAGAAGGGTCTTTCAATTAGCAATTATAAGCAGATAAATCTTATTTCTCTAGGGAGAATTCGTTTTATTTGTTTTGAAGAGTTTTTTCAAGTCCCTTCAAAGCCTGAAGCTTGCCACTTGTTCTCTTTTTCTTCAAAGGCTAACATTTTTTTTGCAAGGGCTATACATCACTGGTAGTAGGTGTTTCTTGTAGCAGAGAAAGTATTTGATTTGGGACTGCTCCATTGAAAAGGTCACACCTTCTTATCTAAGTCGGGAACCTCTCCTGCAGTCACATTGTTGGAGAACCAAATACTTAAGGACTGATCCTTGAAGATAATTGAAACTTTCATATGTGGATCTGCCTCTTTCTTGAAAAAATTTACTGATCTTAATAAAGCTGTTGTCATTATTGTAATCTCCTTAATCAGGAAAGGAGAGAGCCTTTCCTCCTTGTCTTGAAAGGCCTCTTCTTCTTGTAACATCACATAATAAAAGCTAAACCTTTTTGCTTGAGGGAACGAGGGATTTTGATCCCTGGTATCCTTTTTCTCCTTATTTAAAAGGGAGACCTTACTCTACTAACTCACTAATCTAAATCTAGTCACTAATTTGCTCTACTCACATTTTGCATTCTTAGGTCTAGTTGCATTTCTAACTTAACTACATAACACTCTAATCAATATTTAACTTGCACTGTTACTTTGATCCAAGTGCCATTGGATATATTTTGTCTCCATTTTAACTACATTGCTGAGATCTAAGTAGTTGTTTCATTTTATTAGCAATCTCATTTGCTGTCTTAGAAATGTGATTTCATTGAATAACTTTCCAAGTGTTGCAATTGTCTAAAATAGGTTAAGATCATATTAAAGAAAACCTCATCTAAGGCACTTGAGACATTGCTCTAATTGCACTTTTAATTGCTTCGGTAAATTGCACTTGATTTTCTTTGTTGGTCTATATTGCAAACTAATTACCTTGTGCTTCAAATGCTATTGCATATATTTCGGTTTTAAGCATTCTTGACATTGAAGCATATTTTCCTAATTGAAGCGATTCCATTTCTCATCTTGCATTTTAGATCCCATTTACATCCTAAAATTTACCTCCAAGCCTAAGTTTGTTTGATAGAGAGATAGGAAAACTCTTTCATCTTTCCTTGAGAAGTCTAGCCTTTCTAGTATTTAAAACAATGACCTTGCAGTCGTCAGAGCCACAGTCTCTGCAGAGCCGGAGGCACCGGGTACGTTAGATTTCAAGGAGAGGGATCGTTAATCACACCTTCATGTGCTTCACCTTGACTTCTCCCTGCCACTTATTGTGGAGTTTAGGTTCAATATAGATAAAGATCAAGGGATTCATTTAGATTAGGTATCTTAATTAAAATCAACCAAGATTTTGCATTTCACGTTAACTTTAGATCTTGCATTCATTCTTTGTTGAACATTGGTGATAGGAATTGTGGGCTAAATGTATAATTTGCAAGTTTATTTTATCTGGAAATAACATATTTTCTTGTTTTTCCTTAAAGGCTCATTGCTCATATATCTGATTATCTTGGTCTTTAAATTTATGTGCTAACTTTTTTGCATCATTGTTGTTATTGTAACTTTTGAGTATCTATTTCTTGCAAGTTTCTAAATTTCCATTGAGCATTGTAAAGGCATTGGTCTGTTACATTTATAATTTGTATCTACCTTAGTTATCTCAATTGCATTTATCTTAATATACATTTCTCATAAATTCTCACACTTGCCTTAATTAATAATCAAGTTACACTAATAATAATTTATTTGCCCTTAATCTCCTAGACTTTTTGTTCCAACAAGTTTTCCTTCATTAACATCCTTAGGGACTACCCTCCTTGACTTAGATAGGAGAGAGTCTAAACGGAGTGAATAGGGATTTAGAGAGACAGCCCCTGTTCTGAGCATCGCGCCTTAGGTGTACATTTCAGGCGACAACAGGGACCAATTCCTTTCTGGGTCCTGTGGGAAAAATTAAGAGGAGGCTACAGCAGCGATTTCAGACCATTCTGGGCATTCTAGTGGGAGATTCAAGCTATTCTCTAGCAGCAGCAGCAGCAGCTAATTTCCTGGTTCAGTGCAGAGGCCATCTTGGGTCGAAGTTTCTACTCATTGGAGGCATCTATCTCACCTGGGTTTGCTTCAGCTTGCTTATGCAAGTCCAGGTGCACTTATTCCTTGCTACTGTACTCCAATATATTCCAGATTTTAATAAAATGGCTCAGCTGTTGTTCTGAAATTGTGTTGGGCGTTTTTGCCTAATGTTGTTTTACAATTTCTCTGCTATTCTCTAGTGCATGCTTCTGTTACACTTAATATTACTTAATATTTTCATTTAGGAATATTACAAACCTTCTTGAGTTCCCCTTGGGCTGCACTTTGTGTTTTAGGGATTTACCACTTTGAGTGCAGATTCGGGAGGTAACAAATAGCATAGGTCAGAATATACAGTAAGACATTTATTTAACCTCATCAAGTCACAAAGGTTGAAAAACATCATGTCCCATTTGAAGCATACAATAAGGAAAACAAGAAGCTTGCAAGGACACACTTAAATTTTTTTAAAGGATGCAGCCCTCGCTTCCATTTTAACAATTCAAGAGTACCTCAGCAAGAGACTTGCGAACACTCAGGTCCTGCTCATTTAGCAGAAATTTGACAGCTTCAATGAGAACTGGCCTTCTTCCAGACCACGCTCCAGAGAACCTGCACATTACAAAGAGCATATCAAGCAGATAAGGATAAAATTTATTAAAAATTTAATCTAACAGTATATTACAACATATAAATGGCTTTATTTTACAAAGCAAAATGCAAATGAACTAAACCTGGGCAAAAGATGCTTCAAAACACAGAGAGTTCCAAGCTTATAACACTCCTCCTTGGAGATAATTTTCTGTCATAGAAACAATACTTAGTATATGTTCCAATGATATTCCACATTAACCCAGCTTATTACAGCATACAGGGTGTAAATTTTCTGTCATAGAAACAATACTTAGTATATGTTCCAATGATATTCCACATTAACCCAGCTTATTACAGCATACAGGGTGTAAATGTGCGGGAGCATATACATTCTATTAGGTAGTTAGTTGCATCTAGGAAAGGTTCCTATGAAAGCAAAATTTTCATCATTCAATTAGCTTACGCACATTCATTAGGAAAGTGAAAAGATCATCCGGGTATAGCAACCCAATAGTCACAAAGCAGCTTAGCATCGCATTGTAATTCTGCAAAATGGAAACATTGAGCAAAATTCAAATGTCAAACCAACAAAATAGCTTCTAGATATCACTTAATAAAAATGAGATAAGTAAGTATATCAGAATATAAAATGCTAAGAAGTAGATATGGATGACGCACAAATATGTTTTTAATCCCCTACGAAAAACTCAATTATTGCATCAACAACATTTAAAATGCATGAAGCACTAAGCACAGTTTCCATCCATTATTTTCATACAACTACAAGAAACAATGCAAAAAAATACAAAAAGATCATCTCATTACATCTATATCATGTAAAAAAACTAAAGCATGACAGTAAAATAGGAGAAAATATCATGTCCTCTACATACAAGAATAGTTTCCTACCAGTTTTATTCCCGCGAAGATGGATCATTACTAATCATGGGAATATACCGAAACTACTACCATTATGCAGCATAGGTACTCTCCCTGCAAGTATGCAGAGCCTTTCTACATTCCCTAGGAAGTTCCAATACACATTGCTTCTCCTCCTTGTCATATGTTCTCTCATGACAACATTAAGACAGTAGTTCGATTAATAAGCAGCAGCAAGATCACTGATGATGAAGGCCTCTAGTCAAATTTCCTCAAGTGTAACATCACTAAATTGTTTATCATATTTGTTCAAGGTTCCCTCCATCTTGTTCACAACATTATTTATTGAACAGCAGTTCTAACAGACATGACATGCCCTCTCAATGGCTATTTCGAAGGTTATTTTTAATAGTTTTGATAGAAAAACTGGACATCAACTTTTTCCACTATGACATTCCTTTCTCAATCAATAAACCTACCCTTGTGGCTTTCTCTTACTAGGAAACGTGAATTTTTTACCTTACACTAACAACTGTGAGAATTCCTAGATCTGGAATCTTATTGAAGCAACTGGAAAATATTCACTTAATTGTTAACTTTTACTAAATACATCACACTGCAACCTTCGCTAAATAAAATGCAGAAAATAAATGCGGAAACAAGATCTGAGCAAGAAGAAACAATAGACACACGACACCGTTGTTATTGGACCAAGTCCCCAGCAAACCCAATGCGGGAAAACCGGTGCAGCAACTTAGGGTTTGATATTATTAAGCAGTGATTTCTGAGTACAATTCTTCGGATGCCCTGACTAGGAACCCTATACAGAGATCTAACTGAACAAAGAGCTGGTGAGATGATCTCACCCCGTCACTGAAAGATCCGGGACTGATCTACGTTGGAGATGAGCCTCTGCGTTGTCTTTGCGCAGTACTGCGACACTGTTGATGGGACTGCAATGCACCTCCCTTGATCTCTCTTCCAACTAAAAACTTCAGCCCTTTGGCCTCCCGGTCTCACACCCCGACTCTAGCACTAGATCCTGGCTGTTCCCGAGGAGAATTACGGATTCCCTCTAAAGCTCTGCGCAGTTGGCTCTGCGCTGCCTCTCCAGACTGCTCTCTGCCCTCTCTTCCTTGTACTCCTCAGATCAAGAAAGATCTCCAACCAGAAAATTATCTCTGCCCCTCTCTGCAAGAATCAACTCAATCGATCTTCTCCCTGAGCACTACTCACTAATTAATTTCGATCACTGGACTCTCTCCATGTAATTTCCAAATGCCCCATCAAATCCTTATAATCTTCTCATTGAGACTTCAACGACCGAGATTAAATCGCTAATCAACGGCTAAGATTAACTTGACTTGATCTTCGTCCTTTTCTAGAAGATTCACACCCTGTTTTATTAATACCCTTTAATTATTTTAATTTCCTAAGTTTAAACTTACGGTCCCATTAAAAATAATTAATTTATTTTAATAAAACACAATCTAGGTGGAATTTCCCAAAACGCTTTCTGGATTCTTTGCAATACATGTGTCTAATCCTCCCTCCAAAATTTGAGACTTAGAGAACATCTGATGCTACCAAAAATCAACACTCCCTCTTAGCGAGGAATGTGCTCTAGCAATACATCTTGCTGAAGTATCACCCTGACTCTGTAACATCTCCCTCTGCACTATTGATGTCTAACATTGTTGCCCACCAACACTGTGTTGTTGCATTTATGTTGCTGTTGACCCTGCGTATTACTTACAACTGCTACTGCATTGCAACTTTGTTGTCTGATGCAACAGAAAAACATCCAAAAAATTGAACTAAGTGTTCAGCATGATGCATCTGATGTTAAAGATCTGAATATTGCTAGTCTTTGCGTTGACCCTCTAAAGCTATTGCGCTGTTGTTGACTCTACGTTGTGCCTACCTGCACTGTTGCCAACTCTGCTCTGCGTTGCTCAGACTATGGCGCTCACTAGCCACTACGCTGTCACTTCTGCACTCCTCTACACCAACTAATACTTGTCCATTGGAGTGTCAAATTATACACTCAGTCTTTATAATTCTCAAACGCTTATATGCTCAAACTTTATAATTCTCAAATGCTTGATAAAAGATTAAGAAAGATATATGTATTTTATTGATATGAAAATTGATGATTACAAGGCTGAGGCAGTGCTCCTTAAATAGGAGTTGACTGGCCATGCCCAATCAAAGAGACATGTCCCTTGGGGACTAATGTCTCTTCATTTTTACTAAATAATTGCTTAAATAACTAATTACATTAATCATTAAATTAATTAAAGAATACTTTAATATTTTTAATGGTTATGAACTTAAATTCAGAACGTTGTCTTTCCCTTAAGATGCTTTGTCCTTAAAGCATAGGTAGATTTGGGTGTTGATGAAGAAAACCTTCTGACTCCCAAGATGAGTCTTCCTCAGGTAGCTTTTTCCATTTGATAAGGTATTATTTTATTGTCTTGGATCGTAAAACCTTTTCTCGGGTAGCAAGTATGCCTTCAGGTTCAAGGATGATCCTTCCTTCTGCATCGGTCTCCAGTATTTTTGTTTGTGCTATTTGGTTTTGTCGTAGTATCTTCTTGAGATTTGATACATTTCATTTTTACTAAATAATTGCTTAAAAAACTAATTACATTAATCATTAAATTAATTAAAGAATACTTTAATATTTTTAATGGTTATGAACTTAAATTCATAACGTTGTCTTTCCCTTAAGATGCTTTGTCCTTAAAGCATAGGTAGATTTGGATGTTGATGAAGAAAGCAAGTATGCCTTCAGGTTCAAGGATGATCCTTCCTTCTGCATCGGTCTCCAGTATTTCTGTTTGTGCTATTTGGTTTTGCCGTAGTATCTTCTTGAGACTTGATACATGAAAGGTATTATGGATTCAACACTTATCTGGTAGCTTTAATCCATAAGCTACACTACTTATTTTTCTGATTATTTTCTACGGTCCATAATATTTTGGTGATATTTTATTTTTTCCTTGTTTCTTTAACGATAATTGCTTGTAAGGTTGGAGCTTGACAAAGACCCAGTCTCCTTCCTCGAATTCTCTTTCAGTGTGATGTCGATCGGCTTGTTGTTTCATTCTATAATGCGCCATTGTTAGATTTTCTTTTAATACATTAATGATTCTTTGGTTTTCTTCCAAGTGGCTTTTTACGGCCGGAACTTAGAATTGAGAAGTGCAAAGTCCTTCCATCTAAGTGGTTTGTAACCATAAAGAGCTTGGAAGGGCGTCGTTTTTGCCAATGTATGGTAGGTGGTATTATACCGATATTCTGCAAGGTGTAGCCATTGGGTCCACTTACTTTGTTTGTTAGTGACGAAGGAACGGAGATATGTTTCTAAGCATTTATTTACAACTTCAGTTTGCCCATCTGTTTGGACATGATAGGTTGTACTCATGTTGAGGGATATTCCTACCTGATGGCAGAATTCCTTCCAGAAATTGCCTTTGAACCTTGCGTCTCTATCACTGACTATGATCTTGGGAAACCCAAGTAGTTTGTATATGTTTTTACAAAACGTCTCCGCAATTTGCTTAGTTGTGTCAATTTTCTTGATAGCCATAAAATGGGCATACTTTGTGAGCCTGTCGACTACGACAAATATCTTATCCTTGCCATCAGATACAGGTAATCCTTCTATAAAATCCATTGAAATCTCTTCCCATTTCTGATCTAGTATATGTAAGGGGTGTAACAGACCTGGTGTTGGAATGTTTTCATTTTTTTTCTTTGACAAATATCACATTCAGCAACATATTTCTGAATTTCCTTGCTCATGCCCTTCCAATAGAACGATTGTCGAATGTTGTAGTAAGTCTTGTAGAATCCAACATGTCCGGCTACAGGTGAATTGTGCGATTACTTTAGGATTTTCTACTTAAATTTGGACGCTGGCATTAGGTAGATTCTATTCTTATATCACAAGATGTCATTCTTCCATTCAAAATTGACATATTGACTAATATTCTTAATCATAGAGTCACAAACTTTATCCTTGGCATATTCAATTCGTATTTCAATCAACCAATTTGGAGCTGTTGAGATTTTGTGTATTTGGGGTAGCATCAATTGTGCTCTAGGTCCCAAATTTTGAGGAAGGACTAGAGTTCACTTAATCTACAAGAACCAAAAATGGATTTGGGAAATTTCGTCTGGTTTAGGAGATATTAAATTAATTAATTATTTTAATGTATTTCCTAAGTTAAAACTTAGAAAAATAAAATAATTAAAGTGAATTTAATTAAACATGTGATGAAATTGTCTTAAGTCACACGGATCAAGCTTTCTTTTAATCTTAGCCATTGATTAAAGATTTAATCTTTTTCATTGATTTGTCAACGAGAAAAGTATAAAGGAAAGGCTTGCGGTCATTTGTAACACACACAGAGGCAGTGCACTGAAGCTAAGCTGAGATTCTAGGGTGGGGTTGCTAAGAATTCACAAGTGTTTCAGTTGCAGAGAGGGGAATTTAGACCAAGGGGATGATCTGATCCTAGGGTTTAGAATATACCAGAAGCAGAGAAGAGATCAGCAAGGACAACGCAGAGAAAGGTAGTAGCAGCAGCAGCAGACGGTAGCAGCAACAGACGGAAGCAGTGTCTGCAAGGGCAACGCTGGGGTTTATAGGCCTAGATCTGGCTGAGTTATGTAAATCCAATTGAGGGTGTGGATCAGTCAGTATTTTTCAATGTTCCACCAAGTCCCCTGGAGGTGGGGGCGAGGGGGCAAGGGAGCGAGGGAGGGGCCTATGCAAAAGCTCCCTACCAATTTTCAGGAAATGTGGCGGGGCGTCAGGGTCATAAAAATTATAAAATTTAATATTTATAATGTAACTATATTTTTGCAAGGAATGTATATATAGTCATCATACACTTACATCATGAAAGATAAATCATAAATGATAAAATTATAAATCGATGAATGATGAATCATATAACTGAAACAAAGTTAAAAGTTAAAACATACATCATACAATCATACATGTAAGTTTGTAAGTTTGTAATTGTATAATCATTAATGCAACTACTAACAATGTACAATGAAAATAAAGTTTAAGATATCATATGACATATTATATCAAGATTCAAAATAAAGTTTAAACTCAAGTTTGAAACATAAAACTTATAAGCAAATAAGTTATGTCTGAAACATAAAACATAAAACATAACATATGAATATCAAATGATATCATCATAATGATAAATGAGCATAAATGCTCAAGGTAATGCCCCACTAATCTCTGCATCCAGCTGCTGCACGAATATATCATGATCAACCATGTCACCATCTGAATCAGAATCACTTGGATTCTCAAACATGCTAAGTGGCACACCAACTTTTAACACGAAACCATAAACTAAAAGGGGAGTGAGGGGGGCGTGAGGGGGAGTGCGGGGGTGTGAGGAGGAGTGAGGGGGGCATGAGGGGGAGTGCGGGGGCGTGAGGAGGCGTGAAAGGGGTGTGCAGGGGCGTGACAGAGCGTGAGGGAAACACTCCCTAGAAGTCCCCAAGACCCCGGAGCGCGAGGGGGCGAGGAATCTAGACCCCTAAGTGGGGAGGAAAGACCCCGTGTAACACTGGTATTTTTGGTCTTAGATCAGCCAGGTGTTGCAGATCTAGAGTTTTCTCTCTAGGGTTTTCCAGCTCTGGAACCCAGAGTTGTGTATTTAGAAATATTCTTAATAATAGAGCCCTCCAGAAGCCAGAGACTAGTTTTCCCACACTGGGTTTTTCCGGGGACAGTTTGTCCAGAAATAACTATGTCACTTTGTCTATGTGTGCATGTGCTTATTCTAGATCTGAATTGGTAGAGATCTGTTATGTGTTTTGCTTTGATGTTAACTTGAATTTATTCAGTTGATAACTTGTATAAGTAGGAGAAGCTTAACCTGATTAACAGAAATAATTTTTGCATACAAATTAAGATTCAGAAATTTCTACATGGTATCAGAGCAATTGCAGATCTAGAAGGGTCACCAGCTGAAGCACCTGAAGGATCTAGCTGCAGAAAGCAGCTGGAAAGGTAGCAGAAAAGTAGATCTGAAGGGACAGCACAGTTTTCCGGAGGAGATTCACACAGAGGGAAGGGTGACGTTGTCCAGTGCTGTGTCCTAGCAAGCCCACGCAATTACTGTGCAGAGGCAGCTCAGAAACAGCATTGGTTAGGTCTAAAACCAACCAGTGTGATTCAGATTTGAATCTATCAGATCCAGAAAAAGTCTGCAGAAAAGTTGCAGAAATTCAGAAGAGTTGGTGGGGTTAAACTTCTGAAGTTTTCAGATTTTTAACCTTAGCACAAGTGACAAAGTTTGGGAAGAGATCAGCTTCTCAGAGAGTTTCTTGCCAAAGGAAACTTGTAGTTTGGTCAAGAGGATCAAAGAAGAAGCTGAATCATAGTTGATTCGGTAGATTTCCAAGGAGGGAAACAAGTGTCAGAGAGAGCAGAGGGTGCCCAGTTCGAAAAGGACCCTAGTTCCAGATCTTTAGCATAGAGAAGAGGAGCTCCGACACATTCTGAGCAGATGGCTCCTCATGGACTACGTGATCAAGATAGGCTAGAGGGCCTCTCAAAATTTTCGGTGTGGAAATCAAGGATCCTCATTGTCCTTGAGGAAAATGGTCTAAGAGACCATGCAGAGCAGACTCTCGCCACACCGACAGATGTGGATCTCCTACAGAAGCATAGGGAAGCTGTTGGGCATGCCAAGCAGCTGATAATGGACAGTATCAAGGATCATATTGTGCCACACATAGCTGAGAAGAGGATAGCCAATGAAATGTGGAAGGCCTTGACTTCCCTATATGAGGGAAAATCAGTCCAAAGAAAGATGCTATTGGAGGCCCAAATGAGGTCATTCATGATGACCAAGGGAGAAGACATCAACCATTTCCTCTTCAGATTGTAGTCAATCAGAGATCAGCTTATTGCAACGGGTGCAACCGTAGATGAGGCAGTGATAGTCAGTATTGCCCTCAATGCAGTCACGGATGAGTGGGAAACCTTTGTCCAAAGTATCTTGGGCAGAGCGGACCTCCCAGATTGAGACAACTTGTGGTCGATCCAGCGGCAAGAACTACGAAGGTTCACCAAGAAGCAGCACAACCTTGCGTTAAGCAAGGTTAAGAAGGAAGAGGAGGAAGATGCAGCCTTGGCATCGAAGAAGCAGCCAAAGAAGAAGAAGGATCTTTCTAAGATCAAGTGCTTCCAGTGTGGCGAAATGGGACATTTTTCCAGCCATTGTCCTGGAAAAAAAGAAGGACAAGGAAGCATCTTCTTCCAAAGCAGCGGTGGCAGATGATGGCTCCGAAGATGATGTAGCCATGAATGCTCATGAACCACGGAGGTGGGGTGACATAGACATGTAGAGGAGCTACATGGAAGTGAAGCGGGATCCTTGAGGAGTTCATCTCTTGGATCACAAGCGAGCTATAGCAACCTTAAGACAATAGCGGTTCAAGTGGAGCAGTGGGTGCATAGATCACAGATGAGACAGAGACAGAGGTAGATTTGGAGGCTGGGAGGAGCAGCGCAGAGCATAGCAGCAGCAGCGTGGAAGCAGTAGTAGCATAGAGGCTGATGTGACTTCAACAGCGCAGTGTAGAGCTGCAGCAGCACAGAGAGCTTCAGAGGGACAATGCAGTGCAGTACTGCTTACGCAGTGTAGAGCTGCAGCGGCGCGGAGAGCTTCAAAGGGACAACACAGTGCAGCAGCAGCGTGGTAGAATTCAGCACAAGGAGCTGATGTGACTTCAGTAGTGCAGAAGGAGTCTGATTACGCAAGCAGAGTTGTAGTTGTGCATCGTTCTTTAGATGCCAACACAGATCTGTAGCCTATGGAGCTTCAATGATGAGGATGCAGCCCATCAGACTTGTTTGTCAAAGATTGGGCAGGAGATTCAGTTGTTACTCTCAACAACTGAAGTTGCAGTGCAGCAGATCAACAGTGGCAGTGCTATGAGCAGCACAGATGCAGCATATTGAGAGGGAGCTGCAGTACAGTGGTTGCAATGGCAATGGCAGAGTCATGGGGAGCAGTATAGAATGGCAGCAGTAGTGCAGAGTTGAGTGGCAGGAGGCCAAGCTTCAGCAGCACAGAACCACTGCCCAAAATCTTGTCATGCATAAGTGTGATGTATTGCTAGAGCACACCCTTGATGCTAAGAGAGAGTGTTGAGATTTTGTGTATTTGGGATAGCATCAGTTGTGCTCTAGGTCCCAAATTTTGAGGAAGGACTAGAGTTCACTTGATCTACAAGACCGAGAAATGGATTTGGGAAATTTCATCTCGTTTAGGAGATATAAAATTAATTAATTATTTTAATGTATTTCCTAAGTTAAAACTTAGGAAAATAAAATAATTAAAGTGAATTTAATTAAACATGTGATGAATTTGTCTTAAGTCACACGAATCAAGCTTTCTTTTAATTTTAGCCATTGATTAAAGATTTAATCTTGGCCGTTGATTTGTCAACGAGAAAAGTATAAAGGAAAGGCTTGGGGTCATTTGTAATGCACACAAAGGCAGAGCATTTAAGCTAAGCTGAGATTCTAGGGCGAGGTTGATAAGAATTCTCAAGTGTTTCAGTTGCAGAGACGGGAATTTGGACCAAGGGGATGATCTGATCCCGGGGTCTAGAATACACAAGAAGCAGAGAATAGATCAGCAAGGACAGCGCAGAGAAAGGAAGTAGCGGCAGCAGCAACAGCAGATGGCAGAAATATTCTTAATAATAGAGCCCTCCAGTAGCGAGAGACCAGTTTTCCCTCATTAGGTTTTTCCGGGGACAGTTTGTCCAGAAATAACTGTGTCACTTTGTGTATGTATGCATGTGCTTATTCTAGATCTAAATTGGTAGAGATTTGTTATGTGTTTTGCTTTGATGTTAACTTGAATTTATTCAGTTGATAACTTGTATAAGTAGGAGAAGCTTAACTAGATTAACAAAATAATTTCTGCATAAGAATTAAGATTCAGAAATTTCTACAGGAACAACGATCATGGCGGGCACATGTTGTGTTGTTGTCATCTTTACGTGAAAGTGCATCTGCGACGACATTTTCCTTCCCTTTTTTGTGTAATATCTCTAAATCGAAGGCTGATAGCTTCTCCATCCAAGAATTGAAGATTGTTGTGGTCAGTTCAGATTAAGAATTTACTTCCAAGCAAGTATTGGTGACACTTTGTTAATGCATGTATGATGGCGAGCATTTCCTTTTGGTATGTTGATTTTGACCCCTCTTGTTTATTAAGTTTTCGACTTTCGAATGCTATAGGGTGGTTATCCTACATTAATAATTATCCAATTCCAAATCCCGAAGCATCACATTCGACTACAAACGGTTTGGAGAAGTCAGGAGTTGCTAGTACCGATGTGGTTGACATCACTTCCTTTAGTTTCTCGAAACACTTGTCTGCTTGATTGTCCCACTGAAAGGCATTCTTCTTTAATAAATTGGTCAGGGGGGCTGTCAAATGTGCATAGTTTTTAATAAACCGTCTGTAATACCTAGTTAGACGTAGAAACCCTCTTAGCTTAGATACGTTCTTGGGTCTGGGCCATTCTCTGATTGCTTTAATTTTGTTGGGGTCTACTTTGACTCCTTCTCTAGATATAATGAGTCCAAGGTATTCGACTTCTTTCTGCCCAAAGGTGAATTTTGACAATTTGGCATGAAATTGATTCTTTTCTAAAACAGATAGCACTGCCTCCAAATGTTTGAGATGTTCCTTCCATGTCTTACTATAAACGAGGATATCATCAAAGAAGACTAATACAAACTTCAGCAAGTATGGGTGGAAGAGATCATTCATCGTAGCTTGGAAGGTGGCTGGTGCGTTCGTTAGTCCAAATGGCATAACTTTGAATTCATAATGCCCTTCGTGGGTTCGGAAGGTTGTTTTCTTAAAGTCTTCTAATCTTACCTGTATTTGATAGTATCCTGTTCTTAAATCTAATTTTGAAAAATATTCTGCACCGTGTAGCTCATCCAACATCTCATCAATGAATGGGATCGGAAACTTATGTTTAATAGTGATCTTATTCAATCCTCTCTAGTCTATACATAGTCGGAAAGATCCATCTTTCTTCCTAACTAGTACCACGGGTGCAGTGTATGGGCTTCTACTCTTTGTAATGATCCCATGTTCCAACAAGTCTTGTATCAATCGTTCTATCTCTGTTTTTTGATGATGTGGGTAACGATATGGTTTAGCATTTACGGCTGTGGAGTCTGGTTTAACTTCGATAATGTGTTCGATCTTCCTTTCGGGGGTAACTCCATCGATAGGTCTTGGAAAACCATCTCGTATTTCTGGATCAAGGATGAAATTTCCGTTGATTGTGGGTTCCCTTCCATCGATAGTGACCCCAATTGTTGACAATGTGCCAAAAATGTTGGAGCTCCTTTGCGAATGAGTTTTTTCATTTGTTGAGCAGAGATAACTTGAGTAGGTGGGGCACGGAACCCCAACAACTTGCATTTTCTTCCATCCATTTTAAACTTAATGAATTGCTTTATATGATTTGATGAATACATACCTAGTGTTTGCAACCATTTGTAATATTCCGAAGGGGAAATAGACAGTAATACAAAGCATGCAACAAGATATATAATGCTAGAAATAGATCATGAAGCAGATACACATGAAATAGAGAGAATGCTAAGCCATTTTATTATACTGAGAAATAGAAATAAGTACAAGAGGTGATCAGAATGATGGCACCTCGACTTGTAGGAATACTCTCAGAATATCAATGGAAATGGCTGCACTCTGTAGCAATCCTCTTTTCTTGGTCCAAGAGACCCTCCTACCTTCGTCGCCTACAGAAGAACTCGCATCCTGCTAGTCCACAATAATTCCAATGTCTTTGACCTAGAAACAAACTCCTAATGTGCCTCAGCCCTAAACCTTGAAACCTTAGACTTTTGGCCCTGTAATTTGCTCAGAGAACAGAGAAGAGACAGGCTAATACATGGCCTCTTAGGCTCCCTCGCTTGGCTGCCCAACCACAAAAGATACACTTCAAAACTTGGTTGCTTGGTGACTTAGACTAGTCCTCCATAAGCTTGTTCTAGACCAGAGAAAGAGACAAATTTGAATCTCCCTTTCTCATTGCAGTTGCTCCTTGGGCAGTCATCACATAGGCTTGTAGACTCCTTGAGATGTTACTCTTGATGGATGGATCAAATGATGTCTCAACATTATTATTTATAGTCTTCCCATGAGAGCAACGCTAGCCCTCAAGGGGCACCACTTCAATCCTTGCCGACTTGACTTAGTAAACAAATCCCCAACTATCTCAAGAAAACATGTTTCCTTCATTTGATCAAGACACTCCATGGTTCCCTTAGGTCCCCCTTCATCCTTTAAGGGTGTTGCACATGTAGCAATGATTAAACCATCAAATTCTCCACTTGGTTTCGCACCCACAACTTTGGGTGCAAAACCCACTACTTGGGTACACATGCCCACAAAGCCAATGTGTGTCAACTTTTCCCAAACCCTAGACCCTAGGATGTGGGAGTACCTCCCAAGCTACACAAAACAACATACACTGGGAGTTGTGAACAGATGCCTTGGGCATTGTGAAACGTGCATCAAGAGTCGTGACATTGCTTAGGGCATTGTAATATGCATAGGGAACTATGAACCTACTCAGCCATTATGGGAGAGTTGTCACAGGTTTTTTGCATGGTGATCTCTCTTCTCTAAGTGAATATATTCCAATATTAATGGATATTAGTATTTTCTGCACAGAGTTTGGTTGACTTCAACCTATGGATGAGAATTGAAGAAAAACCAGCTTTTGATGAGGACACCCTAAAGTTTGAGATGCCTATTGTAACCTTATGGTGATATCTGATAAGATACACACCAACTTTTTTGAAGCAATCCACTATCTTGTGATTATTCAGGTGTACAGGCTATGGTTAGAGGGGTTAACACCGAAGCTAGAGCGCTTAATGTCCTAATTTTATTGAGATAACACTTTGTGATGGACATACACTTCTTTCTCATGGAACACTCCCTTATTCATACACATGTTGAGTCATTTCTCATGGATCAAGGTTGTTTTATTATTGGAAAGAGGTTGTTGCTATTGAAAATCGGTAGCTTCAGTCGGTCTCTTCATTGGCAAAACAAAGAATAAAATTTTTATTTTTCATGTTAAGCAAGTCGGCCTCATTTGGTCAAGTCAGCCCCACTCATTGAATGGGTTTGACCCTATGGTCAAAACCCTCCTCCTAACTCAGATATAAATAGAAGTTCAATTGACCTCACTTGGCATCTCACTCACTCCATCACATAAATCTGAAACAAGGAGATTCATCCACACGTGAGCAGAAGAAAAGAAGAATATTATAGTGTTGACCAGCTATATTATTTTCTGTTTGACCAGCGTTGACTTGGGTATTATTGCTTTTGTTTGACAGAGATTTTGACTGGTTTTGGAGGCCAAGATTTTATGTCGTTCGTTGACTAAGGTTGACAGAAAGTTCAGCTCCTGTTCTGGCTCATTGACTAAGTGTTGACCATAGGTCAACTTTTCTGCTTTGACCGAAATCTGACTGTGGTTCATTGATTGTGATTTGACTGAATTTTGGCCCCTTCTGTTCAGCTACCTCAAGCCAAAATTCAGACCCTTTGTTGCAAACTTTGACTTGGACCAATGTTGACTATTTTCTCTCTCCTTTGACTGGTTTGTCTTTGGAAATATTGAGGTCAGAGATTGGAATTTTGTTTGGACTATTATGATGTACATTTTGATGAATTGAACTCTCTCTCATAAGGAAAGATTGTTGGGTTTTCCCCTTGTGGGTTTTGCCCTGGTTGCTGACCTAAATTTTGGTGTCTCTTGTCTTATTGTTTACTGTGATCTTTATTACTCTACTAAAGAAGTTAATGGTTGAAATTCTTCATGTATAACTGCTTAATGATTGGAATGATCTAAAGAAGTCTAATTGTATAATTGGAAGTAGTTATCCGTTTGAAAAATTGTACTAGCCTTGATTGCAGTAGAGAATCAACAATTGCACACATGTGGAGGATAATGGGGTTTGAATGTGTTGAGCACACACTTATACTAGGAAGGGGGGTTAAATCTGTATAAGACAATTTTTACTTTTCAAACATTCATGAAGCATAAGAAAACAATCACATATGAAATCTATCAGTTGCAGAACATGGAACACAAGACTTACATAGAAACCCTTTAAGGAGAAAATCACAAACATCTTTTTATAATTCTTTGTAGGCACCAACCTACTGGAGACACCAATTCCCATTGCTGCAAATATTCGTAGGCACCAGCCCACTAGAGACACCAATCCCCACTGTTACAAATATTCGTAGGCACCAACCCACAAGGGACACCAATCCCCACTGCTACAAATATTCTTAGGCACCAACCTACTCAAGACACCAATCACCACTGTTACAAATATTTGTAGGCACCAACCTACTTCATTGAGTCTGTTTGCTACTTCTGCATTCACCAGACCTGCTCGTTGCTTCTGCCTTCAGAGTCGATCCATCATAGACTATGCACACAATCCAATAAATATAGCAGCAAGCTTGTCAAACTCGATTTCAACTATGAATCAAGTGTGTAACACATGATGCAACCAGAGACTGAGAACTGTGTAGAAGTTTGACCAAAACCGTTGTGACACTTGTTTAAATGTTAATTCGCTATGTAACAGCGTTATTGCAGACCCTTTCTGAAGATATGTATATCGTTGCTAAGGAAACTGAATCCCACAGTGGTCATCCATAGTTTTACCACTTTGTGATGTATCTCCAGTCTGGAATATGGAAAATAGTTTTATGCCACTGAATAATATGGAATGAGATAATTGTGCAGGCACTATTTGATCTCATGTTCACCAGAAAACATACTCTCTGAAATCTTTCAAGTTTCAAGACCTCTTCCTATGCACCCATCTTTGAACAATCGTCTTAATCTGTGTGGAGTTTTTATAGCTGCCATAAATTAGCAGGCAGAAGTTTGTTGTTATAATATATTTACCATCTTTATGCACAGAACTCAGTGGTCTGTAGCAGAGTATTTTTCCATAGTTTTGCTGATACTAGCAGAAAACAAATGAAAACATTTAAATCCAAGAATTTGCTCAAAGATTTGTTTTGTGCAAACTCACGATAAAGAAATGAGTGATTCCACTCCAGCTTCTGAATTGACATCTGGAAAATTTCGGATAAATTTATGTCGGAGCTACATGGTGCCAGTGCCTACACGCCTTCTTTTCTAAGCCATTTCCAATAGCAATCAGAGATCTGCAATCCAGAGGATTTTGGTCCCCACAAAACTCCCTTACGTGTTTGGTCTAGATCTTTCTCTGGCTTCAGTCTCTGGCTTGATATTTATGTCACTTTGTGTTTGCAACTTGAATCAATGTAATATTAAATGTTGATGTTGGAGGCTAATTTGTTACACCACCTAACCAACTAGAGATACTATAAATACATCACCTCTGGTGATTAATGGTGTGTGAGAGATGCACTGTTACCACATTATTAATAAAGAGTTGTTTTATTTATCCAACATTGCTATTCATAAATGTGTACACCCCATTTTCCAACACCTTATTTTGAGTCTTAACAAGAAGCTTGTTTCTATAATTTCACTTTAATTAGTTATCAGTGCCATATAGTCATCTCATATTGCCAAAATTCAAATGACATAAATTCAAAACTCATCATGTAACACATGAAAATATCAACATTTATAGTGAACTTGTTCATGCACTTAAATCCTAGCATAAATGCATTTCATTATGGCATAGAAATTTGGCCTGTTGAGAAGGTATTTAGAGAAATGAAACATATATCCCAGATGCATCAAGGAGCTGTTAAATAATATGGCTATCCTCAAAAACTTCAACTAGGTTGAATCTAGAAGAATTCAGAATGAACAATAGTGGTTGTTTAAAACATGAATCTACATGTCATTCCAAAGATAGCGAGCTACTTCTTAATTTCATCACATTTGCCTTAATCTCTAGTCTCGGAAAAACAAGAAGGAAAGTAGTTATGGCCTACAATGTATAGTAGGGGACTCCTAGGGCTCTCAGTTGTCATGATGAGGATACTATGCCTCTTACCCTAATTTTATTTTGTTCTTTAGAACTACTTCAAAACACTTTATAAGCATCAAGATACCTTGACTCCTAACTTTTCCTATAGCACCATTCCTTACAAACATATTTTGAATGCTTTCCTCAATTTCCACCAAAAAAGCAACCAATGTAAACATACGCCTCCATGAAACTCTTATGCATAATAAGTTATGTTTCTAATATAAGATAGATGTAACTATGTGGTAGATCAAAATAAACTTCCTCAAACACATTTCATTATCCATTTAGATTTACTCGATCAGAAATTCAAGATTTAAGGAAGTAAAATTTAAGTTTAAATGTCCTGTACTTACAACTTTCAACAATAAAAGGCACATTTATTCACCGCTCCAAACATACACAGATCATAGAAAAGTAGAAAAAAATCAAAAGTAGAATACCTTCAATGCTAATCCAAATTCTGACCCGTTAGTAATTTTATCATGAGTAGAGGTCATTGGAAGAAGGGTGTTCACTACACTAGTAAGGTCCTGCATCAATAAAAATGGCATATAAGATAACAAAATAAAAGAATAATAAGATATCAGAATATAACCATGAACTTCCTCTCCCAGAATCACTAATTGCACACAAATTCTAAATCAACCACAATGTTCTAATGTACAATTCAAAATTAGCAATTCCAAATATTTAAACACAACATGACGAAGGAATTTATAAATAGTAAATAATATAATTAAAAGAAGTTTCCATTACAAATAACAAACAAGAAACTCGTGAAATTATCATAGGTTCAGTGAATAAAGTCCAACGTAAGGAGCAAAGAGGTACTATTGCAAAAAGAGGTTAGGAAACCAGTCTCTCAAATATGGCATGTTAACTCAAAAACAACCATGGTCAGAAATTACGTTAGATAGAGTGAGTAAAATCACCTATTTTAAGGTGCCATCATAGGGTGACTTTGGTGCCCATCCCTTGCACCCTAAGAGCATTTTTAGACTTGTCTTCTTTCTTCACATTATATGCATCATTACAACTTAAGTAAAGTGCAAGATATAACTCCTACCTGGCCCTTTACTCAATAGAGATTGTCTACACTGGCCCCTCAAAACAGAGACAATGCTCTAAAGCCTCCTTACTTCTCCATTCCATTGCAATCTCTATCAGGTGTCCCCCATTTTTCATGTATTCTTCATATGTCCATAGCCACCACCTTCCCCTCAAACAGAAGATTAAAATGGCTATTAGAGAAGATGTTTATTGATAGTATATAAAGATTACATAGATCTCTGATCTCCAAGATCTTGACTCTAAGATGGGCTTCTCCTTGAAGTATTTCTTGCGGCAAAAGGACGGGCTTATCTTTTGCATCAAGTACACTTGATGCCATCATCCACAAAACCTGAAGTTCACACTCAGCAAGTTTGTGGTTTGATCTCAATAGCTTTAGGTTAAGTCTAAACACCATATGCACATGAGGAGACGATATGTCAGCTACACCATTTGCAGGAGATGGAGTTTGAGAAATATTTCATTTTCAATTGCACCAACTACTACAATAACCATGAGAGATATCACTGTTTGTTTTGTGACTCTCGGGAACCCCCTCCAAGTTCCACTATCCTGATTGAAGATGCACAGCTCTTTACATGTGTGACGTGTTGAGTCGCAGATGATAGACATTACAAGATTCTTCCAAATCCTACCTAGTCAACTTGATAACGTCCTTTCATCCCACCTTACCACTTAGAGGCACTGTTGCTGCAAAATCTGGCAGGCCTTAAAGTGGAGAAACCTACAAGGCTATCACTAAACTAAGTGACGACAACAGGGTCATGGCCCACTGTCACCACAGCCAAAACCCCCTACTCTTTATGGATTTTAATTTTTCACCAATGGGAGGAGTCTCAGAATGTATATAGATCACCCTATGTTGCAGGAAACGTGGTTTAGGCTCTGTTTCAGCCCAGAAATGAAAGAGAAACATGTTTCGCCGTACAGTACGCCCTGGAAACGTGTTTCCATCCGTACTGGGCCGTTTCTCGTTGGGGAAACGTGCCCAATACGGCCAGAAATGCGTTTCCAGGCCGTACGACCGTGTTTCCGTCCCTTTAACTTGTTTTTTAATGTTTTTTTTGGTTTGCGTGTCTTTTATTATTTTTTCAATTGTGGAAAGTGTCTTTTGGATGCTTCTAGATGGCTATCTCAACTTATAAAAGACTCTTTACACTTGTAAGGAACCTCTTTTATGATTTCACATAACATTTCTTAAATGTCCAAATTCTAATATATATATATATCGTTTTTCCCCATTTCCAAAATTTGGGGAGGTCGCATTTCGTACCCATGCCCATTTCCGAAACTCGTTTTCATTTCCCCGTTTCATGCAACTTAGAGATCACCATATAGGTATTTTAAGCTTAAAGACGCGAAGGTGATAAAGAGGCCTCCAAGGGAAAGACACAATGTAGGCACAAGGGTCCAAGAGGAGGAAATTCGCTTTCCTTGAAGAGGCCAAATTAGGGCAACACAAGACCTAGGGTTTGATTATTAGGTTGAGGGTTGGGATGGTCAAAGTTCAAGGTGCAAAGAAAGGTTTTCCCACGATGTATTTTAACAAGGATATGTCACATGAAACCCTCAAGAAACCCCCAAGTTGAAGCTATAACCAAAATATGGTTTTCCCTAGGGCAAATTAATAGGGTAAAGAGAAATTATGCATGAAATTGGAAATAATGCACACCAAAGGGAAATGATTTTGTGGCAGCCACTCAACCCTTGATGTTTAGACTTTCCAAGACCCAAAATTCGTCCTTGCCAATTTGCACTAGGCCCTAACTAGTCGTTTGGTCTTAAGAGGGTCGAATTAGCTAAGAGAGAGAAAAGGGTAAATTTTACAGATAAAACTGACTAGATCACCAACAAAGGATGGCCAATGCCTAGTGCTTGCATGGATGGACTCTATGGATTTTTAAGGTTAGCTAATACTTGCAAAGGAGTAAGGATATTTTGATACCCTAGCATCAAATCCCTAAATATTATCTTTGTGAGGCACCAAAGGCACTAGGGCGAGCTACAACATGAGTTCCCAAGGGGAATACCATTCACATGTTATATAATGAGTATGTAGCTTCTATACAGTTGATTTTCAACAAATTAGGGCACAATAGAAAAACCATAGTGTTGTACCCGTTACAACCACCCTCCAAAATTTGGCATCAATCTGAAATTGCAGAGCCCCTGCTGCTTTTGATGGCATGCATGGTAACACGTGCGTCACCAAGCATCAACACTAGGCCTAAAGGGTCCACCCTAGGCAGGTAGCTTCAAATCAAAAGTTGGTTTTGGGATGATTTAGATTGTTTCCCTGCATGATTAAATTTTCTTCCAAGTGTGGTCGTAAGGTCGCAATTTTCACAATTCCCGATCATGTGCAACTTAGCAACTTAGCGACCCATCGAAGTCGCAAGGTCGTGAGGTTGCATTCTCTTCAAAATTCAACCTTTTGCGACTTAGAGACCCAACGACCTAGACTAGGTCGCGAGGTCGCAAAGTTGCAAAATCGCAAACCAGTTTAAAAACTTACCTTTGCGACCATGTGACTTAGTGACCCCCCAAGTCGCCAAGTCGCAAGGCCGCAAATGTACACAAATCACCAAAAATTGCGACCTTGCGACTGCCATTAAGGCTCATGTGCGACCATTTTATATATACAAGGGTCGCGTAGGTCGCATTCGACTTGCGCGACGAAGCTTACAAAGTGTCTGACAGCCCAATCGGAAAGCGTTCTTTATCTGCCTGATTGCTTAGCAGGATTACTAACCCCTAGGCTCCTATCAGTAGTGTTTCACCATAGACCACCCTTCCCTCTATAGCTCCATCTTTCTCCCTGGTCATCCCATCATGCCCAAATTAACCCAGATCCTTCTGGTTGCTCTCTGGTACCTTGTGAGTCTACTCCCAAACCTTCAATAGCCTCCTCAACCTTGATTTGCTCCTTTTTCCCTCGTCTTTCTCCATGTTTAATGAAGGTCGCGCTGGCCTGTTTCGCCCACGGAAGCCCTAATGCGACCTCGCGACCTGATCGCCAAGTCGCCAAGTCGCTGAGGCCAGTGCTCTCACTCAAACGCGACTATGCGACCCTGCAACTAGGTCGCATCCCCTGCACTCTAAAGCCTTTGCGACCATTGCAAGTCGCAGCTACCTAAAACTTCCTAGTGCGACCTACCCTGTTGGTCACTTGGCGCCCCAGACCGGCCGAGGCATTAGTTGGTTTAGACAGGTGATTTTCTCTATCATATTGTCGCCTCCATGTCGTATGTCTTATCGTGGGATTGTTTCTTGAACATGCCAGGTGACGTTGAAGTGGAGCTCGATTGCATATCTATCTCCTCAGCCTGAAGCGATACGGGGCCCCCAGCAATCCGCAGACGGTACAAGAGCCCAAAAATTGATCCCCCAGAAAGCGATGTACCTCCAGTGTTCACTCCAACCTACGAAGACACAACTTGCATCTCTGGTAAGAATGCTAAGATGTCTTGGTATGACCTGTACCAATAATTCGCAAGACAGGAGTTCCCGGAAGACCTAGCAGATCGCCAGGTGTACCTGCAAGTGAAGAGGTCTAAGATACACTATGTCTCAGCTCACCCTCCAATCTTCCCATGCGCAGAAGCCATTGACTAGATTCTACAAAGAACTGATTCCAAGCATTAGGTGATAAGAGACTCCGTCAGGGTGGCCTTTGCTAACCTTTTCCTGGAAGATGCCAACGTGTATTACTCTCTACCAAACAAAGAAGAATCTTTCAACACTTGATGGATAGCAACTCACGATGTGCCAGTGCACGACACCCTAAAGAGCTGGTGGGAAGACCCCGAGAAGTTCAAGGGGAAGAAGGATCAGGAATATAAGACGAAGGGTCTTAGAAAGGTTTATAGGCTCGTCGTAACTATGATGCGCCGAATGTACGGAAGGGCAGATGCTACCACCTTCAATGGGGTGTGGGTTCCCCTAATGCACACAGTCACTACCTTTGGCGCTCGCTTCAATTGGGCCCAATTTATAATTTCGGCTCTAAGGGCAAACATATCAGCGGCACAAGTTTCGAAAGAAGGGTTAGCATCAGAATTCTACATGGCTTCCTATCTGTTAGATGTGGTCTATTCACAGTGCCATTTTGATCAGTAGTCGCATAACTGGGACGCAACGATCGGAGGACCTATCCACAACGACTTGAAGATTTTCTGGGATTCCGAGTACAAGCAGGATATTGACCTTATCTCAGAAAATTTTATCACCGCACTCTACCATTTGCTTTTCGGGGAAGATCCACCCTGCATGTCAAGAAGAGCCGTGGAGGCAATCATCAAGGTGGCTCACTGGTCTCCCATTCCAGAAGGCACCCTCATCAGGGTTTCTAGATCCTTCAAGCAGCCCCATGCTTTGCCGAAATTTGCCACTAACAAGCTGCTACTGCAAGAAGTCTACTACCAGATGTCGGTGGTTTCTCTAAAACATTGAGCAAGGGTAAGAAGAAACCATGGCCTACCCTCCCACTCACCATTGGTGCCTACACGGTCAAGGATTTAAAGAAGAGGAGGTGGAGGCCGAACAAATAAAAGGATTTCACTTCGTAAACTTGGATTTCCGGTCCTATGAACCAGAAAGGATCGAACCTGCACACTACAGGCGGGCCAAGTTCAATTGGACCTATCAGCACACTGAAACAGCATTGGAAGACCAAGTAAGGAATTGATATAATGCACTCAGGCAAGCGGCCCCTGAAGAGGATTTTGAAGTAGATGGAGGCCAAGGGGAACATTCCCAGGATGACCTAAGCCCGCAAGATAGAGCATCTGCCATGAAGCAGAAAACACATACAGGAGGGGCTACCTCCCAACCCAAGAAACCGAAGAATATTGCAGGTAATAATTCCCCTAAAAATCTGGAAGAGGAAGGGGAGAAATAAACTTTGGAACAGTGAAGTGCCACCCTCGCAAAGCAAAAACGGAGAGAGGAAGAACTTAAAAGAACCCAAGACACGTTGGCCCAGCAACAAGCAAAGGAGAGCCAAAGGCAGCAGGAGGAATAACAGTGAAAGAAGCAGCAGGAGGAGGAACAGCGAAAGAAGCAACAGAAAAGGAAGCAAGCGGAGGAAGCACGCAAGAAGAAGGAAGAGGAAGCGAAAACAAAATAAGAACAAAGGAAGAAAGACGCAGAGAGCAAGATGAAACAGGAACACGACAAAGAGGAAGCAGAGAAAAGAAGAATGGAAGAAGAAGCCCAGAAGCGGCAGGAGCAGGCCGCTAAAGGAGTTGAAGGAGGTGTACAACAACCTTTGCAACTCAATAAACGAGCGGATTTTCCCTCGATCGATATACCCCCAGTGACTCCCATGACAGGCGGGCACTTTCCCCTCTCCGAGCTAGGTCTCTCGAGAGAACAAGAGGATGATGTATTGGACTTGACGAGGCTGACCTATGATCAATACACTCACAAGATTAAGCAGGAAAGAAGAAAATGTCTTGCTCGAAACCCGACCGAGCCTCTGGCGGTTACAACTGAAAAGGATATAGTCCTGGATACCAAAACAAACCCCATAACGATAGCATCGGTCGGGACCGCTTTCGCGACTACTATTGAAGAGAACGTCAGCAGAATGTGCAGGGAAATCCTATAGCTGCAAAACAGGCTCCATATAGCTGAGCAGAGGGCCACCCAAGCAGAAGAAGAGAAAAGAGCCTTGGAAGCAGAGAATCAAATGCTTCAACTCACACTCACCCAAGCCGGCGGGCTACAAGCTACCATTCAAGGAAAATTGGACATCATGTGCAGAACCATGGTGCAAGTCTATGAAGAGAGGATGAGGCTAAGACAAACAGTCGCTCCCTTGGCAGGAGTCCAACCAGATACGAGAAAGAAATCCGCCCAGCTGAAGGAGGCCTCAACAGCACTTGACAACATATTAGAGTGGTCCAAGAAGTCCCCACAAGCCCCTGCCACGTTGCCAAAGAGGGATTGGATCCGCACACAAAATGACAAGGTACAAATGCATATGAAATTGCAATCCCGAGACAAGCTTGTAAAAGATGTGGACAAAGTAATGACCACATACGAACATCTCATCAGCGGCATCGACTCAATGGCAGAACTTAATCACATACCCTCCATGGGTACGATAACCCAACAAAAGAGTCGAGAAGTGGTATTACAAGAGATCCAGTCATTCCGAGAACCGATCAAACAAGAAGCCGGCTCAAAGGACCTTCCAATTACCAAGGAAAACATTACACAATATGTCGTGGAGCTGGTCAAAATTTACAGAAACCTAGCCGGACTTCACAGCACATAGCCTATAGGAGGAATCATCAATACATCTCCTGGACAACAATGTTTCACGGCACACAGCCTACAGGAAGAATCATCAATACATCTCCCCGAAAACAACATCTCACAGCACAAAACCTACATAAGGAATCATCAATACATCTCCCAGACAACAATGTCTCACGGCACAGAGCCTACAGAAGGAATCATCAATACATATCTTAGACAACAACGTCTCACGGCACATAGCCTATAGGAGGAATCATCAATACATCTCCCAGACAACAATGTCTCACGGCACACAACCTACGAGAGATGATCTAACCATGATGTTATGTAATCAGTGCTCCTCCTCACTCAAAGAGGGGTTCTTAACAACTCCAAGTTGTTCTATGAAATAGCCAAACTTCATCTGAGACAACAACTTCGTTAATACATCAGCAACCTACTCATCAGTAGGAACATATTCGAGCCATTGTCTCCAAACTTGACCTTTTGAGAGAATTTATTTTCAAGTTATTCAGATAGATAATCATGGTTTCCAATCATGGGCCTAGAAGCACCACTGTCCACAAGCCACATTTCATCATGATTTTCAACCTGCAAGATCACAAATAAACGTGTGTTCAGATTCAGAATCACTTCTCCTATGCCTCCCCTTTGAAGATGGCTCATTTAGATCAACAACAAATTCATGATGTCTTCTTCTTTTACGATCATCATCCCTTTCATAATAATCTCTTTGATTCCTTTGAGGACATTGAGCTTCATAATGACCATAGGCTTGACAACGAAAGAATTGAACGTTTTTAGATCATTATGTCTCTCCTATCTATGATGCCCCTACTATCTCTGTTGTCTCTTCTATCTCTTTTACTTGGAGAGAGAGGAGGAAGCCTTCGATGAGAGGTAGAGTCCTTCCTTGAAGCAGATCTAGGACCTTGTCTATTACTAGCACTTCTTTGGAATTTTCAAAAATTTGGTTTCTTCTTCTTGTTACCCTTAGCGTGAGTTGTAAATGCTTCTATATGTGGATCTTCAATGTATCCTCTAGAATAAGGTCTTGACTCTTCCTGAGTGCATGTTGCCCATAACTTGTCAAAGGTTGGAGCATTCTCTCTTGTGCTAATACCTAAAGCAAATGAGTCCCAAGACCTAGGGATACCACCCAAAGCAACAGCGACCAATTCCTTAACAGATACTTCTTCAGCAGTGGTGAGTCGGTCTCTAATTTGAGATATCTTAATAAAATATGATGCAACTGTGTCATTCTTTGCCATCTTCATGTTACAAAGTTGTTCCCTCAAATTGATGAATTGATTCACATTATTGATGGTATATAATCCAACGATGGCATCATACATAGCTTTAGCATTCTTATGTTCAACAATATAGGGAATCAAATGATCCCTAACAAAATCCAATAAAATGCTTCTTGCCAAAGTATCATCTTCATGAAACTTCTCCTTTCCTGCTTGATCAGATGGTTCAGTGACTTTATCTATGACAATTCCCAAGACCTTGTTCCTTTCAAGAACGATCTCAACACTTGCCTTCCAAGCCCTATAGTTAGTGGCTCCTTCAAGCTCGCTTTCAGTATTCATGAAAGAAGAATTCATGGTGAAAATATAGGACAAATCCCAAAAAAACCTTTCAAATGTTCTTCAAGATGTCTTTCAAGTGTTCTTCGAGTGCTCACAAGATGATCTCTCTACTCTTTTTCCTTCACAAAAACTTTGAAACCATGTTGAAATTCTAGTAATGCAATGACTAGAATAGCTTTTCACAATTGATAACTACTTCTATTGATACAAACAACTCCTTTATCCTTTAATCAACAAGTAGCTATACATGAAAAACTTCAACCATTAATTCTTTAACAAGAGTAATAAATAGAGATAACAATAGACAATAAGAAAGAGACCAGGGACACCAAAAGATTAGGCTCACATCCAGGGAAAAACCTGTTGAAGAATGTAACTAGGTTTGGTCTTCATAATTGTACTCGAGTCATAATGAAATGTATTTATCAAAAGAAAGAAAAATAAATTTTATTCTTAAATAAATTGACTTATTAAAGCATGGGTTTCATGCTTGAGTCAATTGTTTTCAAGTCAAGGTCTCCATTATGTCAAGTGTCCTTGTCCATGTCATATTGTAAAGAGCCCTTCTTGGGGATTTATTTGTCAAAGAAGAAAAATATTTTAATGTAAATTAGGTCAATTACGCCTCCCCCACCAAGTCGACCTCAAACAGAGTAATTCGACCTCACAAAAAGCCTATATATTGGAGCAACTCGACCTCATTTGTCACACACACTCAAGCAAGTTCGATTTGCAGTAAATTGCAGTAGTTGGTTGCAATAAAGGGTACAAATTCCAAGGAAGAAGAAGGAAAGGACTAGCGAAGGAAAAGAAGCTCATTATCTTGCTAAGAAGGTTAATTTCTCTCTCTATTATCTCAAACGTGTGAAGTTCTGGAGTTCTGCTGGAAAGTCAAAATTCTATAGTTGTTGGGGAGGCCAAAATTCTGCAGTAGTTGGGCCGAAAATTCTATTGTTGGATCGAAGTTCTAGATTGTAGTTGCACTTTGAAGGGCTAACATTTACAAGAAAGAAGGGTTGACTTGGTGGAGGAGGAAGGTTTGTTGGTCTAGGGTCTTGGTTGACTCACTATCATATGAATCTACTGAAGGAAGAGTTCCTGACTAAGTTTTCCCCTATATAGGGGTTTTTCCCTAGCTATCCACCTACATTTGGTGTCCCTGATAGTCATGTTTTGTTTTGATAATTGCTTGATGAAACAAAGATAAAAGAAGAACATAAGAATATCACAAGTAATTATCAAAATAAGAAAATCTTTCTACCTTTCTGATTTTCCAACAAAACCTACAAGGGGAAAACCCAAAAATTCTTTCCTTATGAGAGAGAGATTTTGTCCATCAATAGTACATCAAAATGTTCCAACAAATCCAAAATAATCGACAATGAAATACCCAATCAAAGTCTGCTTATTAAGAGGAGAGAGATTCCACTTCTATCCATAAGGTATGCAAAGTCATCAAAACTTAGGCCTATAGTCATTGTGATAGGAGGCTGAAGTCTTCATTGTAGTTACCACAAAAGTCAGCAAACGAACAGTCAAAAATTCGGCCCTAAAACCCTTGATCAACTTCAGAAGTATGTCACATAAAAGGAGCGAGTTTCTCTGTAATTTTCAGCCTCAAAGAATCAATAGAATAGAAGTCAAAGATACCCAAATCACTGTAGTCAATGAGCCTTTGAAGGACATACAAATCGCAGTTAAAATATCCCTAATTATCCTCTTCGCACGTGTGGATATGCTCTGCAATAAGACCGAACTTATTTGTAATTGCAGATCGAATTGTTGTGATTTTTGGTTTTATGAAATGAATGCCAACGAACTTGTATAAATAGGCATCGTCATGTAAGGGCTAGTTAGCCCTAATGGGGCCGACTTGATGATCTTCAAGGAGCCGACTTGTAGGGGCTTATTTGAGCCAACTTGTAGGTGACCAAAATTGATTTCTTCTTTGTGTATGCAATGAAAAATGTTGACCATAGCTACATTATATTTTAACATTAAGATGAGTCCCTACAAATTAGGACGAGTTCCTATAATTTATGATTCATTCCTAAAAGTTAGGAGTTATTAGTCTTCTAGTGTGAGTTAACTTGGAAAAGAACGTGTTTGAGTCTCAAGTCCTTGATTTGAGATGGGACGAGTTGCATGAGTAGTTATCTCATGTTAACTCAATCAATCACAAAATCAAATTCCTTATTTAGAAACTCACTAAACTTAACCATTCGAATTGCTTTAAAAGGAGGAACGAAGGCACAATATGATCATTGTCTTGTTTCACGATTTGGTGAAACAAGACAATAGAGCTCACAGGTTTGTAAAAAGGTTGCACAGGTTTATGTGTGGAGCTTGTGAGAGAAAGGTGTGCCAAGAGAATCTTGTGTGCATAAATTTAGGAGGCAAGGATCAGCAATCTTGCAAAGGTTTCAAGCCTGGTTGTAAGTGATATAATGCTCAGTTTCTATCAATAATCAAGCAGAGGCTTTTCCCAGTTGGGTTCCCCAAAAAATTATTGTGTTTGTATTGTGTGATTGTTGTTATTTCTGTTCCTATTCCACTGCAAAATTTAGTAGAGAAATTCTGTGTTTATATGAGAATAATTATATTTCAGATTGCTCATATTAGCAGATCAGAATTTCTTCGATTTCTACAGAAGGCCTTCACAATCTTGTAGAAAAATATCATGGTTTTGCCTAAAAATGCCTTGTTTAACTAAAAGAAGAAGAAAAATCGAGCACAAATTGTATGCACTGAGATCAATAAATTCCAACAAAAGACAATTACAAAATGTTTTAAAACTAGTGGAAGTTATACATACAAACGCAGAAGCAGAAGATCACCTCAAAGTCGAGGAGTGGCGGCCCACTATCTGACATCAGACATGCATCAAGCAGACTGTGTAGGCTGCATGTTACTAAAAATGCATTCTCCCGTGCTTTATACCTAGTAATAGAACAGTTAAAATCATAAAGTAAAAATAATAATGTCAGATTAGAAACTGTAAAGGGCCCAAAAACCTTAACCTACAGCGGACAACATAATAAAGCATGAATCAAAGTTCAGAAGTTAGAACCAATTTAATTTTCACACCCATCTAATTACAAGTAGCAAGCAAAATATTCAACTGTAACTTTGGCATAGCATGAACTATCAAAATAACTACAATCCTTATGTTGATAAAGGAGACAAATTCTTACAATCCCAATATTGCCGGTAAGAGTCTTGGCAAGGATCCCTTCAACTGTGACCTAGTAATGAGACCAACCATCTGTCCCAGTGCCTCAACTACTGACAGCCGCACCTGTTGCACAGACACAAATTTGACATAAAAGGCCGCTTTACACTTCATTCATGCTAACTCAAGTTACAAAGTCAATAGTAGACAGCAAACATGGATCAGATGCACAAAGTCGAAGCACACAGATCCTCACAGTTGTACTCTGCAAACAGAGATGATCGACAAGAAATATTGCATCACAACATTCATTGCATGTGAAGATATCCTTAACTTTTGCCGGATGATTTTATTTGACGTAAATTGAATTTATGGTGAGAATTTCCATAGGGATAACAATGAATTTGGAAGACACTTGTGAAAGCGATGGTTTCAAGAGAATTATTGGAAATGGTTTTAGTACAGAATGCATCAAGTTATAAAAGACAACATTGTTACAGGAATGCAACTAAAATTTTCCAGCTGGATTTCTCTCACAATGATTTGATTCAAAAATGGGGTGACATACAATAGCAGTTATATGCACCTCTTATCATATACAAAATGGGCCAAAATGACAAACAACTTTAAATACTTATGAAGAAGAACAGTGAGTTACCAGAGTTACTTGGACAAGTTTGAGATGACACAAATGGCAAAACATTCACTTCAAAAAAGATAATACGGAAAAATCTTCAAAGTGAGGAGCATTGAAAAAACACTAACCTCAATCAGGAAGAATTGGCTAATGACTAAAATCCTAGACATAGACCCTCATCACCCATAGAATAAGTGAGTTAAACCAGAGCCTAACAAAAAATAATTCACTCAAAAGAAATACCAGCCTATATTTCAATTAGAGCCATAATAGATAGGAAACCAAAGTCTGATAACCAAATAACTTTATGAGAGTAAATAGACCAGAAAAGTGACCAAATTAATCATATTAAAGCAACGTAGCACAGGAGTGCTTTCCCTTCACACTCCCACTCCAGCAGTGCACAATGGATGGGAGAGATCCAGGAGAACTTTTGGATGTGTGCTTCCATGAACACTACCACACACTTCCACAGATGCTCCCCATATAAGTGAAATACCCCTTTTTTTTCCATCCAATTTATAATTGAAATTTTTAACATATACCCATTAATTTTTGAACATTACCATTAATTGTTTAGGGATGTTTGAGAGTGGTTCCAACCTCATCAAACTCTGTATGGAGAAAGTAGAATTTCATATCCCATTCAAAATTCAATAGACTTAACAATTTCAAGGGTTTTAGGATTGATGGGATTGCAGCATTATCATTGGATTCTATTGTGTATTAGGATATGTGATTGGCATTAGATCAAGAGCACCAACACTATATGTACACCAATGGTGGTAGTGTTGACTGTTGAAACCTTTTGTCATCACTTTAACATAAATGTACCCTTCACTCGCACCAAAATCATTGATCAAGCATGTTAAGCTTTTTATACCATATTTTAAGGCTTAGATTAGGCAATTTCATCGAAATTGGGAGGTGTCGATTGATGTACCTAGAGGATCGAGGTAGAGGCAAAGGCCAGACAAAAGGCAAGGATGAAGGATGATAGTAATGATGAGGATCTTGATATAAGAGATGGTGGAATAAGCATGGCGATGCTACCCAACAACTATAACATTTGTCAACATTGATGCTTTCACAATTAGTAAACACTTCTCTATAGAGAGGTGTTTAGCAACTAGCCCAATTTATTGTTTTGGACATTTTGATCTCCATACTTCAATGCGCAGATGGTCTATTTTATAAATATAACTATTTAGTCATGTTATTGCTAATAATTGCTAGATGACCTATTGTTGATTTTTGTAGCATTGGATGTGCTCTAGCCTCCAGATTTTGCAAAAAGGCTAAGAAACATGCATTCCACAATACCCAGAAATCGTTCTGGGAAATTCCACTTGGAGATGATTTAATTAAAATAATTAATTATTTTTAATGTATTCCTAAGTCTAAACTTAGGAAATGAGAATAATTAAAGGGTATTAATTAGATCGAGTGTGAATCTTCTAGAAGAAGACGAGGATCGAGTCCAAGCTAATCTTAGCCCTTGATTATGTTTTAATCTTGGTCGTTGATGTGTCAACAAGAGATTATAAGAAGAACCTCGATGGCCATTTGGAAAATACATTGAGTGAGAGATCAAGAGATCGAATTCTCAAAAGAGCAACGCAACAGTTGTCGAAGGAAGATCGAAGTGATTTCTTGCAGTGAGAGGCAGGGATAGTTGGCTTGTGGAAGTTTTCCTGATCCGGTGAATACATTGCAAAGAAGGCATAGAGAGGTGCAGAAGAGGCAGCGCAGAGGCTTCAAAGGGAGTTCGAAGTTTTGTTGAAGAGAAGTTGAGATCCAGTACCAGAAGTCGAGGTGTGAGACTGGGAGTTCAGAGGATCAAGTTTCCAGCAAGCAAAAGATCAGCCAATATGTGCGACGTAATCCCAGTAGCAATGACACAGTGACTACGTAGGTGTGACACAGATACTGCGCAGAGACCACACAAAGGGCTCATCTCCAATCAGATCGGTACCTAACCCTCCCATACCAGTGTGAGGTTATCTCACTATATTTTTGCCAGTTGATTCTCTGTATCGGATAGCCAGTTGGGCATCTAAAGATTGTATTCAAAAAACTATTGTCAGTTGTTGCACCGGTTTTCCCGCATTGGGTTTTTCCGGGGACATTTGTCCAAAAATAACGATGTCCAATGTGTGTTTATATCTTTCCTGCGTTGTGTTTTGTTTCCGCAACATTTTATATTTGTGAAGGTTGTAGTGTGATGTATTCAATGTTTGTAGTAGGAAACTAAAAATAAATTGTTAAGATAAAATTAACAATTAGGTGAATATTTTCTAGTTGTTGAAATAGGATTCTATGTTTTAGGAATTTTCACATGGTATCAGAACATAGGTGAAGCAAAGAAGAGCTCAAAAGCAAAGCTGAAGAGGGATTCCGAAAAACTGCGTAGGCAGCAAATTGAAACCCCAGAGGGGCTGCGCAGTCCATAGCCACGAGTGCTAAATTTCATGGAAAAATTCTTCTCTAAGTGAGTCAACAGAGAAGAAGATTTTCCTGATCAGGATTTGTCAGAGGTAGATGGAGCAGCGCAGCAACTTCAACGCGGAGCAGATCTTCAGCTGGGACACAAATTTTCTGCAACAGTTGCTAGATAAAAAAAGCATCAGAAGGAAAGAAGAGCACATTGAGGGAATTTTGACCTCAGAGAATTTCTAGCCCATAAATTATAATTTCCCACACAGAAGCAGCAGTAGCCGAAAGAAGTTTTGCTCACTCCAGCAGCGAGTAGAGCCAGTCAGCACTTGCGCAGAAGGTTACAGGCAGAGTTCGACATTTGGTTGGCGTGATGGCATCAACTGGGTTGCGAGATCAGGATCGATTGAAGGGTGCCTCCAACTATTTCATCTGGAAGGCAAGGTCTTCCTTCCTTCTAGACGAACATGATCTCAAAACTTATATCATTAGTGTGGTGGCTGAGCCCACAGATACAGATCAACTGATGACCTATAAGAAGGAGATGGCGAAGGCCAAGAGGCTGATCCTCAACGGAGTGAAAGATCACATTGTATCTCACATAGCAGGCAAAGACACAACCAAAGAGATGTAGGATGCATTGGCCACGTTATATCAGGGATCTTCCGAGCAGCGGAAGAATTACTTGGAGGCGAAGATGAGATGAACTAGGATGCAGAAGGGGGAGCACATAGACCCCTTCCTACAGAGACTTCAGGAGACCCGAAATCAGTTGGTTGCTGTGGGAGCAGCGCCTCAGGGTACTGAGTTTGTACGATTGGGCAGAGAAAGGATGCCTGATTGGCAGAGAGTTTGGGTTGATCTACAACAAGAGGAGATGAGGCGTAATTTGGTGAAGAGCACCATAAGTGGCAGCAATAGCAGTGGGGTGAAGATCGAGAAGGAAGAGGAGAAAGAAGGATATTTCGAAGATCAAGTACTTCTGATGTGGTGAGATGGGCCACTTCAGTTCTCAGTTTCCTCTTCGAAAGAAGGACAAGGAGAAGGACTAGGATCAGCAAACCACATCCGCAGAAATCAATAGGTTGTCCTCCAGATTGGAGGAGGAATTTGCTATGATTGCCCACATACCTCCAGGGGAGAGGCGGGGTAATTTGGTATTGTAGCCCCAGAGCGCTATAGGATGGGTAGGATCCTTGAGGAGTCCACCTCTTAGATCATCACCTTGCTATAGGATCCCATAACAACAATAGCAGGATGGATTAGCGTCGGATGCAGTCGAGTGCCAGAGTAACAGATGCAGTGGTTAGCAGCAATACGAACTGAGCAGCGCAGAGCAGAGTTGCGAGCAGTGCAGAGTCAGCAACAGCGCAGAGGCTTTAGTAACAGCGCAGAGGCTTTAGTGACAGCGCAGAACTTAGTTAACAAAAGTATCAATCTGAACACAGTTGGTTCAGTTGATGGACATCTCTTATTTGCAGCAACATCATATGAGAGACAGTTGCAGATGTTGCAGCGGCAGCAGCAACAGTGTTGCAGTGGAGATGCAGTAATTGACAGCAGTATGCAGGGTCAGCAGCAGCACGGATGGAGCACAAATAAAGTAGCGCAATAGTTGGTGGGAAGTAGCAGCCAGACATCATCAGCGCAGCTGGGGTGGTGCAGAAATCAGAGTGATGCTTCAACAGGTTGCATTGCCAAAGCACATTCCTCGCTAAGATGGAGTGATGATTTTTGTAGCATTGGATGTGATCTAGCCTCGAGATTTTGCAAAGAGCCTAAGACACATGCATTCCACAATATCCAGAAATCGTTTTGGGAAATTCCACTTAGAGATTATTTAATTAAAATAATTAATTATTGTTAATGTATTCCTAAGTCTAAACTTAGGAAATGAGATTAATTAAAGGGTATTAATTAAATCGAGTGTGAATCTTCTAGAAGAAGACGAGGATCGAGTTCAAGATAATCTTAGCCCTTGATTATGTTTTAAGCTTGGTCATTGATATGTCAATGAGAGATCATAAGGAGCTCAATGGGCATTTGGAAAAAACATTGAGTAAGAGGTCAAGAGATCAAATTCTCAAGAGAGGAGCGCAGCGATTGCCGAAGGAAGATCGAAGTGATTTCTTGCAGTGAGGGGCAAGGATAGTTGGTCAATGGAATTTTTCTTGATCCGGTGAATACATTGAAGAGGAGGCAGAGAGAGGTGCAAAAGAGGCAGTGCAGAGCCACGTTGGATAGCGCAAAGGCAGCACAGAGCTTCGGAGGGAATTCAAAGTTTTGTTGAGGAGCAGTTGAGATCCAGTATCAGAAGCCGAGGTGTGAGACTGGTGTGAAAATTCCAAGTCCTCGATCTGGAATCCTACAGCGACAAACTGAATTAACTTCACCTACATGTAAATTACATTAACAAGTTATTTGCAGATTTCTTCTGTAAATATTGAAGCAATTATTGAAGCAGCCTTCACTTGATTAAATTATTATGCAAAAACAAGAAACTGAGCAAAAGAAAAACATCACACAGGACACCGTTGTTTTTGGAAAAATGTCCCCAAAAAAACCCAATGCGGGAAAATCGGCACAGCGGATCTGATGGTTTTATTATTAAGTAGCAGTTATATCTGAATACAATCTTTGGATGGCTTGTTGGCTATCCAGTATAGAGAATATCACTTGGCAAAAAAAATACATATTTTGAGATTACCTCACTCTGCAAGCCTCGGCTGATCCAGTAGCTGAATTGACGAACCCCCAGCACCCTCTGCGCAATAATTGCATAGGACTCCTTGGGGACCTCTGAAGGACTACGTCACCTCCTCTGTTGAATCGTTCAGCCCTCAAAAATTTCGATTCCGGCCCTCCCGGCTTAGAACTTCGATCTACCAGCTGAATCTCGGACTTCTACTCAGAATACTGCACTGCATCTGCGTGTGGCCTTCGTGGCCCTGCGTCACCCTCTTTGGGATTTGCGCTGCTTCCTCTGCATCTTTCTCTGCCTCTTTGCTGAGTATTATTGGCCCCGGAGAAGATCCTTCGACCAAAACCATATCTGCACCCCAACTATGTGAGAATCTTTGGATCAAAGTTTTCTTTTGAACACTGCTCTTTCAGAAGAAAAAAAAAAAAAAAAAAAAAAATCGATCTCTTGATCTCTTGGTGTGTCTTTCCAAATGACCCTCAAGTCTTCTTTATAGTCTTCTCGTTGAGACTTCAACGGTCGAGATTAGATCTCCAGTCAATGGCTAGGATTACATTTTGACTTTATCTGCATTTTCTAGTAGCTACACCCACAGTTTAGATTAATATCCATTAATTATTTTAATTTCCTAAGTTTAGACTTAGGGTCCCATTAAAAATAATTAATTTATCAAATAAAACTGTCTCCCGGTGGAATTTCCCAAAACAGTTTATGGGTTATCTAGAATACATGTGTCTAAGCCTCTCCACAAAGTTTTGAGACTTGGAGCACATCCGATGCTACCCCAAATCAACAACCGGGAGCTTAAGGGATCGAGTTTCCAGCCAACAAAAGATCAGTGGGGAAGTGTGACGCAGTAACTGTGTAGGCGTGACACAGAGACTGCGCAGAGACCACGCAAAGGGCTCATCTCCAGTCAGATCAGTACCAGACCTTCCCGTACCAGTGTGAGGTTATCTCACTATCTTTTCGCCAGTTGATTCTCTGTATCGAATAGCCAGTTGGGCATCCAAAGATTGTATTCAGAAAACTACTACATAATAATATAAACCCTCAGCTGCTGCACCAGTTTTCCAGGGACATTTGTCCAAAAATAAGAGTGTCCATTGTGTGTTTATTTCTTTCCTGCGATGTATTTTGTTTCCGCAGCATTTTATATTTGTGAAAGTTGCAGTGTGATTTATTCAGTGTTTGTAGTAGGAAACTGCAAATAAATTGTTCAGATAATATTAACAATTAGGTGAAGATATTCCAGTTGCTGCAATAGGATTCCAGTTTTAAGAATTTTCACACCTATTTCATTCCATAAGTTAATGGTCTACTCTCTGTTATATGACTTAAAAATGTGTACGTTTGTTTGTAATTTCTAAAATTTAGATTTGAGATCATTGATGTCAAATGATTAATCCTTAATGTACTATGGATGTCATTTCTACCTTCATTAATATACATATGGGGCATTCAGTGGATCAAATCTGCATAGCGATGTTATTCTGCCGAATAGTCCCACAGAACAGTCCCACACTTACAAATTTTTACCAGCAACCCCAATATACCATTTGCAAACCCAACTTGTTCATATTGGAATATCAATCCACACTCTAAAATTGGATATTGTCCCTCATCATGAGGGCATGTAGCTCAATGGTAGAGCAGCATAGTAACAAGGGAAGGTCATGAGTTCGTTTCCTAATCTGTCCAATCTTTTCAATACTTCAACATGATATCAGATTCTAGTTTCATGATTGATTGGTAAAAATGTGGCTCGAAGTGGTGGGATCAATCCACAATAATCCAAATATGTGTGTGCTGTCACAGACATGGAAACGACTTACAACAACCAGAAGAAGAAATACCAACGATAGAAGCGTAACTAAAAATTTGGGGAATAAGAAACATCACAAAATTACATGTGAGAACAAAAGACTTCAAACCCCAAAAACATATAGGCCAAAGCCATCACGGAAGAAAATTAACAAATAAAAGGTATCAAGTTCATGAACAAAAATGGTGCAAAAAGGCACAATGATAAAGGTTGGAAGAGAAGACAAACCTTCAGTTCACAAGAAGTGGCCCAAACCCTTAGCAACAAATCAAATGCGGAATGTAGAAAGGCCCTGTCACAAACAGAAATAACCCTATAATAACAGTAGACTGCTGTTGTATGAGAATTTCCGAAACAGCTTCAGATACCTGCAACTATACTGATAGTATGAGCATAGGACTTACAACACATCACTGTCAAATGGTGGAGCTGAGGGAAAATCTGCACGGTATTGCCAAGCCGCTTGGCACCAGCATTTGATTGCTAAGCATGAAACAAAAAAATCACATTATGATAATATGAACAATAAATTATGTGCCAAACTTCATTTTCATTTAGTGGCAGATTCAAAAGGCTATTGACATTTGCAACCTATGCATGGAAAAGCCATATGTATTGGCATTTTCAAGATGAAAAATATAAATTTTAAATCAAATGACATTTACCATTTGCAAAAATTGGGCGTTGGGCATCTTTCACATTTCCAAGAACAGGCAAAACTCGTAACAGGACATTCTTGAGCCGTAGACTAAACTGGCAAGCTTTCAGCAAATAAACAAACAGAGAAAGATGAGAAACATATGCAGGAACTTACTGTACAATCTTTCCCTGTAACATGTTAGAAATGCAATCAATGGATCAGAACTATAATTCAAGATCATAAAATATGTCTCTACCATCAGCTGATGCAAATTCTGCAAGTGTTTGAACCATAGCTGATGTGGCCAAAGAACTCTCTCCTACATGAAGAAAAACTTCCTCCATCATCTATATGAGAGTACAACTTAAAAATGTTAGCTCTAGTATTATATCAACTAAAATCCTATTTGAATTTTTTTAGCTAAATTTTGGCATATTCCAATGAGATTCATGAAATTGGATTCTGGTGGAAAATGGTTAACTCAATTCAAATTCACTGCTTGACAAAAATTATGAACTACTAGTAAATCATATTGGAGATGCCCTCACATACATCTATCAAAATTCATTTAAGGATAAACATCATCAGTGTGTAATCTCCATAGTTGCACAACACTCAGTGGAGAAAATCCAAAACCTTTTCAAATTCCTTACAAAGCCTTGGGAAAAAAATTTTGCAGGGTAAGCAACGCAAACTGCACAAAAGGTGGATTTACAATGAAGTATCAAATCATACAATTGTGCATGAACCTTATTTCGTTTTCTTCAGAAGAAAAATGCACTAGAATATGCAACTTAATTACCACAATTACCATAGCAAGTGGGTTGTTTTTTTCTGTCAAACATCAAGACATCTTTTCAGATTGTTCCTACAGATATAGCTTGCTTTTGCAACATTGATACACAATGTGGTAGATACAATGTACATTCAAGACATCTCCAGTCAAGTATTTTGTGCAAAATCTTAATGTTACAGGCCTAACAAATGTAAAAGAATGGTCATCTGTTAAGATTCAAGAACCTAATGCAGGTAAGGCATCACATGTATCAGTAAATAGTAGACCTGTCTAGATGTGGAACTACATGACTAATGAGTGAGAAGAAATATAAATAAAGGTTAATAGTCATTATTACATACATTGTTATGTGTTCATTGCACAAGGATATATTTGGGTTACATGGGAGTTCTCCTAATATCTAAAGAGTTATTGTCTAACTAATCAAAATAATAGGAAGTCGTGCTCCATGTGCATACTTGGATTATTTCAGGTTTCTCGTGTCATATTAGGTAATTGATTCATAATCAATTCTCGTTCGGCACCTTCAAGGAGTACCCTTCATCGTTGAAACCATAACTTTTTCTAGGGACCTTCAAACTGAGTGTAAACTAAAGTGATGGAAAGAAGTCATCTATGACTATCTCTGGTCAAATTTCCAGAGTTAAGAGTACAAATCTAAGGGATACACTCCCTACAAATTAGGGTTTCAGCGTGTTACGCCTCATATTAGGTTCCATTTTGTGATTTTCATCACATTGATGGAGATTTTCAGCCAATAGCTTGGAGAACTTGACTTGGGGGGATGCATCTTCATGGAGCCCCTTCTCTCCATGGCACTAGATTATTTAATGGAGATCCTTGGTTTGGGGGAGTCTCACTTCTCCTTGGTTGGATGACTATGCTTGTTGATTTGGTGATCTTCTCACATGTGTTTGCCTTCTTGATCACCCCTTGGTCGCATAGCAAATGATTATGGAGCATGGTATCTTATTATGGTGTGGTAGTTGGTGTACTTGCTTCTCTTGATGTGCTATATCTTCCTATGGATGATGGGCCTAGCCCAATGTTGCACAAAGCAGGGGCATTTTTTGGAAGCAAAGTATTAGAAGCATCATTTTCAAAAAATCGTTGGAAGCAAAGCATGTCGGAAGCATATATATATATATATATATATAGCTCAATGTTGCATGAATCAGGGATGTTTTTTAGAAGAGAAGCATCGGAAGCATCATTTTCCAAAAATCGTTGGAAGCAAAGCATCTCGGAAGCATCTATATATATATAAACATCCAAAATACCAAATTATTTGTAGAAGATATGAAAAAATGCATATTTGTACATAAATCAAGATAGATATGGCATCCGTCAAGTCCCATTAGCACAATCGGTTGAGGATTGGCCTCGTCAGCAAGGTGACCCAGGATCAAACCTCACGGGGGATGGTTGTGCCTTGTGCTAGGAGGAGGAGACATGCTAAAAAAATCCAGTCAGCGAAGGGTTGGTGTGGCCCAGGCCGGGTGCGATCCCCGGGTGACTTTGACAACTCAGATGCCCCTAGGTGGTGGCTCCTCAAGCCACAAGTCAAGCCTGGAGGATCACAGACAACTTGACAAACAAACAAAAAAGATAGATATGGCATCCATTGTACATCAATGATTAAATATTCAAGCATCAATCATCTAGAATCTAGATCCCTCTCGTCTTGTCCAGCCTTTGCCTCTACTTCGATTCTCTAGAGATATTAGTGAACATTGACCAATTTTGATCAAACAACCTAATCCAAGCCTTATAATATGGTAGAGAAAGCTTAACATGTCTGATCAATGATTTTGACTTGAGTGAAGGGTACATTTTTGCTAAGGTCATGACAAAGGAGTTCAACAATCAACACCACCAACACTGGGGTACATATAGGACTTAGTGCTCTTGATTAAATGCCAATCACATCTCTCATTCATGATATACTCTAATGAAATGCCACAATCACATCGATCTTGAAATCCTGGAAACTGTTAAGTCTATTGAATTTTGAATGGGATATGAAGTTCTATTTTCTCCATATGAAGTTTGATGAGGTTGGAACCTCTCTAAAACATCCTAAGCCATTTCATGAAAGGCATTACCATTGAAGGCATCTAGGAAGCATATACGAAGCATCAAGGGGGCACTTTGGGAGTGTTCGGGAAGCATAGTTCCTCACTTAACAACTCGAATATTTGAAAAGAAAAATCCCTGTGGAACCGTGAGCGGTTTTTGGAACCATGGCAGAACCACAGTTCGAAATCATCACAGTTCCAAAAGCCTAGGAACCGCGAAAAAGGACGGAATCAAGGTTTTGATTTTTGGAACCGCAGTTCTGCCTAAGGATTGTCAGCGGATTCATCCGGGATGTGAATCTACCTCCTGAACTAGAGGAAATATTTCTGCAACATTAGTCTAGCCCCCTGTTACCACCAAAAAGTGGGTAACCCATAGGAGAAAACTTTTCTCCTCCTTAGACAGCCAGTCAACAGCCCTATATGATCATTGATCACCACATGACACGATCACAGGATCATCTATTTCTCGCTCCGATCAAATTTCTCTCTCCCATCCAGCATTCCTTCTCGAAGGAAGGTGGGTCATCCATTTGCAGGTACTTTAACCATTTTGTAGTCATATGCTTTCACTTAATGTTTCAAGCATACTAATATCAATCAAGGGGTGATGTGGATGATTGAACAATCTTTCACTATATTCTTGTTCCCTCACTTCACCTGGGAGGTTAGTCTACTCTAATCCAGTGGAACCTCCTCTCCTCTGAGGCCTTAGGGTTTTAGGAAGGATGCTACTGGGGAGGCTTTGATTGAAGTAGTGTATCCCTTGTATTTCATACTTACCACTTTACATCTCTCCCATTATTCCATCTCCATTCTTTGGGTTGGTGATCATTGGTCATGGGGATTGGCACACTCTCGACCCCATCCTTGAGTCAGCCGAAAACTCTACCCTAGAGGTTGATGCAACTAAAAGAAAGTTAAAAGCATAATAAATCCACAATGAAAGAAAAAGATCAAATGCAAAAGACAAAAGGGACATTAGATTAGTGTGTGAGAAAAATCCTAGCATTAGCTACACCCCCTTGATTAGCCATCTCCTAGTTCCTCGAGCATATGATCCTCCATATATAAAAGGAACCCTTGTATTGTCCTAACCCTGAAGAGCGATAAACTAACTCATCATTAAGTGATATCGAATGTTAAACCTCAAAAAGCAAGCTTCGACTCCTAAGCTACGCACCCAGAGCTATGCACCCAAATCAAAGCATATCATAAAGAAATAAAAATCACACCAGAGTGGTGGAAAAAGGAGGTTGAGGATAGGGGTAACTCATGCCTCCATGATTGTTCCCTCCTTACATCTCTGCACTCGAGATTGTTGGACCACTATTAGTTAGACACTTGGTTGTAGCATCCTGCCTTGAAGTCATTTCCACTTCGTTGCCACCATTTTCACATGGGCTAACTTAGGATATGACACTTCCTCTTGGGCACTAGAAACAGCTAATTGGGTTATCCATCTAACAATCCCTAACATAAGAAGGTAACTTGTTTACAAGACTCAATCTAGTTAGATATTTGAAGGTGAGCTTTGTGTGAAGCATTATTGTGCCCCCATCATTAAGTATGGTCCACTATAATGCATCTATATTTATTGTACCTAATGATTGTTGATTTTCACTTGATCTTGACAGGGTTTTGTCAAGTGGCTCTCATCATAGCAGTAGAGGCCTCTTGAGATTATTGGCCTACTTTCTCAACAGCATACCAGAGGTTGTTTTACCCATTACAAAGAGGGAGTATGTTAATTTTGCTCTTGTTCTATGCCATTTCAGATTAGGGCACAATACTGAAGAAGATAGAACATACTAATTGATCGATAGAAGACAAGCCAAGACAGAGATAAGAAATGGTGGCGTTACGGCGATCAGCAGGATGCTTCTACCAGCAAAGTCTCCAATAGGTCATTCAGCCAAGCGTGTCACACATAACCCCAGAACAATCCAAAGAATATGCAGCTCCAACGCTATCCAGAGAGAGAATTCCTCCACATCAATGTGTCAAATGAACTCCAAGTCTCTCCAATATATAGGAATCTTTGGGGGTGTGTGACACGTCCTTTAAGACATTTAAGTCAATATTTTATTCCAGGCCGACCCAGCACATAAGTGGAATAAATTCAAAGTACATGTTCTGCTCATCCGATCGAGATGATCTTTAGATCAATTTTACACCTCTCCGAAAGAGGAATCCAATAAAAATATTGCGATCGTCATCTGAGCAGCACAACCGGAGTTTGGACCTAGTTGTCCAATTTTAACACTCCCTCTCAACTAGGGAGAACTCCGTCCACTAGTGCAATCCAAACATCGGCGTCATCCCGCCCGTAACTTGCTTCTCTACGTCTTATTTCGTAATGGCGGTCACCACAAAGACACTACACCCTATCAGACAGTTTCACCGCAGGTCCGAAACCTCTATCAGACTCACGAAGAGTCTCCAAACAACCCGAAGTTGGTTCATCTGACCCGAAGTCAGGCAGAGGTCCCAGACCTCACTATACTTGATCCCAGATCAAGCGGTTGGACTATGCCATCCTAGATAGAGAGTACGGCAAACTCTGATGCGTCCATCAGTCTTTGCTACTAGTCTCTAGCCTTTCCCACCTCATTGGCCAAATGAGAGGTACTTCCCATGAGCCCTGAACTCAATGGGTAGGATGCATACGGGGCACAGATAAATGAGAGGCGAACCAACTCAATAATCACAACGGTAGGGCAGAAGCACCATAAGTGCTTATAGCTCCGAGATGCTATCCCCAAAACCCCCTTTGAGCTCCCAGAGCTCATCGTCCAACAGGACCCACATCAAAGGGTCGTTCCATGATTCCAAGATTCTCACGGAAGGTTAGGAACATGTCCTTCCCCAAGGGCATTGTGAGAATATCCACGACTTTCTCATCAGTTCCTATATGATCGAGCCTTACGGCGCTTCGCTGTACCATATCCCAGATAAAGTGGTACCAGCCATCAACATGCTCGCTTGAAAATCGTAAAACCCGGATTCTCGTAACAAATGAACCCCTCTCAAGTTATCACAAAGGATAACGTGGCATCTAGCACATGCCCTCAATGTTCCTCACGGTGAGCTTTCGCAACCAAGACTTAACAAAATAGGCCACATGTTACAATGTATTCGGCCTCAAATAAGAGCTCGAAGACCGCCGATTTTAGATTCTCGCCCGCGTACCCACATGTGAAGTATCCGTATGTACTTATATCCAATTACACTCATGTACCAATTCCGCACTTGCGTATATCCACTTTAGTGCTGCTACCCCGTTAGTGTATCTCACCTCATGGTCCCAGGCTCGCAGACATCTCAAGAGTTTCTTGGGCACCAATCCTACGTGGAATGTTAGCATCAACCATGTGACAACTCAAAGTGTTCACTGCACAGCATATGTTCGAACAAGTGTTCATTGAGAACATCAGGGTCCTTATGAGTTAACGATACTCAGTAGGACGGGCCCAGCAACGTTGCTACTCAACTTCTTAAAGTTGAGTTCCATGAACTTACAGTCCATCATACTAGAAACTTCATAATGTATTTTCCTTGAGAAAGGAAAATCTCGCCCGGTCTCTGCTAGACCTTTAGGCCTAGACATTCGTCCTAGGTCCTTCATCTCAAACTCAGCAGCGAGCTCCCTCTTGCACTGATGAAAGAGAGGGTCAGCACCTGTCAGGAAGAGTTCATCCACATACAATTCATCCACATACAATTCATCCACATACAGCACCAGAGTGAGAGGCTTCTTTCTATTAACCTTGTAGTGAAGGTTCAGATCAGCAATACTACGAGTGAAGCCCAGCTTCATCAAGTAGCTATCTATCCTCTCGTACCAAGCTCAGGGTGCTTGTTTCAGCCCATAGAGGGCTTTCTTCAATCCTGCAGACATGGGTGACTCGATCCTGGACTTCCAACCCCAAAGGTTGCTCCACATATATCTCTTCCTTTATTACACCATGCAAAAAAGAAAAAAAAAAATGTTGTCTCCACATCATCTGATGAAGACTCCATCCTTGCGTAGCAGCAAGGGCTAGATCGAATGGTGGTATCTCGAGCCACAGGTGCAAATATGTCATCATAGTCTATGCCTTCCTCACAGGTAACGAATCTTGCCTTGAACTTTTTAGCACTTCCAACATCCATACTTGATCTTGTAGAGCCATTTCAAGGTGAGAACTGCTTTGTCCTACAGCATAGCATCCTTCTAGACTTGATGCTTTACGACTTCCTCAAATTGTACAAAAGTACTCATGGCTGCTAGATATCTTGTTATTAATATGGCTTCTTGGTTTTCCTTCGGAATTTCCCCCTCTGAAGCCATATGTCCCTGAGCCATGAGGATCTTCTTTCGTTGAACAAAGACATCAAGTCAGGAGCATATACAGATATATCTCCCTCTTAATGTCAGCTTCTCTTCTCGAGAGAAGACATCTATTTTAAATGAGAGCATCCCAGACACCATCTTGGAAATTGGGACCGGATCTCCCACAGTCAAAGCCATCCAACAGACTTTGTTGATCATGATTCAAGATTCCAACCATGTGACCAAAAGTTGCATAAACTTCACATTTTAAAGTTTACCATAACGCTCCAATGTAGGACTGATACAGTCACATGCTGCTGCTACATAGGTGTCTATCTATGTCACTGAGATACAGGGGGAACATATCAACAAGCCTCAGCTTGTGTTAGAAGTCCTTTCAGCCACTCCCTGTTATTCTGTGAGTAGCTCCTTTAAACAGCCTTCTAAGACTGCAGCTTACAACAAAACAAGGGATCCAATCTACCTTGAGGCATTTAACCTTGATTTGCTTCCAGATTTGCCCATTTCTGGTTATTTCAGCAGACTGCTGTCAAGATTTGCCTAGATCAATGACTTACATTGATGCACATTTCGTCAACAATTTGACCATTACATAGACTTTCCTCAAGGACTTCAGCAGTCAACCTTTAAAAACTTCCAGCTTCAAACATGGGTGTCTGTCTATGTCACTGTCATAATGACAGTGACATAGAATCACAGAATTAGAACTATCACATTCATTACGGCTTGCTGAATATGAACTTCACTTAAATCTGTTGGAGTCTTGTCCTTGATGTACGAGGCAGGGTTCTCTTCTTCTTATACAACCAACTCCAGATTTATGACCCAGTCAAAAAAGGCAAAGAGGAAATTTTTGGACCTTTGCTGAAGGAATTTCGGTCTGGGTACATTGATAATAAGGCAACAATTCGATCTTCCAGCAGTGGGGATCCTCCTTAGAATTTTGGGACTCCTTTTTGGATTTTAATGATCACCCAAGACAAATTCTCTGTCTCTGTCCTGCATACCTCTGCTTTAATACTTAAATTCAAGAATGGCCACCAATATACTGCTGCAACATCTGCCCACTGATAAGGGCATCTGACAGTCCATGTCAACCCTATCTCTTGGCTGCTACAGGTTACCCAAACTGTCCCCACTTGGACAGCCTAACAGCTTCAACGTAAGCACAACATACATACCTCCTTTGGCTGGTGTAATACAGCTGTAAATTAGGCACCTGGTTAGGGCAGGATAACAGACCTTATCAGCCCACCCAAAACACTTCCAAACAGCCTTAATTTACTATGGCTTCCCTTGAACTTTTGCCTGGACGTGACTGCTTCCTAAAACAGGGTCTCGACCCCTCTTTAGTGCGCCCAAACAGACCTGTGGTCACCTGTAGGCTACAGCCACCCTTGCGGCACCTTAAATGGGAGTAGAACCAGCCCTTAGGGCACTCCAAAACAGCCGAGAATTTCCTAGTAGCTGAGGCCTGCCTGCTCCTTTCCTCGGACCTGCATAAGAGACAATTTCCAACCCAAAACAGTCGTCCTACCTCCATCTCCTGTCCTTAAGTCTCTGCGGCTGCTTCAGAAGTTGTGTTACTATGAAATTTTGCACACTGTAATAGCATGATTCGACATAAATCGACAGTCTGAAGAAAAACAAATTTCTGAGCAGCGTCGAATATCGTTCCTCCCGTGAGCCAAAATTACAGGAACGCAAAAAAAAAACGACAGAGTTTTATGACATCGTCCATCATACATGCATACATGACCCCCGTGGCGTCTAACCTCCGCAACGACTGTTTTGAGTTCCCATCTGTTTAATACGGGAGCTAAAGGCCATCGGTTAATCTCATTTTTCAACTCAGCTCCTCGATTAAGCTATTTCAGACGTTCATTTGATGCGGTCAGTCTCAGACGTTCAGCCTTTCTTTCATATTCTTCTGGCACTTTAACTCATTCTCCATCGCATTTCGTTGCCTCTCGAATTCCGTTTTAGCCCTTCGAATCTTCTGCAATTGTGAATTCTGTGTCTTCCTCTCGCCCTTTTGATTCTTACGTTTCAGAACAGAGGCAAATTGCCCAAGACATTCATGTACAGAACGAGGGGTTAGCATTTCGGCAATGGCGGTGAGTAAGTATCCATGATAAACAAATCAAGTTTCAGTTTATCCCATGCATCCAGAACTTCTTATCTCACCAAATCAAGTTTCAGTTTATCCCATGCATCCAGAACTGGAGGAGTAAATGATCTCGCCAAAATGTTGAATGCCTCCTCTCTTCTCTGCACGACTGTTGAATGACTCTACACACTCCCTACAGGAGTAAGTAGATCTACTCCCGACTACTGCTGTTATGCAATGAGAAATCAAACTCCATGGCTTGGAATTCTCTAAGGAAGAAATTCCCTCAGTGTCATGCAACCCATTGGCTACATCTCTGCTGTCAAGAATGTTGAATCTGCTCCTCTTCTTCCCCCACTGCGCAGCACTAGGCAGGCTTATGCACTCCTTATAGAGCTCGTAGATCTGTTGCCTGGATCTGCTGCTTAGATCTTGGAAAAACTAAAGTCCTCCAGCTAGGAACTTCCCGAGAGAGAAAATTCCCTCATTGTGCTGCTTCTTCCTCTTCTGACACTTTCTGCCTGGCAAAAATCAAGATCTGCCTACAAAAACTACATCCCACCAGCTCTGCGCTACTCCCTCTTGCTCGGCAAAATCTCGATCTCGAGATCTTACCTCTCTGTTGACTCACTTAGAGAGAGATCTACCTGGAAACTTCAGCCTTCTAGCTTGAATTGCGCAATCCCTTTGGAGATTCGAACTGCTGCTTTTTGCAGCATTTTGGCCTCCCTCACGCGTTGGATCTGCTCTTCACTGTTTCACAATGCAACCTCTGATACCATGTGAAAATTCCTAGATCCCGGATCTAAGAATCCCTACTGCAACAACTGAACTACTTATGGAAACACTGAAACAGTCACTGAAGCAGGCTTCACCAATTAAAATACATTTGTGAAAAGGAAACTAAGCAAGAAAGAATAATGCAAAACAAAGGACACCGTTATTTTTGGACAAATGTTCCCGGGAAAACCGGTGCAGCAGATCTAAGGGTTTATATATTATGCAGTAAATTTCTGAATACAAATCTGGGATGCCTTCCTGGCAATACCTACAAAGAATATGGCTGATAAGAAAGTTAGTGAGAGAAATCTCACACTGATCTGGAAGCCTAACTGACCAACAACCCCATATCTGCAAACCTTCCACTGCTCTGCGTCACTCTGCGTGGGGACTGCGTGGCATCTGCGTCACTGGTCTTTGGCTGGATGGATCTGCCCTTCTGGCCTCTTCCAGACTCGCACCCCGGCTCTCTGGCACTATATCTTTTCAAAAAACATGCTTCATTAACTATGATCTACATCAACAGTCCACCATGTAAACAGGTGTACAATGTCATGATGTGTAGGTTTCAGTTGAGAACCAACCACCCAATAAGAAAAAACAGTTGCAGATAGAACTGCACATCAAAGTTTACCAAACTACCATGGCTCTGTCAGTCAGCAGGTAAAACTCGATACCCATACCCATTTGGTAAGAAACTGAAAATCCCGTCAACATCAACATGTGTGTCGCCTTGTATTATCCTATAATCCTGACTCAACATGTCACAAGGATATCCTTTGGTAGTTTCAACAACTGGGGAATAGTAGTTCCACTACTGTAGAGAGGCAAAAGAGAACTTGGATAGTTTCAACTTTCCACACACATATATAGCCTAGATTTCAAGTAGATCTTCATGTCTATTTGAATGGAGATTTATGATCAACATTCATCAAATTTCAAGTGAATAATACATCAAGGCTCTTAGGTTGAAAAAGTATGGTCTATGCCTGACATTTATCATTTGATATGATATGGATGAGGAATGTAGCTTACATTTTTAAATAATAGCAACAAAAGAATGACAAAATATGTCCATCTAACAGTACTCTGCCTACAACTTAGAAAACTAAATGGATATATATGTTTAACCTTCACACTAAAGAGTATGTTGATAAATTGAACTTGAGGCATACAACAACAAAGAATGTGCTAAAAGAACTCAAAGAACTACATATGGAGGGAAAAAATCCATCCATGTATAGCTCTATACCCAAAAAAAAAAAAAAAAAAAATCTATCGCAAATGGATAAGGTATGCCCCAAAGACATGAAGAGAAAAGAAGAAGAGCAAAACAAAGGGTTAATGTATAGCTTGCCACCATCTGTGAAACAAATAATAAGAATAGAGCATCATTATCAAGATCAATGTCACAGAGTTCGCCAAATTCAAACCTTGAGGCTCAAAATTCGGTGAATCTCAATAAAAAAGTTAATTTCGTTGCGGTTCTGAACTAAAATTCACCATGTAATCATACAGCCCGTTTTCTGAAGAACAAATGCCCCTTTTTCTTCTGGACTATTGAAAAAGTTTAAGAGAGAAGGAATAAAATGGCCAGTGCACTAAATAAGAGATTCAGTTAATCGATCTCGCTTGACATTCCATGGCAGAAAACTAACTGATCCTTCAAACAGAACCAGTATGCGACAAAGGGGATGCAGTCCGCACGTGATTGCAACTGTGATGGCAGATATTCTTTAATTCTGCAACTGTGTCAGTTAATTTTCGCATCTGTGATTTGAACCTTTGCCAGTCTGATTAATTTCCATGAGCCTTCTAATTTTTAGCAACAGTACTTTAAATTTTAGTGACCTTGCTTTAAATTTACCATATAGATATAAAATATTTTAATTTTTTGGAACAGTCCTTTAAATTTTAGCGACAGCACTTTATGTATGTTATATATATTAGATATTTACCATATATGTTACAATGTTATTTATTTACTTTTTTTATTTTATGTTAGTTTTGTAATATTGTATCATAATTATATAATGATATAATATATTTTATATATTACATATTTAGTACATATGTTATAAATATCATACTATAAATATATGAAATGTTATTTATTATATATAAAATAGAAATATTTAAAATATGTTATAAAATATTTATATTTTGAAGATATATATAAATATGTTATAAAAGATTTATAGTTTGAAAATATGTATATGGACAAACCTAATGGCAAACCTTATCAGAACCTTATTGAAAAATTCGAATTCAAACCGAACTTTATCCTTGTCAAACTCAAACTCAAACCCGAACCATGTGACTTAGCTCAAGATATAGCATTTTTCAATGATCGAAGATTTTAACCACCAGATAAGGTACAACAACTAAATGGGAAGTATAGTAGCACACACTGAAACACTTTGATTGCTGGGAATTTACACCATATGAGTCTTAAAACAGCGTTAAAAATTTGTCTTGTGAAAACTGACTAACATTAAACTATAACGTTTGAAAGAAATCAATATAATGAAGAAAACACAGAATTTTAAGGGAGAACAGTAGAGAATATTCATAGTCAGCAAAATAGCCTCAAGAATATGCCATTAAGAATATTAAATGGCTAACATAAAATTCATCTGCATTGTGCAATCCCTTGCTAATCAATGAATATCTGGAGCACTTGGCCCATTCTCATCTTATCTTATGAATGTAAGACAGAATTTCCATTGTCCAGTTTCTTTGGGTGAAATTAATGCAATCTTTTTCTTTAGAGTTAAACAACTTTTGCAATGCCTTCTCATATATATATATATATATATATATATATATATATTTCACCAGTATGACACAATATAAACAATCCTAAGCCAACAAAATAAGATCCAAAATCAGGAACCGACTCCTCAGTAGACATAAAATCTCCTGAATCCTATATAGACAACATCATCATTGTAATGTTTTCATTTGTTTCTTTGGAAAAGGTGTAATTTTACAAAACTTTACAGCAAATTCTCCATACCAGGTCAGGCAGGTGTGTGCCTATTGCAACAAGTAGACTAGATGCAGCATGTTGCCAATCAGTGTTCAAGTCCTGTACATTGACAGAAGTAGATCTTTCTCAGATGATAGAAACATTGCCAGATTACCATATTAAAGAGAAAACTAATAGTGATAAATTACTCCAACAAAATAACCAAAAACCAATGCCAATTCCAGCAAACACAATCATTATGTAACATGGATGACTTTTTTCTAAAAGATAGAATGATAGAAACATTCCCAGATTACCATATTAAAGAGTAAACTAATAGTGAAAATTACTCCAAAAAAAAAAACCAAAAACCAATGCCAATTCCAGGAAACACAATCATTATGTAACATGGATGAATTTTTTCTAAAAGATAGAAACTTTCCCAACTTACCATATTAACAAATGAACTGAGACGAATAAATTTCTTCCCTTGAAAAATCAGCCAAAAACCAATCGAACTTCCAGTAAACAAATAATCATTACGTAACATGGAAGATATTTCTCAAAGGATGGAAATTTACGAAACTTGCTATATTAACAAATTCAGACTAGTAAATATCTTGTTTAAATAATCTGCTAAAAAACAATCACAATTCCAGCAAAAACATAACTGTTATTTGAAACATAAGAAAATTCAGCTCCAATGCTTTGACAACAATGCATAAACAAATGAGGGGTGGCAGGAACAGGAGGGGTTATTCTATGCCCCGATGAACAAATAGAGACTCAATACACTTGGGGTTTGGGAATGGCATCCAATAACCAAGCTGAATACCTTGTGCTTTGGCAGGGATTGGAAATCGCATTGGCAAATAAAATAATCGAAATAACAGTGTTTGGAGACTCAATGATTGTAATACGACAGATGTGGAAAGCAAGAGGATCACAAAGCATAGCTTCTCCCCCCATCAGAAAGAGGATCATTTTGCAAACTATGCAATTCAAGCAAATCAAATTCTTTCATTTGTAAAGACAACTGAACAAAATGGCAGATTCATTGGCCAACAAGGGAGTTACATTGGAACAAGGGAAATTAGGATTGGATTATGGGAGGCTTTATAACTCATCCATCCCATGATCAACAAAATCAACCATTATGGATTTACAAAAAAAAATAACGACCCTCGCAGCCAAATAACTGTATCAATCTTTATGGTGGATCTCATCCGCACTCCTCTCTCATCAAACATATGGCTTAGAGATCGAATGTCGGCGTAGATTTGTAGGGAACAAGAGCACTCATTAACTGCTGCCTGTGAACACACTCTCAAGGGTCACCTTCTCCAATGCTCTATGAGGCAACCTGTTCTGCACATACACTGCTGTATTGCAGCCTTCTGCCCACAGAAATTTGGGCATGTCTTGGTCATATAGCATCGCCCTTGCAGAGTCTACAATGGTCATGTTCTTCCTTTCTACAATTCCATTCTGCTCTGGATTCTATGGAGTTGTCCATTCTCTCTTGATGCCTTCCTTTGAGTAGAAACTTGAGAAGTCTTTATCCATATATTCTCCACCATTGTCTGATATCAACTTCTTGATCTTTTTTCCAGTCAAATTTTCTACCAAGGCCTTGAATTCTTTGAATCACTCAAAGACTTCATCTTTGGTTTTAAGAAAGTAGATCCATGTTTTCTAGGAATGGTCATCAATAAAGGTAGCAAAATACTTTGCACCACTGAGAGCAGCCATGGACATTGTCCTGCAGATGTCTAAGTGTATCAACTCCAGTACACTCTTGGCCCTACTGCTGCTTCTTGGAAATGTTGCCTTGGCGTACTTCCCTAGTGCGCATCCCCTGCAGACCTCATCTTTCCTTGTGCTGAGTTCTGGAGCTCCCATGACAGTCTTCTTGAGGATCTTCAAGGCTCCATGATGTAAATGCCCCATTCTTCTGTGCCATAATTCATTCAGGTCTCTTTCATCTGTACTGCCGATTAGTACCATTGGAGACTCAAGCTGAATCTTATAAATCTTATGGCTCCTTACTCCAATTTGTGCCTTCCTTTTCCAGCTAGGATGTTTAACATAAACTTTATTTCCAATAAAGTATATATTGTAACCCTTGTTCTGGAGCTATGACAAAGAGAGTAAGTTCATCCCCAATCTCGGTACATGCAATACATTTGTGGCCCAAAGCTTGTTCCCGGCTTCTGTCTGAAATATTATGGTTCCTCCACCAACGAGGGTACATTTGGCTTGTTTCCCATCGTGATATGAAAGTTCATCTACTCTTCCCGGTAGCTCGAAAAACATTCTCAAACTCTCGTCATGTGAGCAAATGCTCCACTGTCAATATACCAAACTCCTGGGGAGGTTCTGCTTGACACACGCGAAATCCTCTTCCAGTTTGGACGCCAGAACTGACATGTCATGATCCCTCTGTTTCTCTATGTGTTCTGGAGGACTGCGTGAGCCCCTCCGAGCTGTTGCTACAACTATGTCAGATCTCAGTTCCATTGCAGAACCTCCTCTTCTGTCTTTTGCCTTTAGCTCTGATACCATGTGAAATTTTCAATCTGAAAATACTACAGTAGTGATTGATTTATTTCGCCTACTTATTTATAATAGGTTATTTACAAATGCTTCAGTAAATTTTGAAATAAATACAACTACAGTATTCACTTTAATCTTAAAGCAGAAGAACAAATAGAACAAGCATAACACAATAGAAACAACCGCATGAGCACAGTGATTTTTGGACGATTGTCCCCGAAAAAACCCAATGTGGGAAAACCAATGCAGCAGATGAGGGTTTATATTAATCTTCAGCAATGAAAAGATCGTTTACAGAATATATGACGAGCAGATCTTTTAGCATACACCTAAGATTAATTTTCAGGATACTCCGAAAGAATTCTCGACACACAGAAGGTCCACCTCTTCCCTCGGCGTCACTCTACGTGGCCCCTCTGCGCAGTCACTACGCTGGACTGTGTAGGTCTGCGTGGAGGGCTAGTGTTGCTGCTTAGCGTTGCCTCCCCTTCGTCTTCTACCTGCCTTCTCTTCGTCTCTGCTGACTTCTCCCTCCTTCTGTCTCTGCAACCCAGCCTCTACAACCTCACCCTCTGAAATCGAATTCTCTTACTTCAGAATCGATTTCCTCCAGCTACTGAGAATGTGCCCCCCTTGCTTTCCAAATGACCCTCAAGCCTTCTCTTATAGTCTTCTCGTTGATGAATCAACGGCCCAAATTATATCCTTAATCAATGGCTCAGACTAAAAGATGACTTGACCATCGTTTTCTAGAAGATTCACACTCTGCTTTATTAATACCCTTTAATTATTTAATTTCCCTAAGTTTAGACTGAAGGATCACTCTAAAATAATTAATTATTTTAATAAAGCAAGATATGAGTGGAATTTCCACAAACGATTTTTGGGTTCTCTGGAATATTGTTGTCCAAGCCTCTCCTCAAAATTTGAGACCTGGAACACTTCCTGATGCTATACAACCAACACCCAGCTCCCTCTGTGTTGCCTCTATGTAGTAGTTGCATGGGGTCAGATCTGGAACTGCGTCACCTCTTTTGCGTGATCTTTCAGCCCTCTGGAAAGTCGCTCCTAGCCCTCCCGGCTCAGATCTCATATTCCCACCTGAAACTCAGAGTTTCTGCTGAGAAACTGCATTGCCTCCGCGTGTGGCCTGTGTGGCCTTGCGTCACCCCTTCTGGGTGCTGCGTCACTCTCTTTGGGCTCTGTGCAGCTTCCTCTTCCTCTTTCTCTGCCTCTTTGTTGATGATCCTTGGCCCCAGAGGAGATCCTCCTGCCAAAACTGTCTCTGCCCCTCAACTGCGTTGAAGAATCACTTAGATCGAAGTTTTTGTCTGAGCACTGCTCCATCAGAAAATTCGATCACTAGATCCTTTCGGTGTATTTTACAAATAACCCTCAAGTCTTCCTTTATAGTCTTCTCGTTGAGACTTCAACGGCTGAGACTAGATCTCCGATCAATGGCTAAGATTACATTTAGACTTGATCTGCTTTTTCTAGAAGTTTCACCCACAGTTTAAATTAATACCCATTAATTATTTTAATTTCCTAAGTTAGACTTAGGGTCCTCATTAAAAATAATTAATTTTCAAATAAAATTGTTTTTGGGTGGAATTTCCCAAAACAATTTCTGGGTTACCTGTAATGCATGTGTCTAAGCCTCTCCGCAAAGTTTGAAACATAGAGCACATCTGAGCTACCAAAAATCAACACTCCCTCTTAGTGAGGAATGTACTCTAACAAATATGCCCTGCTGCACATTGCTCCAACTCTGAAGCATCTCCCTCTGCATTGTTGATGTCTGACGTGTTGTCCACCAACCACTGCGTTGTTGTTGCAACTGTACTGTTGTTTACCCTGCCGCGATGAACACTGCATCCATACTGCAACTCCCTCTCAAATGATGCATCTACTGCTAGCACTGCCACTGCTAACTCTGCACTACAACTCAGCTGCTAAGAGAAGCAACTGGAAATATCCAAAATTTTGAACAAGTGTTCAGGATGCATCTCGATGCTGAAACATTGACTATTGTTAGTCCCACAGTGTCCCTCTGAAGTACTGTGCTGTTGCAACTCTGCTCTGCATTGCTCAGATGTTAGCGCTGCTAACTACTGCATTTGTCGTTTTTGCACTCCTCTACACCCACTGAAAACTCCTCCAGCCTGCTACCGTTGATCATGGGCACTCATAGCAAGGTCATGATCCGAGAGGTGGACTCCTCAAGGATCCTTCCCAACTGAAGTTATTGCGAACTTACAATTCAATGTCGCCCCATCTCCCTCCTGGAGATGCGTGGGCACTCATGGCGTACTCATCCTCATCGATTTTTGCAATCGCAGCCTTTGGATCATGCTTCTCATCCTTGTCCTTTTGCCTCAAAGGACACTAGGAAGCGTAGTGACCAAGTTCACCACACTTGAAGCACTTGATCTTCGAGACGTCTTTCATTCGTCTCCGCTACTCTTGCTGCCCTTTGGATGGAAGGGCTACATTTTCTTCCTCCTCTTGCTTCACCTTCGATCCACTGCCACTGCTGCCATCAGGTTTGCTCTTGACCAAGTCTCTCCTTAGCTCTTCTTGCTGAAGAGTAGCCCAAATCTCTGCCCCACCTGGCAAGGTTGCTCTACCCAGGATACTCTAGACGAACCCCTGCCAATCTTCGGTGACTGCGTTAAGAGCTAGTCTCACCATCGTTGTAGAAGAATGGGTAGACCCCGCAACTGCAAGTTGGTCATGGATCTCCTGAAGTCTAGTCAGGAACGAAATAATGCGCTCCCCTTTCCACATCTGTGCCATCCTCGGTTGTTGCTCTATATACATCTTCCGCTGCTCGGAAGATCCTTCATATAGCATGGGCAAGGCTTCCCACATCGGCCTGGCAGTGTCTTTGTTGGCTATATGAGACACAACATGATCTTTCACTCCATCTAGGAGTCGCCTTTTTGACTTCGCCATATTAGCCTTGTACTTCTTCAACGGATCTGGATCTGTAGGGACAGCTACCGTGTTATCCACGAAAAGCTTGAGATCATACTCATCCAGAAGACAAGAGATTCTTGCCTTCCAGATCACGTAGTTGGAGGCTCCCTCCAACCAATCCTGATCTCTAAGCCCATGAGTTGTCATGGTCGTCAAGAATGTTGAATCTACTCCTCTTCTTCCTCCTCTGCACAGCACTAGACAAGCTTACGCACTCCTTGTGGAGTTTGTAGGTCTGCTACCCAGATCTGTTGGTCAGATCTTGGAAAAACTGAAATTCCCCAGATAGGAACTTCCCAAGGAAGAAAATTTCCTCACTGTGTTGCTTCTTCCTCTTCTGACGACTTTCCGCCCAACAAAACAAAATCTACCTGCAGAAACTGTGTCCCACCAACTCTGCGCTGCTCCCTCTGGCTTGGCAAAATTCCGATCTGGAAGTCTTACCTCTCTGTCGACTCACTCAGAAAGAGACCTTCCCAGAAAGTTCAGCCCTCCTAGCCTGGACTGCGCAATCCCTCTAGGGATTCGAATTGCTGCTTTCTGCAACTTTTCGGCCTCCATCTCAATGCTAGATCTGCTCTTCATGTTTCACAATCAACGCTCTAATACCATGTGAAAATTCCAAGTCCTAGATCTAGAATCCTATTGCAACAAACTGAACTACTTCTCCTACTTGTAAATTACATTTAATGAGTTATTTTGCAGATTACTTCTGAAAACATCGAAGTAGTTACTGAAGCAGCCTTCACTTAATTAAATTATATGTGAAAATAGTAAACGTCCCCGAAAAAACCCAATGCGGGAAAACCAGTGTAGCAAGTCTAAGGGTTTTCTTATTAAGCAGCAGTTAATCTAGATACATCTCTGATTGTCTCACCGAACAAAACAGTTACAAAGAATACTAACAGAGAAAAAAATAGCGAGTATACCTCACTCTGCATGTCATGGCTGATCCAATAGTTGTACTGACAAAACCCCAACTCCCTCTGTGCTGCCTCTGCGCAGTCGCTGCATAGGCCTTCGTGGGGTCAAACCTAGAACTGCGTCACCTACTCTGCGTGAAACTCGGACTTTCTACTGAGAAACTGCGTTACCTCTGTGTGTAGCTTGTGTGGCCTTGCGTCACCTCTTCTGGGTGCTGCGTCACTCTCTTTGGGCTTTGCGCAGCTTCCTCTTCGTCTTTCTTTGCCTCTCTGTTGAGGATCCTTGGCCCCAAAGAAGATCCTCTTGCCAAAACTGTCTTTGTCCCTCAATTGTGCTGAAGAATCACTTAGATCGAAGTTTTCATCCGAGCACTGCTCCGTTAGAAAATTCGATCACTAGATCCTTTCAGTGTATTTTACAAATGACCCTCCTTCCTTTATAGTCTTCTCTTTGAGACTTCAACAGTCGAAATTAGACCTCCAATCAACGGCTAAGATTACATTTAGACTTGATCTGCTTTTTCTAGAAGTTTCACCCACAGTTTAAATTGATACCCATTAATTATTTTAATTTCCTAAGTTAGACTTAGGGTCCTCATTAAAAATAATTAATTTTTCAAATAAAATTGTTTCTGGGTGGAATTTCCCAAAACAATTTCAAATAAGCCACTCCACAAAGTTTGAGACTTAGAGCACATCCGATGCTACCAAAAAACAACACACCAGCGGGTCGAAACAGGTGAAGGAGGAGAATATGGCCCTCGCATCGAAGGCTCCCAATCAAGGACAGGGGGAGCAGCGTAGGAAGAAGGACTTGTCGAAGCTCAAGTGCTTCAAGTGTGGCGCGCTAGGCCACTACAGTACCTAGTGTCCTCTCAGGAAGAATGACAAGGAAGAGAAGCAAGACTAGCAAGCAACTTTTGCAGAGATCGATAGGTTGTCCTCCAGACTGAAGGAAGACTTCGCCATGTTTGCAGTTATCCCTCTAGGAGTGAGGTGGGATGACTTGGTTTTGTAGCCCCAAAGCGCTACAGATGGGCAGGACCCTTGAGGACTCTGCCTCTTGGATCAGAACCTAGTTACGGGGGCCCATAGTATTCAGTAGCAGGATGGACCAATGAGAGTTGATGCAGTCAAATGCTAGAGTGACAGTTGCAGTGACTAGTAGCAGTCAGATGCTGGGGAGGGCAGTGTAGTGGGCACAGTGCAGAGTCAGCAGTAGCGCAGAGCCTTCAGCGACAGTGCAGATGCTAGTAGCATTCACGACTCAGGTGACAAATGCATCATACTGAACATAGTTGGTTCAGTATTCCGGATGCTTCTCAGTTGGAGTTGCAGCAACAGCAAATGTGAGGGAGTTGCAGTGCAGATGCAGTGTCGGCATCAGTTGAGCAGGGTCAGCAGCAACACAGATGCGGCGCATATAAGAGTTGCACAGTGGTTGGTGGGCAGCAATAGCCAGACATCAGCAGCGTGAGAGGAGATAGTGCAGAAGCAGAGTACTGCTACCAGAGGTGCAGTAGTACTAGAACACATTCGTCGCTAAGAGGGAGTGTTAGTTTTTGTAGCATCAGATGTGTTCTAGCCTTGAAATTTTGTGAAAAGGCTACAATACATGAGATCTCCAATGTAGAAATTTTTGAATCTTAATTCTTATGCAGAAATTATTTTTGTTAATCCGGTTAAGCTTCTCCTACTCATACAAGTTATCAACTGAATAAATTCAAGTTAACATCAAAGCAAAACACATAACAGATCTCTACCAATTCAAATCTAGAATAAGCACATGCACACATAGACAAAGTGACACAGTTATTTCTGGACAAACTGTCCCCAGAAAAACCCAAAGTGGGAAAACTACTCTCTGACTGCTGGAGAGCTCTATTATTAAGAATATTTCTGAATACACAACTTTGGGTTTCGGATCTGGAAAACCCTACAGAGAAAACTCTAGATCTGCAACACCTGGCTGATCTAAGACCAACAATACTGACTGTTCCACACCCTCAAACGGGATTTACAGAACTCAACTAGATTTAGGCCTATAAACCCCAGATCTGCCCCTGAAAGACATTGCCTCAGCCTCTAAAGGCCTCCAAATGCTCAGCGCTGTCACTGGAAGGGACTGCGTTACCCCAGACTGGGTGACGCAGTCACTACACTGCCCCTAAAGGTCTCTGCGTAACCCCTGAAGGGTTTCCTGAAAAATCACGTTGTCCTTGTTGCTGCTGCTGCTGCCGTCTGTTGTTGTTGTCATCTACTATTGTTGTTGCTGCCGTCTACTGTTGCTGTTGCCTTCCTCTGCGTTGTCTTTCCTGATCTCTTCTCTACTTCTTGTGTATTCTAGAACCCGGGATCAAATCATCCCCTTGGTCTAAATTTCCCTCTCTGCAACTGAAACACTTGAGAGACAAATGTAACCAAGATTTGATGCATTTGAAAGAGCAGCAAATGTGTTTGTCATCATGGGCAACCTGCCTCGGGTTAGCCCTGTGATGTACATTTGCTACAGTATTAATATGTACAACTTTTTTGGGAAATAAGTCTTATAGAATCTCTCTGGCTAAGATCCCATGCTATGAGTGGCATGTCTATGCCACCAAAGTCACCCATGATGTAATATCCCCAAAGGGAAATAACCAGTAATAAACAGAAATATGCCAGACAGATATAGAAAATACAATGCTGAACCAGATCATGGAACAATTACACATAGAATGCCAGAAAACTGAGCCATTTTATTAATCTGAAAGTACATAGAGAGCAGTACAAGAAAATCAGAATGAGGGCACCTATCCTTGCTCAAGGCAAGTGAAGAATCCTCTCAGAAAATAGGAAATGGCTACTACAGAAACTGCATCCCAGCTGCTGGAAGAAACTGCCGTAAACTGCTGCTGCTAGAGTGAACTGAAGCTAGGGGCTGATCCCCTTGCCGGAATGAGCTAAAAATCTACAGATCACCTATACTCGCTGCTCCGGACAAAACCCAGAAACCGTGAAGCAAATGGACCACCTCCGAAAATCGCCCCCAGAAACCCTCCTCCTACAAAAACGCTGTGCCTTCAGGAACAGCTCAGAAGCTCAAGAAATATGCTGGCAAAAGGGCTGGATCTACCCACAAATCCTCCAGATGAGATGACCAACTCCTCAAGGCTGAAAACACTGAAAAATGCTGCGAGAACCCCACATAAAGACCCTACTCATCAGATCTGCGTCCTCCCTGACTGGATCTGCGTCCTCTCTGCCCAGATCTGCTGGATCTGAGTCATACAAGGATGGATCTGCTACTATCTCTCCAGATCTGCGTCCCACAAGGCTAGATCTGCTGCTAGCTCTTCAGATCTATGCTAGATCTGCCAATATCTCCTCAGATCTGCAACCTCAAAGGCGGGATCTGATGTTATCTCTTCAGATCTAGGCTGGATCTGCCAATATCTCCTCAGATCTGCAATCTCCCAAGCTGGATCTAGTGCTACCCCTCCAGATCTGCAACCTACAGAACCAGATCTGCAAATATCTGCTCGGATCTACAATCTCCAAGGCTGGATCTATCACTGTGCCTTCAGATCTGCGTCCTTCCTCTTCCTACTGGAACAACGTCCTCACTCCAAACTGATCTGCGTCCTTCCTGCTGCTGAAACTGCGTTTTTCCTGCTAGATCTGCGCAGCCACTAGAGGGCTTCTTCCTCTCCGACTCTCCACCTGAAACTGCTACTGAAACTGAAAGATAGAACTCAGAAATTAACCTCACTAGGGCGGGCACTTGAAGTCCCCGAAGCTAAGGGTGAAACCAGAAATAACCTTACCAGGGCAGGCACTCGAAGTCCCCCGAGGCTAAGGGTGAGATCTCCGACCGGAGACACTCGTGCACTAAACAGTGCTGCAGACCGACTAAACAACCGGCGTGCTGAAGCAGACAAAAGTCTAGCTCTCAATATCAATATCAAAATATGCATACCCAAATGAGGTGAGAACCCCTCCTTTTATAATGCCAAACTCCCTCCAAAACTTAACTGCGTCCTTACTCTCCTTTGACCTGCGCAGTTCACCTTGGGTCAGCCTGATGCCTCCCCATCATACTCATGTGGACCCCCAAGGCCCCTTCTCTAAGTTATAGCGTCAATCAACTAGGAAAAGAACACTTTATTTATAAAGTGAGGTGACTAAAGTGAGGTGACCCCTCTTATTTCTCACTTTATTTATTATTTCTAGCTAAAGCGGCAAAATAAAGCAAAAATGAAATATTCCAATTAGCAAGGCTAATTGGGAATATTACACATGATTTGCATCTGGGCTCATCCACACCCACTCGAAGGGTTTTGAACTGAGGTCTCCACATTGATACAAGCCTGATCACCTCACTGCTTTGCCGATAGACCATTCTCTCGACTCTCTCAACTCTCGCGTTTACATTGAAAGTGTGTCCACTATTATCAAACCTAGAACTACTTTGCAAACAGAAGTTAAAACTCCTTATGCATGAAGAGTTTCAATTTTTAAACTTCAAAATAACAAGTTTAAAAAGCCAGTTGGCTGCATTTCAAAATGGACCCATTCCTTATGACACAATTTGGACTTGAATTAAAGTTCAAATTCTACTTCTTAAATTCATGGTGGCATATTATATTATGGAATAGTTATTCCTTTATTCATGTAATCATATTTGCTGATATAATTATTAATTTTAACAATTTCAAGGAGGATTACTTGTCACTAACCTTAGACATAATCATTTCGGATGTGGCAATCTTTGCTAACTTGGTCATAAGAGCAGCATCTATTTCATGTTCATTCATTACACGAACAGTGAACGCCATAATTTGGAAAATGCCCGCAATATGACATCCATCTTGACCAAAGCGCTGCAAATTCATAAATTGTTGAAAAAAAATACTTATAAGTCTATGTCATAGAAAACCAAAGAATTCAGAAGGGAAGAAAGCTGGAAAAAGAAAAGACACCTACCCTTCTTCCACCTCGGAACATATTTGTACAGCAATCAAGTATAGCTATTGAGTTACTGCCATTGAACCAAGTTTAGTATCATTTCACATATGCTAGAATTACAGCATTTCTACAAGGACAGAAACTTTGGATCACATACAATGAAGCATTTTCCTGCAATGCGGCAATTGCAGCTTTTCTAACCATTGCAGACTCATCTCCTAAAGCTCCAACGAGCACCTGTATAACCTCTGCATCCAAGAATTTGAGAATCAGAGCTACATCCACTTGCAAAGACTGAAAAATAATAAAAATTGGCAAGCAATAATTTAAACTACGAATTATCAGTATTCCTGCATCTCTCAACTGGGGTGTATCTTGGGGGTTTGGGAGGAATGATTGTTATCCTCCCTACTGAGATTCAATTCCTGCAAGTGACATGTTGAGCTCATATTAAATATATCGTTGTAATGGCTTCAAACCTTCTTATTGTATGGCATCCAGCCATGAAGAATATCTTACCCTTGCCTACTGGTTGGAGGGTGTGGTGCTTTGTTACATGGGAAACAAAAAAAAAAACTACCACATTATAGAGCAAGTAGAAAAATTGTTTATTAATTTTCCATGTAGGAAGCATTAGTTTGCAAAATTTGAGTTGGAAGTATTAAAGTACTATTATGAGTGCAATAATTTGCTAGGCTCTAGCTCAAAACATGGATGAAATCAGTTCAAGTAGGATATCAAGGGTCACTTCCTACAAAGACCCAAATTATGACCAATTTAATAAACACTCAGATGATTTATTTGTGACTTTTCACAGCGTTTTGCCAAGAATTTCTGTTAAAAGCTAAAAGCAAGTTAGCTCTACAAAACTCTATATTTTGGCCATAGTAAATAATCAATCCAAAGAAGTATAAATACACAACAGCAAGTATGCAAAAGTCTCATGATCATCTGATTTCTTTGCTTTTTTGAATTGCAACGTGTTGAGATTCACAAGTGAAAGCAGGGAATCAAATGGAACCAAAATAATACACAACTTAAGTAGACTGCTACCCACGGGAGGGTTTAATGAGCCTAAATGTACAAGATTGACTAGGCCAGCCTTAACGACTCTCTAGTATTACAATAAATGATCAAAGGATGGCCTTAGCCATAATTACAAATACATTAATGATACATATGAATGTGTCCTAGCCACATGCCCATAATTCCTATACCCCCAACCACCCTTCATACTGAACAAGGGCATCCACTCACTTTAGAATCACCCATCTTGAACTCCATACTGCTCACTCGAGAATCCATCGAGATCATTAGTAAAAAAAATCACGCTCCAAACTGATTTGAGAGGAAGGTCCTCCAACTCTATAGGAAATTCAGCAACCTGAGTAACAAGAAACCTAAATGGAGATGAATAAATATCTAGATAACACTCCACGAGACCAGGAATAAACTCCACTGCACCAACAATGGCGGAGATAGCCCACTTACGCATATGCCTTGGCCTACCCAAAGGAAGAGTAACAGGTGCAGATGGGAAGTCATCGCCATCATTGTTGTCACTGAGTAACAGAGAAGAACTAACATCAGCATCTGCAAAATGAAGATTGGATGAGCCATTGACAAGAGCATCATCCTGTGTGACATGAGGATTGGAGGACCCACTAATAAGAATTTCATGAACGGAAGAGACATTTGCAATAGGAATGTTGGATAAGTCATCAATAGAGTCCTGGGCAACCACATCAGTATTCACTCACACTACAAGAGTACTTGCAAAAATAGGGAGAGGGCCAACACCATTGTGACAGAGAACAGCTCAATAAGACACAGTTAGCATCATCTAGAAGAGGACTTCAAATTGATTGGAGGAAGCATAATCCGTGGAAGTATGCTAAGAAACATTTGAAGCATCTACTGAAAGAAGTAATGGGAGAGATCTTGAACCTCATCAAAAGTAGCATCTCTATTGAACCACCCTATGAGTAGTAGGATCATAGTGGCAATATCCATGAAAAGTTTGAGCGTATCCAATCGAACAATAGTAGGAGTCTCTAGATGCTAATGTGTTTCTCCTTTCAATGGGAGCAGAAGCACATGCACTAGATCCAACAATTTTGAAATATGAAAGACTTACTGCCATACCATTTCTCACAAGGAAACATAATTGTGACAACACAAGTCGGCGTTCCATTGATGACATAAATTATGCAAACAACCATCTCACCACAAAATGAAACCTTCATTTTCTTGGAGTAAAGCATGCAAAAAATCCATTTCCATGATAGCCTTATTCTCCCTATCTGCTACTCTAATTTATTGCGGTGCGTAAGTTGAATGGTTCTTTTCCAAGAGATGACCTAATATATGAGAAATATATTCACCTTTTCCATCAATCCTAGGACACTTGTTCTTCCTATTGCTTTGATTTTCCACATGAGATTTGAATTCCCTAAATTTTCCAAACACTTCATCCTTAGATTTAATGGTCCATACCCCCAAGGAAAGAGAAAAAATCATCAATGAGGGTGAGGAGGTGCTTAGCTCCCCCTGTAGAAAGTGTAGCCATAGGCCCACATATATCACTACGAATCACCAAAGGAAGCTGAAAAGCTCACCTCACTTTATTCTTAGGAAAGGGCTCCTAATAATGTTTCAACTTTCACCATTATACACTCCTCACATAAACCATTGGTTGGTTCAATTCATGGAAGGTCATCAATGATATGTAGTCTATTCAATTGTCGCAAAGATCCATACTTGGTATGATTGAGAGGCTAGCACATTGCATGGTGGTGCCATCAACATAGGCTACCTTAAAAACCAAACCTTTTCTCTTTGAGCAAGAAATCTTCACCAACTTGTACATATGATCAGATCATCAAAACATCCTACAGCAAATACCTTGAAACAATCCTTCATGTCCCTTACAACCCATCAATTCAAGTAGAATTCCACCTTTTCATCAATATTGTAATATGGCAATGTTGGCAGGGGTAAATGACCCAACAATGATCAAGGGGTCATCTCTAGTATGAAGTCCCAATTAGACCTCACACCATTTGGGAAAAGAGACCCATATATATTCTAGCCTCAAACCATTCTTGATTCTCAAGAATGTTATCAGATATGGATAATCATCACGACAGGGGGATGTTGATTCTAAACTAAACTATCTAAAGCACTAAGATGAAAAATGAGCTAGCTAGCAACGAAAGATAGAAGAGAAGTAGGAAGCAATGAGCTAACACATTTGCACATGGAAGGAAATAGTTGGTTGTAATCCAGGACAGTAACATGTGTTTAACTTGTTAAAACAAATGAACAATAATCAACATTTAGATCTTACAAGTGCTCATGAACAGAAAGTAACAAAACTAAAATAGTAAACATGTAAGAGGCACCATCTAATTTAGGAATAGTGCATAAACTTAGCAATATACATCCCACAAAGTACACACATATATGAACAATTTATTAATAGTCAAACACATGAACAAGATTTATGAAGATATATTGCTCCAAACATGGACGCACCCATTTGGCCAAGGAAAAGTCTATATAAAGACCTCACATTCCTCCTCATTTAGGGAAGCAATTCGATCTCCTATCTTTTGTGTTATTTAGCCTACTCTAAGGCAACGAATTGGCGTTTTCTAAGGCAAGGAAGCCTGAGGCATTCACATTTCTCTATAGCTCACATATATCTGAGGCTAGATCAAAGTCTGAGGCAAAGGCAAGGATCTGAGGCAAGTGAAGTACATCCAAGTCCAGCGAAGCACATCTGGAGCCATCACAATCTATCTGAGGTCAGCAAAGTCTATCTAAGGCATATCAAAGGCCAGTGAAAGAAGTATGACTGAGACAGGCAAGCGAGAAAGGAGGAAGTGTGTCTAAGGCAGATCTAGGTGATCATCCTTAAGGATAGCCTATGACTTGACTAGGAGGATGGACCATGGACATGGTGTGACCTAGTTGTTGACTTAGATGTATCTCTGTTGAATTGAAGAAATTTCTATTGGAAAGGTTGCTCAGCTTTTCCCCATTTGGGTTTTCCTAGGGTAAATCTTTGTGTTACTTGTATGGTTGTCTCTTTATGATCTCACTGTCTTAGATGTTGTATTGTTGATGTCTTTTATGTAATTTGCTTAAAGATGAAATCATGAAAAAAAAGTGTAAAAGAATTAAATCATCAAAAGAAATTATCAGTATAGAAGACTATTATAAAATCAACATGGTTACAAAGCTAGGTTGAAGAGCAGCCCTAAAGTGTTAGTTTTTGTACCAACGGATGTGTTCTAGCCATGAAATTTTGTGGAGAGGCTAGAAAACACAAGTTCTCCAAAACCTGGAAATCGTTTTTGGAAATTCCGCCTAGAAGTGGCTTAATTAGATTATTAACCAGTTTTAAAATATTTCCTAAGTCTAAACTTAGAGAATATGGTTAATTAATCAATATTAATTAAGTCAAGATGAGAATAATCTAGAAACTCACACGAATCGACTCCAAGATGATCCTAGCCATCGATTATGTTTTAATCTTGGTCGTTGGTGCTCCAACATAGGATTGTAAGAGGAGGTCGATGTGGTGATGGAAAACACACTTACAGAGTTCGATTTTACTGGCATATCGATTTCCAGAGTAACAACAGTCATTTCTCGGAGAGAGGGTCAGTGAGATCGAAGCAATGTGAGGAGCAGGGATAGTGATCCGGAGGAAAGATTTTCCAGATCCGGAGAGGCAGCGACAAGAAGGCCGAGTTATCCCAGAGAGGCAGCATTGAATGAAAACGTAGTTGCTTCAACCAGGAAGTTCCATTTGGAGGAAGGAAAAGTCGTTCTTAGTTCCAAAGGACGGGAATAAGTCCCAAAGGGCCAAAGAGATGATTTTCTCAACATCCAAAGGCAGAGCGACTTCATTAGAGCCCGGTCTAAGGCAATTCGTCCAACCAACTATGCAGAGCAGCGCAAAGGCTGACACAAAGCTCCAAGAGGCCGAGTTTTGGTAGGCAGGCCATGCCAAAAATTGCTTGTGGGAGAAGGGTAATTTACCCTTCAATATTTTGCCTAGATTTTCTTATTGTTTGGATTGCTAGTTGGGCATCCATAGATGTACTCAGATTTCACCACTGCATGATAAAATAAAACCCTCACTATTGCACTGGTTTTCCCAAGTTGGGTTTTTTTGAGGACCTTTGTCCAAAAATAATTACGTAAATTTTGTGTGTGTTAGCATTTCTCCCATCATTTTTTTTGCAGTTCTATTTGTGAAGGTTGTAGTGTGATTTATTCAGTATTTGTCGTAGAAAACTGAAATAAATTGTTAAATAAAATAAACAATTTGGAGAATAATTTCCAGTTGTTGCAATAGGATTCCGGTTTCGGAATTTTCACATAAAGGTCAAGCCAAGTCAGCCCTTTGATTGAATCCTTTCAAGTAAATTTGTATGGTAGTCTCAATTATCTGAATCTCTGAAAGCCCTAAGCCTCAATCCATGAAGAGCCGAAATCCTCGGATCTAATTTCAAGAATTGTTGCTACCTTAGGTAGGCAAAGAAGGCCTCAAGTCAAGATCATAAGGAAATGAATGTGAAAATTCTACTGTAGTGTATTGGTTTATTTCCTCCTACTTGATTTAATTTATACAAGTTATTTTCAGAAGTTACATTCAGAAAACACCGAAAATAAACACAACTAGAGCCTACACATGTAGATCATTTACTGAATAATGCACTCATGCAACAAAGTGACACGTGGATTTTTGGACATAAGTCCCCGGAAAAACCCAAAGCGGGAAAACCGGTTCAGCAGATATGAGGGTTTTATTATTAAGTAGTTCTGAGTACAGCAAATCTGGGTTCCAACCTTGGAAATCCCGACAGAGAATAAAAGGTACAAGCTCTGCAGCTAACCTGAAGATCTAGTGCCAAATATTTGATTGATCCACACCCTCAAATGGGATTTACAGGACTTAGCCCGGATCTGGCCCTAGAAACCCTGAGCGTTGCCCCTGAAGCCTCAGCGTCAGCCTTGCTACCCTCAAATGCCACTGCGCTGCACCAGAAGGGACTGCGTCACCCCTGGAAGGATCTCACAGCCTCACGCTGGCCCTAAAAGCCACTCAGCGTAATTTTTGAAGGCTCTTAGTGCCTCTACGTTGTCCTACATAGCGATTGTGCAGCACCTACGTAGCGGCTGTGCAGCACCCACGTAGTTGCTGCTTAGCTTTTCTGCGCTGTCCCTGAGCTACTCCTCTTGCCTCTTGCTATCTCTTGGCTCTTGGAATCAGATCATTCCCTCAACCAATACTACCCCTCACTGCAGGAAATTCCACTGGAAATTCTTAGCAAACCCACCCTAGAACTCCAGATCTATTCCTCAGTTCTGCAGAAATTGCGTGCCTTCAACTAACCCTCAAGCCTTTCTCTTATACTTTTTCGTTGAACCCTTCAAAGGCCAAGATTAAATCATCCATCAATGGCTGAGATTAAAAGACTGCTTGATCCATGTGACTTAAGACAATTTCATCACATGTGTTAATTAATTCACTTTAATTATTTTATTTTCCTAAGTTAGACTTAGGAAATCCATTAAAAATAATTAATTATTTGAATAACTTCAACACAAATTGAAATTTCTTAAATCCATTTTTGGGTCTTGTAGATCAGGTGTATTCTAGTCCCTCCGCAAGATTTGGGACCTAGAGCACAACTGATGCTACCCCAAATACACAAAATCTCAACAACAAAAGGGTTCTCAAATGACCTCAGAGAATTTACAAGGATATGAATAAGGATCAAAAGAATCCCTAGTCTAAAATCCCAGGTAGGCCGAATCATTCAAATACAAATTGCAGAGATTTAAAAAACTTGCAGAAGGAGCCTTCCCCAAGTGTTGGAAATCGAGAGGTTTCACTTTATTATCAGGTTTCTATTACATGATAATTATTTGTGAGACTTTTAGCATTTTTATTATTACGTTTTGTTCCTTCATCAAACAATTACCATAAAACAATGAAGATCGCAGAAGACAATAGAACACAAGATATAGGCTCCAATCCAACGCAAAACCCCTTCAAGGGGAAAACCATAAAAAACTCTTCTTATAGAATCAAATCAAATGAGATATCCAAGAACCATAACCACATAAATTCCCACCTCTAGATGCCAAGATAGACCTTTCTTCCTTTCAGCAGATTCTTCGGCAAGAGACCAACAACAAGAGGCAAACCAAGACAGATCTTCCATAAAACCTAGCTCCAAGAAGAAATCCTTTCTCCCAGACTTCATCCTCCACTTCGTCGTTGCCCTTCTATATGATATTTTAGACAAAATCCATCCAAGTGTGTGTGTGTGTGTGTGTCCAAATGAGCTCCATCCATCCTCAATTTATACAATTCATAGGGGTGCAAATAGACATGTCCATTGGGGCAAGGTCGACTTGACATGTAAACCAACTTGGCATCTAGAGGGGTTCTATCCCAAAATTTTCATTTAAAATTTTATTTTTATTTTTCTTTTACAATAGGTCCAAAAATAGGACTTTGACTCTTTGACTCAAAAACCTAAAAGCATGAAGAACGTGCTTATCTAAAAATAATAATAATAATTTTTCTTTTTTCCTTTCACTTTTTACATAAATACATAAAGGTACAAATTATGAAGACCGAAACTAGTTACTTTCTTCAACACTCCCTCTTAACTAGGGAGGTAATCATAATTGTACGTCTAGTACAAGGATATTCTCAAACTGAAATATTCTCATAAGAAGAGTCGGATTGGTAAGCCATCTGTAAGCATCAACATTGTGACCAGCATTGTCAATGAGGCCTAACTTGACAAGCTCAATCTTCATTAGAGAGCAATATGTCGGGTGACTTTACGTGAGATACCGCACTACCTCTAAGGCACATACCCCATCTGGATGTTCACCGAGCATGTCCTTTTAGGACTATTCCTATCTTGGATTTTCAACCTTCAATCCTCAAAGAATATCGGTCCTCTTCAACCACTCTTTATCTTGGATACTTGTCCTATCCTCAAAAAGTGTCGGTACATTTCATTTCTTGGATTATTTATCCTCAAGGAAACCATAGATGCTTATTCGATCCTCCACCATTCTCCCTCCATGGCCTTCACATAGACTTATAGTTGTTAGTCCTGGTCAAGTGCATGATACATGAAGAAGAGAATATACATGTGATGTTTATCATCACTTCCTCTCAACTAGAGAGGAGATCCCCAACTTCCTTTCAATTGGGAAGTCATAACCACAAGCTTTCTAGCTTGTTCCCATAAGAGTATCAGCTACCATTTCTTCATGGAGATAGTTGCATGGTTCCACCTTTCCTTGGTATCTTTTCGTTCAATCTAGTGATAGGGTTTGGGCCAGTGCCCTTGCATATCAGTTTCATTTCTTTATCATCAATGAAGGCATTATAATGAGCCTTATCTAACTTCAAGCCAATTGTAGCTCCCTCTGAAAATGATTGTCATTGTACAAACTTGAACTTCGGGTTATGTCTTCACACTGCTACCTTTCAATTCCAAGGTGATGATGCAAACATCTTGACTACATGATTGCCAAAACCATATATTCAATCGATATAGTTGAACTTGCCTCAACTGTCATCATGTATTCCTGCAATATCTTTCCAGGTAGCAAAACAATATGTTAACCAAATAGCCAATAACAAAAATATTAACATCAGGCTTACCTCATTATGATGGCCTTCTCATAAAAGCATCATCTTTCTTGAGTTCTTTGAGATCAAAATCCTTTCATATGATCCATCTCCACATGAATACTTCTTCATTTAATCAGAGTGCTCATGGATCAAACTTGATTACCAAGTTACCATATTTTCCTAGGAGTTGTTATTGCTAACTCCCTTTCTTTCTTTCGGAGACTATTCTTGATGTTGATCAATATCATCGAGTTCTCCTTCCACCCTCTTAACTGTTGATTTGTGGGTAGCATCAAATGTGCACTAGCTCCGAAATTTTTTGGAGGGGCTAGAACACGTGAGATCTCCAAGACCCATAAATCGTTTGGAGAATTCCACTCGGAGTGAATGTTATTCAAATAATTAATTATTTTTAATGGAGCCTAAGTTAAAACTTAGGGAATTAAAATAATTAAAATGAATTAATTTAAATATGGGTGAAAAGCTTCTAAGTGACAAGGATCAAGTCTATTTTAATCTTAGCCATTGATTAAAGATTAGATCACGTCGTTGATTCTCAACAGGAAAAGTATAAAGGAAGGCTTGAGGATCAGTTGGAGAACATACACAAAGAGTGAATCTGGAGATCGAATTCTTATGATGGAGTTGTGCTCGGACGAAGCAAAGTAGAGGGAATCAGTTCCTCAGAATATTTATTGCCAATAAGTCTAGATCCAGTGCTGAGCAGCAGCAAAGAGAGATCGGAGAGGGGTGCTTCGACATTTTTGGCAAAAGGATTTCCATGAAGGAAATCGAGATTCAGAGGGAGCTTGTTCCTTAGAGGATTACTAGCGCCAAAGAAATCCGGATCCGAGTTTTGCTGGGGCAGAAGCGGAAGAGGGAGAAATTCAACACTCAGTTGAGCAGAGATGGCTGCAAGTGGACTGAGGGATCAGGGTAGGTTGGATGGAGCATCCAACTTTGTCATTTGGAAGGCCAGGATCCTGGTAGTTTGGATAAACATCGCATCAAGGATCATGCCTTGAACACAATTGTTGTTCCGGTAGATGTTGATCCTCTCAAGAAGTATGAGGAGGCTCCAGCAAAAGCAAAGCGCATGATCATGGACAGAGTCAAGGATCATGTGATCCCACATATTGCTGAGAAGAACACAGCAAGGGAAATGTGGGTGGCCTTGACCACATTGTACGAGGGATCTTCCATCTAGCGGAAGATGTTGCTTGAGAATCAGCGGAGATTGTTTCAGATGCAGAAGGGAGAAGAAATCAATCCCTTCCTTGTCAGATTGCAAGGGATCCGAGATTAGCTAGCTCCCATAGGGGCTACACCAGATGTTGGATTTATGGTTAGGACTGCCCTGAATGCAGTCACTGAAGACTGGGAAACCTATGTCCAAAGCATTTTGGGCAGGGCTACTCTTCCTAGTTGGGAGGAGATGTGGGCAGCTCTTCGACAAGAAGAGATCAGACGATGGACCAAGGCGAGAAGCAGCGGTAAAGAGATCAAAGTCAAGAAGAAGGAAGAGGAAGATGTGGCTCTCGCATCAAAGGGACATCAAGGGCAGCAGAGATGGAAAAAAAGGACCTCTCGAAAGTCAGATGCTTCAGATGTGGAGAAATGGGACATTTCGCCACGCAGTGCCCTCTGAAGAAGGGTAAAGAAGAGAAGTCTGATTCAAAGGCTACTCCAGCTCCGACTAATGAGGAGGATGATGATGGATGCGCCATGAGTGCTCATGCACCTAGGAGGTGGGGCGATATGGAGTTGTAGATTGGAGCTATAGTAAGGGGGCAGGATCCTTGAGGTGCGCAAACTCTTGGATCACATACGGCTACGAGAGCTCTTAATGGCAGTAGCAGAATAACGGAAGTCAGTTGGTGCGAAGGATGATGGAGCAACAGTGGCAGAGCTAGAGCGCCAAAGTCTGAAGCAGCGTAGAGCAAAGGCAACGACAGCGTAGCAGCAGCAGCACAGTGCACAGTGGTGCAGCCAGTGTTGCAGGAAACGTCCACCCCCCCCCCCAGGTCTAACCCCCGATCCACATCCCGTACGGAATCGTACAAGATCCGTCGTATGAAACGCAGATCGAAAATTCCGAAACGCGGCTCCAAAAAAAAATGTGATTCCTGTAAATTCCGAACCATACGACCGGATCCATGATTCCATACACCGAATCTGCATTTCATACGACGGATCGGCATACGAAAGCGCCACGCTTTGGAGGCGGATCCACACGGATTGCGAACGCTTCCGTACAGTGGCGTACAGATCCGATTAGCGTAGCAAAAAAAGCGATTTTTTTTTTTAAGCTTAAGTTGGGTTAGAGGGTGGGTTAGTGTCGAGTTAGGGATAGGATGAACAAGATATAAGCTCACTTTCACCTCTCATTTTCTCACTTGTGTTTTTGAAAAGCTTGGAGATGAGAGGAGAAGAGAGCTTGGAGAAGAGAGAGTTGAGGAGAGCTTGGAGTGAAGGAGGAGGAGCTTGGAGGAGAAAAGAAGGGCTTCCATCTACAAGAGCTAAAGAGGTAAGTGCAAACCCCAAACTTTCTCATTTTTTTGTCATTGTTTTTTGTATGTTCTCTCCTCCCTCTCCTACACTTTCCCATTCTTTCTTCTTGTTCATTTATTTGCAGGTTGTCCACCATCTATATTCATATTCAAAGATGATGTTTTTTGGCTTCTATGTATCATTCCACTCTTGGTTTTGATGATGGTAAGGGGGAGTAGAAATAGAAGAAACGAACATGAAGAAGAACAACATAGTGGTCCCCATATGAGTGACCCAATGTAAGATGAAGAGGAAGGGGATGATTTTAATGAAAACATTGAAACACCTAAGGGGAAAGCTGCATTGACACCCTTGTGGGACTATGTGGCCAAACTTAAAGGGGGAAAAGGTGGTGGAAGCTACAATTTTTTGTGCCCTCATGGTTTTCATGGAGGAAAACCATATAGTGGTTCATATACCCGCGTGAGGAGGCATCTTTGTGGGGTGATGGACAGTGATGAAAAAAAGGGTGTTGTGGGGATAGCAATTTGCCCAAAGGTTTCAAATGAACAAAGAAGAATATACATCCAAATAGAGGACGTTGCACAACAAAAAACAAGAAACAAAACACTCAATCTAAATCAAGTGCAACCTCTAGATTTGGTAGCTCATCTCCTCATGGTACTTATGCAAGCTCTGGAGGTAAAAAAACAATTGGGGATTTCCTTAATGTTGCTGGGAGGGATGATGTGGATGGAAAGATAGTCCGATTTCTTTGTGCTTGTGGTGTACCATTCAATGTGTTTCGCTCTCCCTATTGGCATGAAATGGTAAAGGCCATCAATGAAGACCCAAAAGGATACAAGTCCCCCAACTATGAGAACGCTAGAACAGTGTTATTAAAAAGAGAAAAAGGAAAGGTTCAAGTAGCTTTGACACGTTTTACAAATGAGTGGGTGGATAGTGGGGTATCCATTGTATTAGATGGGTGGACAAATATCAGAAACCAACATTTGATAAGTGTTCTTGGTGTTTCTGCTAGTGGTGCAGTGTTTATTACATGTCATGATTCCTCCTCTGTCAGTGCAACTTCCCAAACATTGCAGATCTCCTATTGCAATCAATCAAAAATATTGGTCCTAGTAAAGTGTTTCGAGTGATCACAGATAATGCAGCAAATTGTAAGGGAGCAGGAAGAATTATTGAGCGTACTTATCCACACATATTTTGGTTTGGGTGCTTGGTGCACACATTGAACCTTTTGATGCATGATATTGTGAAGCATAAAGAATGTGGGTGGATTAATGAGCTTTACAAGCGAGAGGAGCAACTCATTAAATTTATCACAAGGCATACAAGGGTAAACTACTTCTATGGCACTTACTCCAAGTTGCAGTTGCTTAAACTTGCAAAAACAAGATTTGCAAGTTATTACCTCACCTTTACGCGGCTAGTGAAGGTGAGACAAGCTTTAACTAATATGGTCACCGTTGAATCATGGGAGGAAATTAACACTGATAGAGATGGTGCTAATGTAGCCAAGGACACTATTCTTGACATGTACTTTTGGTCACAGGTTAAATATGTTTTGCAATTCACCAAACCAATTTATTACATGATCAAGTTTGCAGATTCAAATCGGCCAATAATTGGGGAGGTGTATGAGCAAATGGATAACATGTTGGGGCAGATTAAAGACATTGTTGAGCCTAGAGATATCACCTTGTACAGTTATATTCGTGCATAGGTGGAAAGACGATGGGATATGCTAAATGTTCCATTGCATGCATTAGCATAAGTTGACACCTAAATACTATCAACCATCATGGCTTTCAACACCAGCTCCTGGGGGGGAGTAGGAGAAAACCACACCTAGATCCAGAGGTTCTAGAAAAATATATGATTGCATTGACTAGATTAGTCCCTGATGAGGAGGAGGCTGCTTTGGTACGGAAACAGTTGAGCAACTATACGCTTTCCACTGGTTCATTTGGGAGCATGCATGCTATTAGAGATCGAGAGATTTTTTCTTCTATTGAGTGGTGGAACATGCATGGATGTGCTACTCCAATTCTACAGACTTTGGCATTGCGGGTGCTATCACAGGTGGTAAACACTTCTTCTGCAGAGAGGTGTTGGAGCTCTTATTCTTTCATCCACAGTGTTAAAAGGAACAGGTTGAGTTTAGATCGGGCAAAGAGCTTGGTTTATGTTCATTACAACTTGCGATTGTTGTCCCATTACTGTGATGATACAAAGAGCAATAAAGACCTTAAGGTTTGGGACAAGTATCCAGAGGAGGCCAATTTGGAGGATGGAGTGTTGCGATTAGAGAAATTAGAGGATGCTCTTATCCATGATGATGATGATCGAGTTGACATGCCACCCCCAACTGGTCCCTTGCTTCCTAGTTTCCCTGGTTCAACACCAATAGCAGGGGCTTCGTCTTCATCAATTGTAGTGCCAGTGCCACAACTTTCACAACCACCATCTTCTTCATTGCCACCACGTGGAGGCCCACCACCACGTACTCTTCATGGTGGAAGGAGGAGAGATTAGTAGATATTTTCAAAATTTACTGCTTTTGTCATAGATTAGACTTGTAGGCTTCTTGTGAATTTGAACTTTTTTGTCTTGGTGGTGGCCAAGTGGCCTATTTTGTAAACATTATTATTTCAATTTTGGACATGACTGATGTTGACAGTTGCTCACTTGATAGATAATTAGCTTTATGTTTTATAATATGGTTAAATGTTTTATGTTTTACAATATGCGGCATGTTTATATGTTTTATGCTTTATAGTATGCTTAAATGTTTTAAATGTTTTATGTTTTATAGTATGCTTAAATGTTTTATCATGCTTAAAAATTTGATGTATGTTTGTAATGTTAGGATATAGGATCTAGATGGTTAATGCTCAAATAATTAATTATTGATGTACAATGAAATCATGGATGTCATATCTATCTTGATTTATGTAAAAATATGCATGTTTTCATGTCTTCTACAACTAATATGGTATTTGGGATGTTTGTTTTGAATATAAATGTAAAAAAATATTTAACAAAAATGTGTATATATATATACACACACACTAGACGCTTCTGAAATGCTTCACTTCCTAAATTTTTGGAAAATGAAGCTTCTGCGTCCCTGCTTCGTGCAACGTTGGGTGCAGAGCAGTGCTTACACAATGCAGAGCAGCAGCAGCGCAGTGGCATCAGAGGGTCAGCGCAGATTAGCAGCAGAGGAAGCTTTAGCATCGAGGTGCATCCAGACTGACTAGTATGTCGAGATTTGGGATGTCTTTCAGTTTCTTAGCTCTCAGCAACTAAGTTACAGTGCAGCAGTTAAGAAATGGCGATGTTATGGGCAGCATGATGCAAAATTTTGAGAGGGAATTGTAGTACAGATGCAGCAGTGACAGGTGGCAGTGTCATGGGCAACAGTACAGATTGCAACAACGCAATGGATGAGGGGCAATTGCTGAGCATCAGCAGCGCAGAGGACCGATGTCGTGGATCAGGGTGATGCTTCTAGTGAGAAGTATTGCTAGTGCACATTCCTCGCTAAGAGGGAGCCTTGATTTTTGGGTAGCATTGGATGTGCTCTAGCTCCGAAATTTTGTGGAGGGGCTGGAACACATGAGATCTCCAAGACCCAGCAATCGTTGGGAGAAATTTCCCCCGGATTGAATGTTATTCAAATAATTAATTATTTTTAATGGATCCTAAGCTAAAACTTAGGGAATTAAAATAATTAAAGTGAATTAATTTAAATATGGGTGAGAAGCTTCTAAGTGACAAGGATCAAGTATGTTTTAATTTTAGTCGTTGATTAAAGATTAGATCACGGTCGTTGATTTCTCAACAGGAAAAGTATAAAGGAAGGCTTGAGGGTCGATTGGAGAACATACACAGAGAATGAATCTGAATATTTAATTCTTTTGACGGAGCAGTGCTCGGACGAAGATAAGATCTAAGTGATTCAGCAACAGTGAGGGGCAGAAGCAGTTGTTGGTCGGAGGACCAAGAGTACATAGCAGAGAGGCATCTGAGACCACAGAGGAAGTAGCACAGCCACCAAGATAGATAACACAGTCCCCTTCAGGCCCACGCAGGGCTGAAGTAGAGACTGCGTAGAGCTTCCAAGGGACAGTCTGAATTTTGTTGGAGATCGAGGTTTCTGAGCAGGGAGGGCTGAAACTCGATTTTCTAAGAGGCAGATCAGCGCAGAGAAGAGATGACGCAGTCATCAGCCATCCCCATGCAGGCCTACGCATCTACTGCGCAGAGGCAGCACAGAGGAAGCTGGGGTTTCGCCAGTTCAAATCTTGGATCAGTCGGGACTTGCAGTGTGAGGTAAAACTCACTATTTTATCTGTCTACCGAGGATTTTCTCTGTTGGGTGAGTCGGATTTGGCACCCACGTTGTACTCAGAATACTACTGCTTAATAATACAAACCCTCAAATTTGTTGCACCGATTTTCCCGCATTGGGTTTTTCCGGGAACATTAGTCCAAAAATAAGTGTGTCCTATGTGTGATTGTCTCATTTATTTTTCAATACTTGATTTGTATATTGGTGTAGGTTGCTTAGTATTTGCATTAATATTTGTTGAATAATTTTGTAAATAACTTGTTAAATGGTAATGCGAATCAGTTAACTGCAGTAGGATTTCTATTTGTAAGATTCAGAAATTTTCACATTAACATGTTTTTGCAATGTTCCTTACCAGAGAGTCATGTCATATCTTATGCAATCTTTGCTTCCATACAACCATCTAACTTTCCGATCTTAAATGAGTCTGATTCTTATGCCTGTCAAAGATAGAGTTCTTTCCCAGGAGTGGAAAGGCTGCAACTTGACCATTTGCATTCCTTCATCCTTCAAAGTATTGTTTCCATACTAGATGGAATATATACCAATCATGTCATAATGCTTCTTCCAAGAACATCCTAAATAATGATTCTTATAGGGTCTTGATGAACCATCTTTGCAAAATGACTACCTCTTAACATTATGTTAGAAAATGTTCGGATGAACAATAATATGCAATTTGGTCCCAATCTTCTAAATTTGAAAGCTAGATGATTTTGTCCAAAGCAACTTGATAATGTAGACTCTAATTTTACTATCACAATGCAATGCTTTATATTCATATCATCAATATGTTCCTATGAACTCATCATGTCCATCGGGGTCATTATAGTTCCCTCTTTCCATCATGCTCATCATTTTCAAGAAGTCATTAACAAGCACAAGAACTACTTTGTATTGCCATCCTTCTTGTCTTGCTTTCTTTATTCTGTACCTGCAATATTCATCGACAAGTACAACCAAGCAGAATATACAAAGACAAAAACATGATGTCTGTTGCACCCATTTTTTCAACATTCCAAGGAAGCAGGATCTGGAAGCTTGAAGGATTTTTTTCAAAGTTCAAAATCATCAGCCAGCAGTCTGTCATATCACTGTAAACCCATTCTGCAAATTTGTAATGTAAATGATGCAAGTACAACCGTTAATTATGCAAGAACTTAGCTAAGCCTATGATTTTGGCGATGAATTTCATCATGGGAGGTTTTTCATCTCAATGATTTATCTGTGTTTCTAAACACGGATTATCGATAGAATTTTTCCCTCCAACCTCACCCCAAAGCTAAGGTGGAATTTATCATCAAAGTCTTAGGTGAGTCCTAGTGTTTTAGTCGAGTCTATTGTAAAAATGATTTGGGAATAATTTAAGTTAATTAGCTAAATTATTTTATTACAGATCACTTGGTCTAATAGATCATATTGTGTCGCAGAATTGGAATTATTTTGAGGGTCTATAACGAATGGGCATTCCCCCTTTGAGGGTTGAATTTGTAAAATCTTATGTAAAAAATATTTTAGTGCATGGTCCCTCATATTTAGACATCATAGCTAAAATATTTGAGGGTGGAAAAATAATTAATCCCCTCATGAGTCAATTAATTAATTTTTCTAGCAAAAATAAAATTAAATCTTAAGCTAGAAAATTAATTAATTTAAAGTCAGAATTAAAATGTTAGAGAAAATAATTTCTCCAAGTGCAAAAATTCGTGGGTCTAAAAAAAAGTTAATTTTTGAGGGTCCCCACGAAGGGAATATTGGAAATTTCAAGAAAAATTGAACCTTTGGACCTTGATGGTTAAGTCAAAGTCAATTTTTGAGGAAATTAGCTCAAAATAATTATTTTTGAGCGAATAAAAAATGGTTTTAATGAGAAATTCGAAAATTCCTCAAAAATAATTATTTTCGACAGCGGAGATTAAAGGATCATTAAATATTTATCGATGGTCGGGATTATTTTGACAGGGATCAAGCCAACTAGCCGTTATTTTCCACTTGGAGGGATTTCTCTATAAATAGAAGGCATTTTGCTTCTATTGGTCAAGATGATGATCTTTGGTATGATGTAATTTTGTAAACGATGGTGTGAAGTCGTTGTTCTGCTGGGAACATTTGAACCTCATAATAAAATACTTTGGGGTACAGTTCATGGTGTCTTTGTCTCATCGATCTGTGGTATGCATTGGGTATGTGATTTCCTATATTGTGCTTTAATACCATACAAATTGTTATTTCATTTGTAAATGATAGGAACATTCTATTGGTAAGTTTTGAGCTTATCTTAGGTGATCTGATTCATTGTATGATCTAAAAAAAATTCTTAAGAAATATATATAGAGTTTGCAGGTTCCCCGGCCCTTGGGCTCCAAGTTCACAGACTGTGGGTGCAAGCTAACCTTGTTTGGACTTCGAATATTTTATGTGATTTCTTACTTCGGTAAGGCTGTAGTTAACATCTATTTCTCGAAATACATCAAGCCATTGTAAAATTTTATAAAATTTATTCTCCAAAAATATTTCAAGCATCGTATATTTTGTATATTTTGTATATTTGTAAATAAATTTTATTTTTCTAACCCTTGTTTTGCAGTTGGGGTTTTTGGGTTTATTTTCAAATTTTGTTTATATTTGGGGTTTTGGGTATTTTATTTTTCATTTGTGCAAGTGATATTCAAGAATATTTGTTGGGTCAGAGTTAGATCTAGGCCCTTGAGGGTAAGATCTAATCTCTAGAATTTTTTAAGGGCCAGCGTCAGTGAATTTTGGGTGAAATTTGAAGATCTGAAGCAAGTTCACTCTTTTTGGCAAGGGTTTCAAGATTTTTCAGGGCCTCCAAGCCAAGCATCATCCCTTTTGGCCTCAGCGTTGCCCCTCAAGCTTAGCCATTGGCTTGATCTGTTCTTTTTCTCCTTGTCGTGGGCCCTATCAACCCCAACGTCAGCCCTTTAGGCCCTCTAGGCCTAGCCACAGACCTAATTAGGCCACAATCTGCCTTCCTAGCCTTGGTCGTGGGTATTTTTGGCCTTTCTAGGTCTAGCCGTAAGGCCTAAGGCCCTCGGCCTCCCCTCCTAGGCCTATCGCAGGCCTTCCCTCTCTCCTTCGTTGCGCCCTCTGCTCTTCGTCCAGCTCCCTCGGCCCTCTCTCCTCCCTCCTCCTCTGCTAACCTTCCCCTGCCTCTTGTCCCCTCCTCTAGCCTAGCAGCAGCCTTTCTAAGGCATGTCGTGAGGCCTCCTTGGCCTCTAGCACTTAGCCGCAGGCCTATCTAGGCCTTTAGCCCTAGCCGCAAGCTTATTAGGCCTTGCTGCCCCATCTTCCAGCACTCTTCCTTGTCTCGTCTGCCCTCATTTCATCTCTACGGTTAGCTTTGATTTTGGGACTAAGTATTGGTGTGTTTTGTAGAGGTATTCGGCACAAATTTTGGTGTTTACTGGTGTTCCAGTCATTGGAAAATTTTGGGTCAGTTGGGCAAGAGAACTTCAAGTCCTAAGACCTAAGGGTTTGATCTCTTAACCCTTGTTACCTCACTGTTTTGCTTCGGCAAGTAAACTAATTCATAATACTCATAAAGGACATCCTAAATTGGTCTAAAATCAATTTATGAGTTGCTTGACACATTAAGAAGTAAATTGCATAAGTCGGGTAATCATAATTTGGCGTAAATCTAGTTGTTTTAGTGACTGTGATCTTTGCATAAGAAGTCTGATATAAACAGTGGTATTTGCATCATTAAATGGCTAATTCACCTAAGATCTTATGTTGGCAAAGTTAATTTAGCATTTGGAGTTCTATTGCTTACATTGGATATCTCATCTTGCGTCTAAAGTGCTCTAATACTAATAATCTCATTGTTGCCCTAATTCACCTTGCTTATGTCCTATTGCTCACTGAATACCATTAGATCTAGTGTTATCGAAACCGAACCGGTTCTGAAAAACCGGCCGGTCCGACCAGTTTGGAGGCAAAACAATCTGAACCAGCCATCCGAACCGGAAATGACCGGTTCGATATCGAACCGGTCTGGACCAGTCCGATGACCGGTTTTGCGTGGGCCCACAGCCGCGCGGGCAAGGGATAAAAATACTTTTTTTTTATTTTATTTTTTTTTTATTTTCTTACCTGTCTCTGAATTCTCTCTGTTTTATATTCAAATAATTTGATAACAGGTTTCACACAAGGTGTTTATGAAAATATCCAAACAAAAAATTCAAAACTGGATACATATTCAAGAGGGATATTACAGTTTGACCAAAGGAAGGGTTTAGTGCCTCATCCTGCCTAAGGAAGCCTCAAAATACTACAAATTGTTTTTTAATTGTTGAAAATGTCGATAGCTTGCAAACCTTCAAAGAAATAGAGTTGCAAACACATCAAACCTTTATTCATTTGTAAATAATGTCGAAAGAGAGGTCAATGTTTATTCCTTTATATTACTCATCTTGTTATAGTTGTCTCTGATCTCTTGTCCATTATTCTTATAAGCAGATTGATTATTTTGACCTGCCTACTTGAATTGACAAAGTGTTGTGAAGAAATTTTGGTTGTCGAAGGTTAAATGATGAGGAAACGGTTCTAACAAATCTCTTACACCGGATTGATTAGATTACCATGCAAGTTTGAAGTCTTTGATTAAGGAAAAGGCTTGAATCCATTCACCCCTGGATTTTGGATACCTCTACCTTTATTTCTTGGATGGAGTATTTGTTTCTCATGCCGAATTGAAATCCTTTATGCATCCAATGATATTTCAAATCTTGACTGACAAGAACAATTTAGATGGTGTGTGAGGGTTTCTATGATAGTTTACAAGAAAAAGTCAAGGAAGGAGAATTCTAATTTCACAAGTTATTGATCAATCCTGATTATTTCTTTGATGATATACCAAAGCTTTGTTTAACTCGTATTGTTGTGCAAGTACTAATGGATTTATAAGATTTCTTGTATATGCGTGATTATCGAATCTAAGTTCTTCTCCATTCATATGGATGTTTTCAAGCTTTGTTTTGAAAGTTGATCCATGTGTTTGTCCATTTGCCAAATATGAGCTCATACTCCTACAAAATAAAGCTTGAAGGGAAATTACTTATGCATGCATCTGTTTTCATTGAATGGAAATTTAAAGTGGGTCAATTCCCTCTCCTTGCACCTTCAACAAACTAATTGCATGATTAATATGGATGTACAAGAATATATCTAGGTTTTTCTTTCAAATATGAATATTTTATGTGTTTTTGGTAAACCGGTTTTTTTCCGTTCCGGTCTGATTCCGACCAGTTCCCGATCCACAAGGTTTTCCGGTTTTCATGCTTTGGTATTGTGAAGATCATTGGCATTCATAATCTTGGATAAGAGTACTAACATTTGCTTGTGTCTTGTGAGTTCGTTCATAATCTCTAAAGGTTATAAAATTTGCACTAATAAGCTTACTCATAAAGCACTTGAAGCATTAAGCTCTAATTTCATAATTGTGTTGAATGGTTTAAGATGTTAGGGCATTGACTTTGAAGTACTGTGTTCCAATTGTGCTTATTTGTGATTTATAAGAGTCAAAGGCCTTTGGTTGTGATCTAATTGGCATCGTGATAACCTAATTATTGAGCAAAGAATCTAAGTAGCCAAAGGACTTGCTAAATCTAATTGAATATCTTGTTGATATTGTCTAACGAGAATTGATCTTGTTGTCTAATAATCATTGGCTAATTTTCCTCATAAGACAAGTGCACTAAATTGTCATTAGATTTGTGATTTAAGGTCAACATTTATTGTGGATATGTGGCACATTAATGATCTTGCATCTTGTGGTTATTAAGTAATTGTATTATTGACATCTCTTGTTTATTGTTGGCACTTGATAACTTGGCACATTTTCTTGTGGTTGAGATTGTATCTTATTGATAAGTACTTGTTGATATAACTTAAGATCAAATCATAACTAAGTACTTAAAGAACATTAAACAATCTTAACTCAAGAAGCACTCATAATCCTTGCATCTCATCCTAAGAGTTAGTCTTACATTAATAACCTACATCCAAGCATAAGCTTGGTTGATAGAGATAATAGGACCACCTTTCTCATCTAGCTTGAGGAGCCTAGCACGTCTTTAGTGGTTAACACGGTGACATTACAGTCATCAGAGCCACAGTCTCTGCAGCGCTGAAGGCATCGGGTCGTTAGAACATAGGGGGAGGTATCGTTAATCAAGCTTCTGCTTGATTCCCATTGGCTTCTATCCCACAACCTACTCTAGAGACTAGTTCCAAAATAGTTAAGAGGAAGGAATCATCTTGAACGAGCATATAATTAAAAGTAACCAAGATTCTTGCATCACACTTAAGTCTTAGGATTTGCATAGCCACGGTTTTTCATCTAATAACATGGTCTTTAATTGATTTAAAAGCAAGTTAGTTGACTTCATAAGGCACTGGTCTCATTGATAATTAAATCTAATCCTTTGAAACTTGCTTAAATCAACCAAGTGGCTAGGCCATTCAACTGTGTCTCACGGACTTGTTGGTTGCCAATTGGTCCTTCATCTTCACTTTCCATAGGGACTAACCCCCATAGCCTGTTGTTGGGAGACAGCTAGAACAGAGAGGTCGAGGATCAGAGTGATAGCCCCTGACCTAAGCTGTTGTCGCACCATGCCTATACAATCTCAGTGACAACATTTTTTGGCGTTGTTGTTGGGGACCAATTTTTTGGACCTTGGCTTTGCGACATTCATCTTAATCTCCTTAATCTTCTCATTATCTCATCATTTCTTATCCCATCAACGCCACATTTTCTGGCGCCATTATATCTCTTCATCTTTTCATCACCTTCTCCCGTTTCCTCTCACTAATCTTTTCATCTTTTCTATCTACACCTGGACATTTCAGTTGGTTTCCTGTTTGGGTGGCAACTCCACTTATTCATCCATTCACAAGAGCCTACTCTAGAAGGAATCCTGGTAGCTTGGTTAACCATGCTCCCGATCCTGAAAAGGTTCTAAGAGCTCGATTAAACAAATTACATTCTAGAAAGCATTTAATCTTTCTCGGACAGGAAGCCCTCCCGAATATCCATTTGATTTTCGTTAATCCTCCCAATCAAGTCTTCGTGGATTATTACAGGCCTTGCAACTTTGCCAACATTCAGGGGTATCCTCACGATCTTCCAGATGACTCTACTATGAACAAACTTGCAACCTTCCAGGAGAATAATGGCATTAATGTTGAAGCTCACATAAAGAAGTTCAACACTTTTATACAAAGATATGCTCATGCAACTGCATACAATCACGAGGATGTCAGAATGAAGTTATTTGTCCTCTCATTAGAAGATAATGCATTGGATTGGTTTCATGACAAAGCAGATAATGCTTTTGACTCCTTACGGGCCCTCACTGATGCATTCAAAGATAAATTTGGGGATAAAAGAGAATGAAAATACTTGGTCAAAGATGTTAATACTATTAAGAAAAGAGAAAATGAAACAGTTGAGGAGTTTAATTAAAGATTTAACAGTCTTCTAAAGATTACAAACCACCTGACAAGACGATGTTAGAGCAATATCTTGAAGCCTTCAATGTTGATACTCAATGAGATAAGACGTGCCAAGCTTGTTACCTTAGTTGTTGCTCAGAGTGTTGTCGAAGAGTTAGAAAAGGATAAGAAAGCTTCGAGTAAGTCAGAGATTCCCGGTTTTGAAAGAAGTCAAGCCAAAAGTAAAGGAAAATAAATTAAGGAGATAGAGCATGATTCAATCAATGAATTAACTCAAATAATTAAAGAAATGAGAGTTGAGCATGCTCAAGGAATAAAAGTTATGCAGTCTAGCTTTAGTCAAATAGAAAGAGTTCAGACTCAGCCTAGAAATAATAATGCCTAGCCAAAAAGGAACCCATCTACTGAGCAAAGACCTCCTAATCCTTTTGAGTCTGCAAATATGATGTTCCAATCCTTTTGTAGACCATGTCAAAGCTCCCATGATGAAGAATCTTGTGACATCGCAAAGAATATCCTAAATAAGAATCTCACATCAACAGCAAAACAGAAAAATGTTTGGAAGGGAATTTCACTTGCCTTTAGAAGATTGGATGGAAGTTATAAAGAATAGTTGGGATATTAAAATCCTTAACATCAATAATAACAATGAAATTGCTCTCGAAGATCAGTTCATGCAAGAAAAGACAACTTCTAATGTTCAAAGCCTCCTCAAGAATAATTCCCTAAAATAGAACATCCAGCCCCCTCATCTTGTTTATCATTTAGTAGTCCTGATAAAGTTGAAAATGTCCTAGAGAAGCTCTCTCCTCCCAGGAACCCTATGGAGGAGCCCGTTGTGATGCGATCTAGCATTGGGAATTATGTTGTCCTTTCTAATCCTATACTCTTGTCTGATAGTAAAGAAGGGTCTAAGGAGAAAATATGGCACATGAGTGTTTATAGTGCTCGCTCTAAGTCGAGCAAAGGGGCCAGAATTTTTTTAACCTCACCTTCAGGGCATGCATTTAAGTTTGCTTTCTAGTTAGAGTTCAAGGCAACTAAGTATGAAGCCTTGTTAATGGGCCTTGAAATAGCCAAATATCTCAAAATAAAGTCATTAAGTGTGAAAGGAGATTCTGATCTTATCATCAAGTTGGTCAAGGGTATATTCTCATGCAAAAGCGATAGACTTAAAAAGTACAAAAGCGCCATATGGGATGTTATTGAATTATTTGATGCATGTGGTCTACAAATCATTCCTAGAGAAGAAAATGGCCAAGTTAATGAGCTTGTCGTGGCCACTTCTACCTTCCAAATATCTGATAACTTAATAAAAGATAAGGCCAAGGTAGAAGTCGTTTTCAAACATTCAGTCTCGGATAATGTTGAACATTGGTAAGTGTTTGATGATGAGAAACAAATTGTCTGTTTTCTTAATCACTTGGATGAGTTTGAAAATTTCCAAGCTTGTTCCAAGGAAGAAGGGTTTGATTGTAAACGTAAAGATATGATTAACCCCACTTTTGGAAATATGGTGGCCATGGAACAACTTTTTGATAGAAATGATGCCACCAAAAGAGCTGATGAGAGGAAGATGGAACCTAGTGAATTTATTGAAGTGAACATTGGCTTTCCCGAGAATCCAAAAATGGCTAAAATTGGTAAAGGGACTTCTGAGGAAGAGAAGGAGAACTTGATTGATCTACTTATTGAGTATCGTGATGTCTTGGCCTTCTCCTTTGATGAACTCAAAGGATAAAAAAAAGATATTATTACAGAAAATGCTTGTTTCATGTATCATTAGACAAACTCAACATTCTTCCTGGTGCTCAAATTTGGTGATTGTTAGAAAGAAGAATGGTACTATCAAGTTGTGTGTTGATTTCCAAAATCTTAACTTGGCTTGCAAAAAGGACAATTATCCTTTGCCTAATATGGAAAATATGCTAAAAAGGATAACAGGGTCCGGTATAATGTCAATGTTGGATGGATTTTTTGGATATAATCAGGTTTGGGTTAAGGAAGAAGATCATCAAAAGACTACCTTCACCACACCTTAGGGTACCTTTGAATATCTAGTAGAAATTTATGTTTCCCACCTCGGTTTTCAGTTTCACCTTAATTCTCCATATAGTTAAATGCCCATTCCCATAGCCTTACATTCAACAAGCTGAAAAAATAAATATTTTCTGAGAACACAAATTCTGGAAATTTTCACAATGCTAGAAATTGCAGAAATAAAAATCAGCAAAATAAATCAGCGACACAGAACATTTAGACATGTTGATTTTTGGTCAATATGACTCTGGAAAAACCCCCTACAACTCTTGGGAAAAACCAGTTCGAAAGCTCCTTATTTCTGAAAATGCTTTTTACAGTGAGGCAGAAATTACAGCGAAAATTCCAGCAACTTAATAAATGTACTTATCTCGATTTCCATGCATCTACTCCACCTTGGAAAACGTGCAAAATAGGAAAAACTCAAAACAAAAAATTTACAGCATTTATGACAGCATTGAATGTTGAAATGGCTTTCTCGATTTGTGTGCCCAACTATACGGTCGTACTGCTGTATGGACTATACGAAATAGACAGCAAACCCTCCTCGATTTCCATGCTCCTTTGACTTGAAATATATGCTGAAGCTACTGTACGTCTGTTGTACAGATTTCTCGAAATTCGTGCCACCAACCAGCAATCTCTCTCCTCGATTTTCGTGCCCAAAATCTGCTCAAAAATTAATGCTGAAGCTGTTGTACAGTCTTCCTCAAAAACTATGCCTCTCCCTCAAAAAATGTGCCAACCACCTGCTGTACGGATTTCTACCTTGGGAACCATGCCTCTTTGCTGCTGTACGAATTTTGCTGAAGTCTCTATCAGCGGCCCTCCTTCTCTTCACTGCTCAGAAATTTCTCCTTAGCTTTCTCTCCTCCTCTCTCAATCTACTCATGAAAGAATTAATGACCTTTTCTCTCCTTTTCCTCCTTTAACATAACCCTAAGTGACTTTTGGGGAATCCCTAAATCCAATGGCTGAGATAGCTTTAGATCTAGGGATGAGATTAAATGCTCATTTAAATCTCACTTTCTATTTTTTAATTCACCCCACTTTAATAAAGACCCACTTAGTCATTTATTTCCAAAGTCATTTTTCCTTTCTAATTTTACATTGACTTTATTAAAGTCACTTTAAAATTAGACTTTAGTAACTTTATCACTTAAAGTCACTTTTAAATTAGATTTGACTTTATAACTTTATAAAGTCACTTTAGGAGAAAAATTAAATTCTTTTGGACACTTTTCCCCAGGCCAAAGATCAAAGCCTTAGGGAACCACCTGTCCTCCGGTAACCAAATTTCAACACTCCCTCTTACCAAGGAAGGTGTTCCTCACCACACCCATCTTGTCTCTGAAGTAGACATGCTTGCCCCGTGGTAAGGCTTTGGTAAGAATATCTGCAACCTGCTCATCGGTGGGAATATACTCAAGCTTCACAGCTCCCTTCTGAACATAGTCTCTGATGAAATGATATTTGATCCTGATATGCTTTGACCTATCATGAAATATTGAATTCTCCGTGAGTTTAATGCAACTCTGATTATCACAGTATATCACTGAAGGTCTCAACGGCTGACCAAATAAGCCAAACAACATCTTGAGAAGCCAAATGGCCTCACAACTAGCTAGACTGGCTGCCATATACTCTGCTTCCGCTGAACTCAATGCTACTGACTGCTGCTTTCGACTGAACCATGACACCACTGCCGAACCCAACCCAAAACAACACCCTGAAGTGCTCTACCTATCGTAAATAATAACCGCCCAATCAAACACCGCGACCAAGGACTCTACCCATCCCGCTGTAGTCCGCACTATACCCACTATCCCCCGGTATACCGCAAATGTGTTTTGTAGCCACCAAGGGAACCTTCCTAGCAGCTCACACATAAACCAAGCCATCGTCAAAGCCTAAAACATATCCTACCTAGTGTTGACCAGATACATCGCTGAACTAATCAGTTGTCTATACAATGTGGGATCCACCAACTCAGAATCCGAAGCATGAAGCTTCTTCCAGTTGGTGATCATCGATGTCGACATGGGTCTACAATCCTCCATGTGGAATCTGCCAAGGAGTTCCACAATATACTTCCCCTGTCCCAGGAAGAAATGCCCCTCCTCCCGCGACACCTCCAAACCCAAAAAGTAATGCATCAAGCCGATGTCCTTCATCTCAAACTCCGTCGCAAGATCTCTCTTGCAGTGCTCTATGAGTCTCTCTGCACCTGTACTGACCAAGTCATCCACATACAGCACCAGAATGAGAGGCTCCTCACCTATCACAATATAGTAAAGGTTCGGATCTGCCTCACTCTTTGTGAAACCCATCTCTTGCAAGTATGTATCTATCCTGGAGTACCAAGCTCTGGGAGCTTGCTTCAGGCCATAAAGGGCCTTCTTCAGTCTGCACACATGGGACTCCTTCCCATGCACCTCAAAGCCCTGTGGCTGCTCAATGTACACCTCCTCCTGTATGGAGCCATTGAGAAATGCGGTCTTCACATCCATCTGGTGGATCTTCCAACCCATCTCTGCTGCTATCGATATAATGGAGCGGATCGAAGTATATCGAGCCACGGGAGCGAAGGTCTCCTCATAATCAACTCCCTCTACCTGGGAGAACCCTCTAGCCACAAACCTTGCTTTGAATTTCTCAATGCTACCATCTGCAGCATGCTTTACCTTGTAAAGCCATCTGGAAGTAACCACGGATTTGCCCTCGGGCCTCGGCACCACCTCCCAAACATCATTCTTCATGATAGAAGAATACTCCTCCTGCATGTCCTCTCTCCAGACCTGCTGGCTAGTTGCCTCCTCATAGCTAGAAGGCTCAGAGTCTAAGATGTTGGCAGCCATTGCCATGTAGCTACAAAACCTCTCAGGTGGTCTTCTCTCTCTGACCAGCTTCTTAGGCCCAGCAACAAATGTGGCCTCTCTCAAGGTATCCTGAAGCCACTTGGGCTTCCTCTTCCCTAAGCACACTTCTCCCACTGGAGAATGAAACTCCTCCTCCTCATCATTAGGAGCCTGAACTCCTGACTGTCTATCTGTTGTCCTCCTGCCTGCACCTGAACCTGTAGATGTTGAAGTACCGTGTGAACTGTCCATCAGTGGACTCCCTAGTGAACTGCTCTGCGAACTGCTCTGCATGCTACCCGAAGCACCACCCTTCTGACTCTGCGAGCCACTGCTCACTGACGGACCTGACACCGTAATCGATGTACCTCCGGACCCTCCTGATCCCTGCCCACTGGATCCCTGCGACTGACTCAGCTGCTCCTGAGGGTCTGGCTGATCCATATACTCTAACTCCCATGACCTCCTGAAAGCCTTGTCCCCCTCGAACTTCACATCCCGCCTGACAACAACTCTCCTCTGTGCGGGAATATAAATCCGAAAGGCCTTCGAGGTCTCACTGTAGCCCACAAAGACACCCTTCTCTACGGTGGGCTCTAGCTTGGTCCTTTTCTCCTTGGGTACGTAGGAGTATGCAATACACCCAAAGATACGAAGATGACCAATATCAGGCTTCTTCCCAGAAAAAGCCTCCTGCGGAGTCACATGCCCTAAGGCACGATGCGGACTCTTGTTCTACAAATATACAATAGTGTTGCAGGCCTTTGCCCACAAAAACAATAGTAACCCCTGATCATGTAGCATGGCTTTGGCAACCCCTCCGATGGATCTGTTCTTCCTCTCCGCAACCCCGTTCTGTTGGGGGTTGTAAGGAACTGTGAACTCCCTCCTAATGCCTGCCTCTGCACAATAATCAACAAACTCTCCAAGGGTGTACTCACGTCCATTGTCCGACCTCAGGGACTTGATCTTCCGACCTGTCTGGGTCTCCACAAGAGCTTTGAACTCCTGAAACCGCTTGAAGACCTCACTCTTGGTCTTCAAGAAATAAATCCAGGTCCTCCTGGAATGATCATCAATGAATAAAACATAATACTCATATCCACTCAAGAAAACATGAGACATCTGACCGCTCACATCGGAAATCAAGTATCCCAGTCGCTCTGCTGTCATTGCTGGGAAAAGGGGATTTGGCAAACTTGCCCATCGCACATCCTCTGCAAGTATCAAAGTGATCAGTACTAAAATCTGGCACACCTGTAGTGATCTCCCGCAATGTCCTCAAGGCTCCATGATACATGTGCCCCATCCTGCGGTGCCAAATCTCACACAGCTCTGAACTGCTAGCTCTGCTGCCGGTACTACTGCTCAATGCCAAAAGGGGCTGAAATGCAAACTTGTACACCTTTACATGGCGTACACCTATCACTCTAGCTGAATTAGCTAGAGCGCCCCTAGGATATATCAGCACCTGTCCTCTCCTGAACAATATCTCATATCCTCTATCCTCCAATGCTGAGACGGATATGAGGTTCTTCCTCATCCCTGGCACATATAGAACATCTGACACCTTCAAGGGAGGTTTGGGTTCCCTATCAAATGTCAGTGTCTCCACACCGACTGCTCTAACAACACTGTCATCTTCGAGTACTATCTTTATATCAATGCCACTCTCTGAAAGCTCTGAGAAGTACTCACGGACTCCTGTCATATGACGTGAAGCCCCACTGTCCACATACCAGATACCTGAAGATGCTCCGCTAGTGGAGGGAAATGCACACTCCCTCTCAACCTCCGTCGCAGGTGCTCTGCACTAGTGGACTCACAAGCAATGAACCCAAACTCCCAGCCAAAGCGATCCGTGAAGTCCTCTACCTCTATTGATGCTGCCATGTTCTGGTTCTTCCCCTTCTTCTTCTTCTCTGGACACACTACTGCATAGTGTCCCATCTTTTGACAATTCCAACACTTCACCTTAGAATAGTCCTTTTGCATGTTCCCCTGTTTACCTTTGCCTTTGCCTTTGCCCCCACCACTGCTTGTAGAAGCTTGCTTCTTTCCCTTGCCTTTCTTGCCTCCTGCCAATAGTGCTACATCCTCATCCTGCTCAACTGGTTTGGCTGCCCCAAGTTGGCTCTTCCTGATTTATGTCTGTATGCAATCATCCCAAAACCTCTCCCAAGTGGGAAGGGTCTCACGTGCACAAACCCCATCAGCAAAGTTCAGCCATGAACTGGGGAGGCCATTCACTGCAATCCGCACCAACTCAGTGGGTGAAATGACCTCTCCAACTGCTGCTAACTCATCTCTCACATTAGTAATCTTTGTGAGATATTCAGCTGCACTATCAGTCTTACCCATCTTAATGGTCTTCAGCTTCTCTCTTAGGACCATTTTTCTGTTCTCATTGGTAGTCTGGTAGAGATTGGTCAATGCTGTCCACATCTCATGAGCATTTCTTTTTCCTTTCACATGAGGAATGCAATGGTCTTTGATTCCGTCTAGAATCAGTCTCTTACCCTTGTTATTCTTTTTATTATAAGTTGCCAACTGAACAGCATCAGTAGGCACATTAACAGGGTGTTGTGCGGTATGCACCATGACATCCCAGACTTGTGCCTCCTCAAAGATACTCTACATTCTTTCCTTCCAAACACTGTAGTTACTATGTCCATCCAACCTATCCTCCACCCTCAAGTCCAAAGACATGCTTGTTGTCCTAAATAAGCTGAAAATAACACTGCTGTAGTAAAGATAAAAATTTTTGTGTGAAAAATCAGCTTGCTGTAATTTCTGAGTGAAAAATCAGCTTGTTGTAATGTTTCCTTCTTGTTGTCCCAAACTGCCTTTTCAGCAAAATAGCTCTGATACCATGTAGAAATTTCTGTTTCCCACCCCAGTTTTCAGTTTCACCTTATTTCTCCATATAGTTAAATGCCCATTCCCATAGCCTTACATTCAACAAGCTGAAAAAATAAATATTTTCTGAAAACACAAATTCTGGAAATTTTCACAATGCTGGAAATTGCAGAAATAAAAATCAGCAAAATAAATCAGCCACACAGAACATTTAGACACACTGATTTTTGGTCAATATAACCCTGAAAAAACCCCCTACAACTCTTGGGGAAAACCAGTTCGAAAGCTCCTTCTTATTTCTGAAAATGCTTTTTACAGTGAGGCAGAAATTACAGCAAAAATTCCAGCAACTTAATAAATGTACTTATCTCGACTTCCGTGCATCTACTCCGCCTTGGAAAACGTGCAAAACAAGAAAAACTCAAGACAGAAAATTTACAACATTTATGACAGCATTAAATGTTGAAATGGCTTTCTCAATTTTTGTACCCAGCTATACGGCCGTACTGTTGTACGGACTGTACGGAATATACAGTAGACCCCCTCCTCGATTTACGTGCTCCTTTGCCTCGAAATATGTGCCGAAGCTGCTGTACAGATTTCTCGAAATTTGTGCCACCAACCAACAGTCTCTCTCCTCTATTTTTGTGCCCAGAATCTGCCCAAAAATTAATGTTGAAGCTGTTGTACAGTCTTCCTCAAAAACTGTGCCTCTCCCTCGAAAAATGTGCCAACCACCTGCTGTATGGATTTCTACCTTGGGAACCGTGCCTCTTTGCTGTTGTACGGATTTTGCTGAAGTCTCTATCAGCTGCCCTCCTTCTCCTCACTGCTCAGAAATTTCTCCTTGGCTCTCTCCTCCTCTCTCAATCTGCTCATGAAAGAATTAATGACCTTTTCTCTCATTTTCCTCCTTTAACCTAACCCTAAGTGACTTTTGGGGAATCCCTAAATCCAATGGCTAAGATAGCTTTAGATCTAGAGATGAGATTAAATGTTCATTTAAGTCTCACTTTCTATTTTTTAATTCACCCCACTTTAATAAAGACCCACTTAGTCATTTATTTCCGAAGTCACTTTTCCTTTCTAATTTTATATTGACTTTATTAAAGTCACTTTAAAATTAGACTTTAGTAATTTTATCACTTAAAGTCACTTTTAAATTAGATTTGACTTTATAACTTTATAAAGTCACTTTAGGAGAAAAATTAAATTCTTTTGGACACTTTTCCCTAGGCCAAAGATCAAAGCCTTAGGGAACCACCTATCCTCCGGTAACCAAATTTCAACATATCTCATAATGTCTTTTGGGTTAACAAATGCAGGTCTGGGTTTAGGATTTTTTTATTTGAGTCAAAGTCTAATTTATTTTGTCAAAAGAACTCCTCCGTCAAGTCACCTTGCAAGGTCAGCCTTCAAACTCATCCTCCAAAAGAAGGCTCCACAAACAAGTTCATGTTGGTTTATTTTACTATGGGAAACCACTATATATAGGCGTATAAACTTCGCTGAAAATACAATTTCACAGAAATTTCAAAGAAGAAGTTTGGTGCACCTCAGAGACATAAGTTCAGTAATTTCAAACTTCGGATCAATTTCAGTGATACAAGTTCGGAAATCTCATAAAGCAAGCTCGGTGTATCACAGTGACTCAAATTATAAGACAGCGAAGAAGGATTAGATCACAAAGTCTGCAATTCGTTGAAGAAAAAGGAGCTCGTTAAAGTTATAGTCGCCTGTGGAGATCTACTACAAATCCGAATTATCTATGATTGCATGAGCAAGGATAACAGAACCGAAGAATGGGCTATAGCCTATCACCACAAAACCGAGAATCGAAGTGTGTTGAGGATGCCATAGAACCGACCGAGTTATAAATCAAAGGAAGTTGCCTCGGGATTGAAGCAAGGTAAGGATGTCACAAGACTCAAGTATGAGAAGTATGAGAAGGCTGCCGCAAAACTGAAGCATGAGAAGACTGTGTTACTCACATAAATCAGAACTAAAGAATAAACAATGATGACTTGATGGAGGGAATCTTTGGTCTAGGTTGTGAAGGTCTTGATCATCTCATCTTGTTTTGAATCTACTGAAGGAAGAATTCTTGACCGGGTTTTCCCCTAGAGTGAGGTTTTTCTATAGCTGCGTGCCTACATCTCGTATCCTTTTCTATTTGTTGTTTGGCATTAGTCTTGATGATAAGAAAAGATATATCAAAAGAAGGAAAAATAATAATGAAACATCCAAAGATAATGTCATAATAAGAGAAATCAATTAACTTGCCACCCTATTGGATTTCTCAACATGGAATGTGAAAGAAGGTTGAAAATCACCTTATTGGCAAGAAGAAAAAGGTTACTCCCTGATCTATATAGACCGATTGGATAATTACGGAACCCATCAAAAATCGAGTTATCTGAAATAAAAAGCAAGGGTGTAAGGCTCCTTTAAGTAGTCTAAAATCATCATAATTTCTGTGTCAAAAATCTTGTGAATATAATGTCATCAGTCATCAAAGAAGCTAGCAGAAATATATTCAGTAGGAGAAGAGCCTTTGTTCAAAAATATAAACCTCAACAAATATATAGAAAGTTGACCTTGGACTGTCATATAAATTCAAAGGCAAAAACACTAAATGAAAGAGATCAATCCTTGTAACCAAAAAGGACAGCCATCCTAGGCACATTCAACATATGGACAGTATCCAGAAGTCTCCTCAAACAACAGTTATTCAACGCTCTAGCAATCAGCTCAAAGAAATCAAGTAAGTATTGTCATTGTTCCTTACTTAACAAGATGCATATGCAACAAGTCTAATGAGCTATCAAATCAAAGATATGTAAACATGACGTACGAATATTCATTTAAATGAGCTTTTAGATTTGTTAAAATTTGATAGCTCAGGGATGAATTTCTTCTAGAATAAATCACATCTTTCAGTTATGCTTGAACCTCCTATAATAAAATTTCATTTCTAACAATTTTAATATGGCTTTCAAAAATAGTAAGTCACATCTCAATTTGGAAGTGACTTTTCAAAAATAGAAAGTCATGTCTAAATGATCAAGGATGATCTCGATAAATGGAATCCACTTTAAAATCAAGTCAATCATGACTATACAAGTCAAGAATTAATATTTTTATCCTTATTATTATTATTATTATGATACTATTATTTATAAAATAGTCTAAAGTCAATCACCTTTAATGGAGTAATAAAAACGAGTTCTTTAATGAAATAAGTAAATTAAATTGAGAATTTCTTACTTGGCAAATTGAACCTCTCTCTTGGAATAAAATAGTAACTCCACACTAAAGAGAATGTAACTCTCCCTCACTAATTCAATGTATGACAAAAGTGTGACTCCTCATTAAATGCACTTGTAACTCCCTCATTCAATTCGATTTGTAACTCTCACCAAATATTCTCTCATGTCTAAGTGTAACTCTCTTTCTCTCCCTAATTCAAATTGTAACTCCTCAAGATAAGTGTACCTCTCTCTCTATTCTTGGGATGAATTATACTTCTCCTCAAGTAACTCCTCCCTCATGGAATTCAATTCTCCTATTATTGATTCAAGGAAAGAATTCATTTTCTAGCTCCTCTCATTTCTCATCTATTTAAGTAAAATCAAGAGAGAGTTGAGAATAACATGTTCATTGTGAAGAAGGAGAGCTAGAATTGAGTGTGTGCAAGAGAAGTGTGAGAGCAAGTGAAGAGTAAGAACAAGGGAAGAGTTGGAGCAAGTGTGTAGGACAAGATCTAATCAAGAGAAGGAGGAGATCTTCAAGCAAAGAGAAAGAGTACTTCAGTTGCAAGTTGATCAAACATTGGTGACTTTATTCATTCTCATTCTCCCTCTCTCTCTGTACTCTGCTAAACAATTGAAGAAATCTAATAGAAGAAGAATCATTCGGGTTTTCCCCTTGTGGGTTTTGCCCTGGTCATTAGACCTAACCCTCAGTGTCTCATATTTGTGCTTGGCTATCTTCGTATGATCCTTAAGTTCATGTTCTATCTACAATTGTTGATCTAAAAAGTTGTGAAGAAGAAATCTGCATTCTAAGTAATTGTAACAGCATAGTACATTCCGTTTTCTGCAAAGTACATTCAGTTTTCTGCAAACTACATTCAACTTTCTGCAAAGTACATTAAGCTTTCTGCAAAGTACATTCAGTTCCATTCATTTTTCTGCAAAGTACATTCAATTTTCCGCAAGTACATTCAATTTTCTGCAATAACTTTCAAGTTTCTGCAAATAATTTTTAAATTTCTGCATAGAACTTTCATATTTTAACAAGATTTTCAATATATCTAATTTTAGATGATCAATATAATTCTTGTTTACAATTAGCTAGGATAAAGAATGTAATCCCTAGATGACATACAATAACCTTTATCCTTATCTTCTAGGGTTTATAAGTAATCTAAGATGTCAAGTAAAATCTTAGTATTGATTGGAAGAAAAGATAATTTGATTTTTATATATATATTTTATACTAGGATTCCACCCTCCATTGTTGTATAGAAAATCTAGATTGAAAAATTAAAATCATGTTCTTGGTATCACATGTTTTGCTTGAAAGTATTTATTATAGTTATAAAAGATCACGGCTTAATACAAAGAGAACACTTCAAGGAATCCTTACAAGGTTTGTCAAGGAACATCTCCAAATATGTCTTATACTATACACTTTATGAAATTCTCTTAATATAAAAGGAAGTATTTTTTCAAGTAGGCAAAAGATGATTTGCATTACAGAAATATGATTTCAAAGAATCTTGGTCAAGCTCTTCAAATGGTTTTAAATATTTTTGATGACTTGTTATAACTCTAGAAGTTTGATAAACTCTCATCGTTAAAGGACTACTAAAGAGTTTGCGTGTATTCTGAAAATACCTTGAACATGAAAACAAACTTTATATATCTTAAACCTAGTTTGCTTCATAATCAACAAGAGTTACATCTTTTATATTATGGACTTCAACAATTTTCTAGGGTTTTGTCACAAACCCTAGATTTCATCATCAAGACATGAAGCCTTAGATATTAGCAATCCAATCATAGCTTTTAACATTATGCACTAGAATTTCATGACAAATATAACTAGGGTTTTATTACAAACCCTAGATTTCATCAATAAAAGGACATCAACAATCAAGTTAACATTCTATCATTTCATATCTAGGGTTTCATTATTATTTCCTGGAAACATATCAATTTCTTACTAGGGTTTTTATCATAAACCCTAGATACAAACATCAAATTTCAAAATTAAATATATAACAATTTCGACCATGCTTGGGTTACAATCATACGAAAGCAAATATACCTAGGGTTTCATTCCTAGGACCTTACTTTAATTATTACAAGGGTTTTGCCATAAACCCTAATCCACCAAACCCTAAAAATCTAGGGTTTTACTATATAACCAAGATATCAACAACAAACCCTTAAAAGTCAGGGTTTTACCATTACCAAAACCCTAAACATCAAAAAGAGTAGGATTTCATCATGAGATCTAAACTTTATCTACAAACCCTAAGTAGACTAGGGTTTCATTATTAACATACCCTAAACATCAAAAGGTTAGGGTTTTGCAATGAACCCTAAGGTTAGGGTTTCACTAAAATGAGCAAACATCAAGAGATAGTATAACAAGGGTAGATTCAATCTAATGATTATTCACCCTAACAAGAATCTTTATAATTCAAAACCCGAAACATAAGAAAGTTATTAATATGAGGCAAATTTCAAAAGGATTGTACCATTTTAATGAAGAAGTTTAGTTATGAATCCTTATACATACCTTGAGATTCTTCCTTTACAAACCTTGTAGGGTTACCTTATTGAAGTGCTCCCTCTGAAGTATGACAGTGTCTTCATGGTTCAATTTTCTTATGAGTCAACTTGTGCCCAAGGGTCCAATTTGATTTACCAGGTCTCTTCTTAATATACACCTGCAATATTCATTTGACAAACACAACCAAATATACAAATACAGTAGCGTAATATTTATCAAAAAAATTTCATTAACTTAGAGAAAGAATTACAAGATCCCTCGAGTACCTACAAACCTTATTTTCATCAAAGATCGTTACAAACCCTAAATAACATGTACTAGAATTTCTTACGTGGAACAAAAAAAAATTGGATAAGGATTTTTATGTATTTTATCGAGGATTTATAATCCTTCAATATTAACATTCTTTATTATGATGAAAACTTGCAAACCTTAGAGGCAACTAAACCTTAAAAACATTTCATACTAGATTCTAAACAAATGATCATGCTCTACTTACCTCAAGATTACATACCTTTGCCCTTTATGCTTGAAAGATTGATATTCTTTTTGAGCTCGTTTCCCTTCTCTGAAGACAAATTGTTAGATAACTAAATCATGAGAAGTAAAATCAATACTTACTTGAGTTAGATGTTGGATGTCTTCTCTTGACTGTAGTAGATGTTTTCAGGGATAGGCTACTACAAATTCCCAAATAGACCTCTCCATGATCTAAATTGCTTGCTTTTATGACTAAGATGATATGCTTGCTTGTAGACCTTGAACCTTTTTATCGTTCCACAAATTTCAAGACATCAAACAACTGAGATTACATCTCACTAGATTAGACTTCAAACCAAGTACTATTATTCTTTCTAGGTCGAATTTGAATGCTACAGTGGAAGTTCGTCCTTCTTGTGTATATATATATACATAAAGGTCTGCGTTTATTCTTACAGGAACCTTCATTCCTTTTCTTCTTCGATGATTGTAGAATAGGCATTCAATGCTTTTCAACAGATTGCGATTTTGATATGGAAATTTCTTTTTGTCCATAAAATATTTTTGTGACCTTTGGATCATATCCTAATTTTATGCACAGAGGTTTGACCCCTTTTATAAGGAACTTAGCTTTGACTAGTCTTTATAGCCTAGCTTATTTTGATTTCCAAAAAATGCAATTCGACTCCTCTTATTGTAATACCTTTTAGGTTCTGAACTGTGGCCCTAATTACCCAGGACTTTGGCCTAGATGCACATGTATAGACTTATATTTTATGCCCAAAATGTGTTGAATCAGTTTGTTTCTCCTTTTTGGATGGCTTGACCTTGTAAGAGTTATTGTACTAGCCCTTCATATTTCTGAAACAGAGTGTCTAGGTTCTCCAAAACCCCACGTATTTCTTACATAGGCATGTGGCCTAGTCACTATGATAATTGATGTGCCCAAAATTTGGATTCTTTTCCGTCTAGGAGCTCGGACCTAGATGATCACCTTTTTACTAAACTTGTGGCCCATGAGATCTTCTTTATTGCCCTTATTCAAGTGAACCAAGCTCTGATACCATGTTGAGAAATCTAGGGCAGCATATAGATTAGGTTTTTTTTAATTATTTTTCTTTTCTTTGACAAGTTCTTGTGATCATCATAGTAGTTTTTCATTATTATTATTGTGTTTTTGTTTATCATCAAGACAAATGCCAAACAAGAAGATCAAATAGTACACCAGAGATAGTCTCCAAGCCAAGGCAAAACCCTTAAGAAGGGGAAAACCCAGTCAAACTCTTCTTTTAGTAGAATCAACTCATGTTGAGACAATCTTAGACCCTTGACCTAGACCTTTCTACATCCATCGAGTCAAACTTCCATGAAAAACGATCAGACTTCCAAAATCATATCATGCTTGCTAGGATCTCAATCTTCTTTCTTTGCTTCTGCAATCTTTGGCCTCTTTCTATACTTCTGCAACTTTTCGGTCCCCTTACTTCTGCAATTTTCGGTCCCTTTTTTTAATCTTTTCTTTTGGCAATATGACATACTTCTCCAAGATTCTCGATGCTCCATTTTTCTTTCTTCCACATAATCAAATAGTTGGTTTTTCAATAGATCGAATGCTCCTTTATATATAGCTTCTTCAAAGGTGGACATATCCTTTCATTAGGTCGACTTGATAGGAGGCAAGGTTGACTTGATAGGGGAGAGACAAATTATAAAAATATTTTTCTTTCTTGACACGGGGAGCCCAAGAAGGGTCTTTTACATAATGATTTTTTACTTTGAGTCAAATAAAAATCCTAGAGCACACCATGGGTGCTTTGACCTATTAACAATTGACCCAAGCATGAAACCCATGCTTTAATAAGTCAATTTCTTAATAAAAAATCTTTTTTCCTTCTTTTGACAAATATATCACGTCATGAATCAAATACAATTATGAAGACCGACACTAGTTACATTCTTCAACATTAATTTCAAGTGGTATGTGGAAGGAACAAACAAAATTCTACCCAAAGTTGATGACGAGGTGAAGCGAGGATTTATCCATGCCATAACCAAGATGAATACTCCTAGAGAAGTAATTCTACTATGGGATGGTGAAGAATGTATGGGGACAAAGTCCAGGAGCTCCTTAAGCTTGCCATGCAATTGTTGTCTAAGGTTGTCACTCAAATGAACCAGCCCATATATAGTTTCATTAGCACTTTCTTAAGAGAAACATGCTTATCTCTAAAAGCATGGAGAAACTTGCTTCTGTGTGGAGTAATCTTCACCTTCATTTGAGAAAGGCCCTGGGTACTTAGGTGGGACCGATAATACAATGTGATATGGGTGTCAAAGATTGTCCATGCTGATGAGGATGAGGGTAAGTCAGCCTCCCATGTAGGCTAGGTTGGCATGCCCTTAGATGACATTGTGATTCAAAGTTCAAACCGATCATCATCATCATGCACCTACTAAGGCTCAAATATTAATGGATGGCCTTGAAGTGGAAGATTGAAATTTATGATCTACTTGAGGCTATATTTTGGGCACTTTTGAACTATGTACCATTTTGGGTATTTTGTCATTTTGGAGTCAAAACTATAGACTTGGGCATTTGTCATTTATTGTTTATAAATTATCAGTAATATAAATATGATGTGTATTGGTTTGTGTTTCTAACATTCTATCATGACTCATTTCAAATTTGTCATATTTTTCATCAGGAATTCTAATATTGTTCAACATGCAAATATCAATCGTTAATTGTATCATATATATATATATATATATATATATATATATATATATATATATATATATATATCATCAGTTCACATATATGTATCATTTTTTCATTTTTCTCATTCCCTTGCAAACCTTTGCTCAAATGGAACCATGGAGAGAAGCAAAAAATACCAAAAAAACATATATGCAATTTATTAGAAGAGTGGATGACGGTGGTTTGCCAGGTTACTTATATAATAGACGCAAGCATTGATTCAGGGACAAACACCAAGAAGGTAGTGGCCCATTGATTCAGGGACAAACACCAAGAATGTAGTGGCCCAGCCTTGATTTAGGGGCAAACAACAACCGAGGTAGTGGCCCATCTTTTGGGCATGATTAGGCATGCCATTGTTTAAATGGACAAACCATGAAATGTGGCAAACTCACCTTCAAGCACAAAATTAATATCTTAATCGATGGCATAATTCAGTACGATTTTAGCGATTTTGGACCATGCACCAGAGCACTTTTCTAATTAAATAAATAAATTATTTTATCATTTGAGTATCTTTGGGCTATCAATGTCAATGTTAGCAGTTCGGACACTCATCCCCACATCCCCCTTCTCAAGTTCCAGAAACTTATGTAACATAGGGCGGAAAGTATACTGACGTTCGTAGCATATGCATCTCTCCTCTGAGAAAGTTTATATAAAATTTAAAAAGCTTCTTCTCCAAAAAAGAAAACACCTCAACTCCTCTGAAACAGAACAACCTGCAGGTATATGCTTCGCATAGCATCTCGTTTAGCTACTTTAAACAAAACTAAAATGGATTAGCGTTTGCATCATCTTGTAAATTACACCCGCGGGTACTCTAAAAAAGTTTATCCATGATCACTTTAATCCATTTAACCACGTCTATTTTATATCACCAGAAATAAGAGCTATCTTCTGGTTGTTGTTAAGGTAAAATTCAGAGAAAAAATTACAAAATCTTCCATGTCATGGGCTACTTTGAGAAATTTGGTTCGTGAGAAATTTAGTTCGTTTTATTTCTATTTACTCCCCTAAAGCTATGTTAAATTCAATCTGGACTCGAATATCAAGCTGTGCAAAATGATTTATTTTACATGGCCCACCAAAGCGTCCCAGAAATTTAGCGAAAGTTAATTGAATTTGCACAGACTGGTTTTGTTATTTACCGGCAAATGCCGTGCTCAAGCTCGCCATTTCGACCCAGATGGTGATCTCTCCATACTAGGTCTAACGTGTAGTTAAATATCAGCGGTTTTCTATGAATTGTTTAATTCGAGCACGCATTCACTGTAATTAGCTATAAAGATATAGAAACAATGACATTATAAAAATTTATGCAATATTCCATGGAAATTTTTCGAAACCCTAGCAAGCTCCTTGACTTCAAACTTCTGACGGCTTAAATTAAATCAAGAACGGCACAGCTAAAGATGAAATACCTGGCCGAGAAAAGGGATCGCTAGTTCCTGCTGAAGCCATGATTGAATCGGTCGAAAGATGGGTTAGAAATGAGTTTCCAAATCCCGAACTTAATGCAAATTCCTTTCAGCTGCACCTCCAGGCTGGGCGTTGAGCTAAGTTGTGTAAAATGCATATGCTAAAAGGCCGCAGAACAGGCTGGCATCTGCTGACCTGTTATCTGTCTCTGATGCTTACTTGGCATTTGGTCTCGGGTACATGGTCAGCGGAAGGAGGTATTGCTAAAGAATGTGATCTGACTGGTAGGAAGTTTGAAGGTAAGTAGATTATATTAATTTCAAAACTTTACGTCATTTAGAAGACTCGAACAATTCGAAATTGCAGACAACGTTGTTCTGCGGGGAATTTTATTTTAACTTTATAGTATCGAGAGATTGAGGTCTTTTTGGAAATTTTAATTTAAATAATAAATAAAATCATTTTATTTTTTTTTAAGATGATAGGGAGGATATCTAAATTTTTAAAGGTAAGATAATTTATTTATTTTTGTTTGTTAAGTTGTGTGAGTTTTAAGATGATTGCAGGTATAACATTTGGTTCGAGAAACCATAATCAAAGGGTATCTAAGCTGCCAAAATTACCTGGGGATTGCACAGGCTTGGCCCACACGGGCCACACGAGCCCTTAACATGGCTGCATTTTTGCACACGGAGTCTCAAAATGGCAACCTTCACATCATGGAGTGTCTTAACAGTACACCCCATCACTCTCTATTCTACGCCATGGGCAAGGTTAAAATAAATTTTAAGTTGTTTTAGTTGTTATTAGTTTTTTGGGGTTATATATTTGATGATATTTCTATTATACTATATTGATATTAATTAATTTAATCATTTGTATTTAAAAACTATTTTTTTAAGTAAAAAATATGTCATGACTTTGTTTTTCAAGTAAGATTTAAAAGTGTTTTTGATTGGCTAAAATCTTGTATTATTTGGATGTAAGGAAACAAGTCAACAACGTTAGATCCAAGAGTATATGGCAAGCGTGAAAATATGTCCCCTTCCAAATCACCAACAGATCATGTTAGTGGCGTGGCTTTCATTGAGGAACAGTGATGAGTCCAATAATGCTCATGTTTGTTGTCCCACATTTATGAACAATAACTAATAGTAACTATGTTTGTCGTCAATTAACGTAATGATTGTCCTCATTGACAATTAACCACTAAATTATGATAAATTTTACCACCCTTGAAAAGGAATTTGTTAATAAAAATAATACCTCATAAACTTTTCTTTTCTTTTCTTTTCTTGCAGTTAGGGTTTCCTCGGGCCCACGCCCTTCCCTTTCATAGGAACTCTGACGTTTGGATCCCCCTGCCATGTACTGCAACTCCAAGACAATTTTCCCTCCCTTCTATTTTGCATTTAGCGCCTTCCATATGACCTCGTGAGGGATGAGCTTAACAATTACTTTGTGAACCACTTGAGGGTAATCAAATATGGGCTATGTCAAAATCCTTGTTTAGTCTATGGAGCCCTTTCCAATCTCCTCCATGAGATGCACTTCCCTTCATTCCTAATGTTCACAACATCCCAAAAGGTGATTACCTTCTATGTACAAATTCATCCTCCCTCCCTTGGTCACTTGAGTTTTTCGATTCCCTAGTCACAACTATCCCCGACACTTCTTTGGTATTGATGATTTAGTTTCCTCCATTGCCTTCTTTGTAGTCAAAGCTCTATAATCTTCTTATATTTTTAGTTGGTGCTTGCCACAACCCACTACTTGTCACTATCAGGTGCTTCCTCCCTCTTCCCTATTTTATTTTGAGATTCCTTCCCTTTTTTATTAGGAATTTCCCTCATCATCCTCTTCTCTTCAAGGGTTTATCATGCAATTCCTATCTGTCAACTTAATGAGTCGATGCACTGGAAACCCTACTCCTTCCCACTCTTCAGCCAGCCTTAAGTTTAGCTCTAAGTCTGGATTTGTGGAGGCAACGAAAATCAACAAGAAATGTGTCAAAAGGAATGTAAAAGAAATAAAATATGGTTCTTTGCCAGGGAGTGAAGCTAGATGCGATTTTTGAAATGGGAGATCTACCAATTGTGGGGAGATTCACTATAAAGCACATGTTATGGGATTCTCTAAGAAAGAGGACAAAAGATAATTTTTCCACTCTTTTAGGTTATGAGGCGAGGAGCTTATCCCTAGATGAAGGGTGGATGGCTTTGGTTATGTGGCCAAGGGTGATGCAGAGAAAATCCTCCAAATCCACTAAAACGGGGTTGCTCGGGCCCTTTTTCTGAAGAAAAAAAAAAAAAAAAAAAAATGATTAGCTGAGTTTCATTCAAGCTCAAAGCATTTGGTTAGCCCAATTTGGGTCAGGCTCCTTGGTTTACCCCTCATCCTCTTATCTGAGGAGGTATTCAAAGAGATAGGGAATGACATTAGTTTATTTTGTGAAGCAAACATGAACTACAAGTCTTTTAGTTACATGGACATGGTGAGGATCCTGGTGGGCCATAAAATTACTCGCAAACTTGTAGCCTCTTTAATGATTCGGCATGGAAGCACCACCTACAAGAAAAGCATGGGTTGTGAGGGAAATATTTTTTGTCGTGAGATTTTTGACTCATGCGGGCACCTTGTTAAACATTACAGTTGAACATCGGGAAAATTGTATGGCGGAATGAGTTAGAAGTCGCTCGAGTCAGCCTGCCCACCTCTGCACCCAAACAAAGCACCTAAACCCCTATTTCTATGCTAACTCCAACTAAGCCTAAAAAGGATCAACAAGTGGCTCTTGCGACAATCCAACATCCCCTTAGACTTCTCATCTGGTATGTCCTCCTCTCCAACCACCCTCCCTCGGTTCTTTTTCTTTTGTTGATACTATCATTTTTGGCTCAGTTTATAAGATTCCCCTTGCCCCAAATCATGATTCCACTTTGAATCTCCTTCATCAAATTAACTCATATATTCCTTTCATGTCACATGAAGCCCGAAATTATGTCTAACTACTATGGGTGGTTTCTTAGTTGCTCTACACAACAAGCACCCTAAGGGAAACATTTCCTTACCTATTAGTGGTGAAAGGATGAAGGCCACTCTCCTTCATCCACTCAAAGGTCGAGATGGAGTCTTTTTTCCTGTAGATCCATAGCTTGTTCTCCTTCACAAGGTGGCCACTACATGGCCTACATAGCACAAGGAGAGTGTAACAACCCCCGGTTGATTTCCTATGTAAATAAAAATAAGACCAAGGTAATGGGAGACGTATTCCAAGCCAAATGTTGGGAAAAACATAGTGATGGGGTATCATTGGTGATTAATTAATGGCTATGGAAATTGGCAAGGGAATTGGCAAAGGCAAAGAGACATTAATTGACATGTATTTATGAAAATAAAGGAAAATAAGAGATAAGGAAGGTGAAGGGTCACAAGTTTGCATGAGTGGGAAATTGAAGGGAAAATGAAGAAAACAAAGGCATTAATGATAACAAGGCTTATGAAGATCAGTTCACAACTTTTGTTGGATAATATTTTGTTAGTTGAGCCTTTCAACAGTTTTTGGGTGCAACTCTCTTTTATTCTCTCATTCTCTCACATGCTTGCACACTTAGAACATTTTTAGAGCATGATTGGGGCACTCTAGTATTCACTTGGATTTGGAGAAGGAAGGCAAAGGGAAGCAGGAAAGCACAAGGGAACAAGTAGATCAACAACTATAGATGGATTGCTTTGCAAGTAACAAGTTGCATGTGTGATTTCCTTGTTTATTTATGGATGCATGATATATGCATGTGGTTTGTTGGTTGTGTTGCCATTGGCATGGAGGATTGCCTAGATTGACAATGTTTTTAGCCTTGCCTTGCCATTTCCTGGATATCCATGGTGTTGTGGGTTTTTATACTTGATTGTTTTCTAATTGGTGCTCATAATTCTTTATCGTTGTGGGTTTTTACACTTGATTGTTTTCTAATTGATGCTCAAATGCTCTTGAAGCCCTATAATAACTTGGGTTGAGTTACTAGTCAAGCAGCCTAGGTTGGGACAAACTCTTTGGAGCCCTTGTTGGGTTGAGTTATTAGTCCCTATAGTCAGGTTGGACGAACGCTCTAGAGCCCTAGACAGCTTGGGTAGAGATCGATCTATTTGGACTTAGTGACTTCTGACCGTGGAAGCGGAATCACTATGGTTGAGGGTTGAGGTGGTTTGGTCTCTAGAAGCCCTTGTTTGGTTTTGATTTGGTTTAATCCATGAGATCCCACATTCATGCTTGGAATATGGCGCGGGGGTGATTAGTTGAAAGAGAGATTTGGTTTAGACCAATCTATGGTCAGGTTTTACATGGAAGTCCTTAACTTGGTTGGTATTTTTGTTTGTTAAAAAAAGTTATTCTACATTGTGATTCATGTATATTTGTAGAGATTATGTCGGCAATACTATGGTTGAGTTGCCATGGTTTCTATGTCGGTTATCTTATGGTTATATGCAATCTCATAAAGGAAGGGCTGCAACATCCCTTTCCAAGAATAGAAGTCATGATTCAAATAATTTAATTATTTAATGTTATCTCTAAGATGATATTGAGTCATTAAATTTTAAAAAGATAAAAAATTATTAAGTGACTTTTAACCAATTAAGGAATAAAACATTATAAAGACATTGTTTTAAAAAGGAGACCCATGGTAATCGCCCATGGTATTTTGATAGCTCGTGACATTAAAAGGAAGATTGGAGCTTGCTCATGGGGAGGTTGGAAGAATAATTGATTGATATTTTTTTTTGGTAATTGGTTTGAGAGCTCTTGGAGCTTGAAGTTGAGGGTGAGAACTTGAGTGAGGATTGGTCTTCAGTGGTAAGACATCTACCCTAGCTAATTTTAAGATCAGTTTAAGTGGCGAAACAATCCACCCTAGCTAATCCAACCAAGTTTCAGTGGTGTAGTTATCCACCCTAGCCACTTAAGAGGAATAATACTCTAGATTCCTCATAGGCATGCAATTGGAGAATTTATATGCAGGTGTTTGTGGGAGCTAAAGGATATGTGTTCCATCATTGTAGAAACTCTTATTTTATTGAGGTCGAATCAATATGGAATATATAAATTATTTTACTAGGGTTGAATTTTAGGCGTGGTTTCCCTTATGGAGGTTGAGTTCGATTTATGTAGGTGTTGAAGACAATTTATGAAGATTGAATTAAGTTAAGTAGATTGAACCCTAATTCCTGGAGGTCAAATTCTTCGTTGATAGGGTTTTAATTCATTGGAGGATGAATTATTTGCTGAGGATAAGTTTAATTGGTTAAAAGAGGGATGAATTATTTTCCAACGTGATGGGTTATTTGAAGGCCAATTTGGTAGGTGTCGAGCAATAACCAAGGTTTTAGTAATTGGAGGGCCGAGTTGACACAACAATTATATCAATGGCACATTTGAGTGGTCAAGTCTTAGTTCTTGTAGCTTCTGCACTAATAAACATAGACCGTGTTAACCATTGGAGTACATAATAGTTTAGGTAACAACTGACTCTTTAATGAGGTTGAATTATCTAGAAAGGGGCCAAAAATATTATTCCTTTGTGTAATTTGAAACCCTAGACGAAAAAATTATTTGAAGAAGTTGACGAATTAAGGAATCACATCTTCATCTGGAGGGTTGATTTGTTCCAATGAATCAAGTGTTATACACCAAGTTCTATGGGAACCAAATTAGTTCTGAGAGGTTGTGTTAATGCATTGTAGAGTAGACTCAAGTGTTGATGATGTTGTGACATATACCTGATCTCAATTAGTACCTTAGACCATAGGTTGAATTGAAGGTTAATTTTTTAGTTTTTTTTATTTGTGGTGGACTATTTTTCCAATTAAATTGAGGAAGAGCCAAATATAGTAGTTGGAATATTTGAGATTATGGGAGTCAAAACCTCTGTAGTTGTTGGACAATGGGATAGATTTGAATCTGGAAAAGTTGGATATACTATAGCTATAGATTGAGAAGTTAAATGGCTAATTCATTTCGTTGGAGCATACAGGAACAACATGATGCCGAATAAAAGGAATCTCAATTAAGTTATGATATTGTCTCTCTTTTTTCAGGAAGACGAATTCTTGTAGCCAATCTAGTTGCATGTAAGTACTTGTTATTCTATTAATAAAACTAGTTGGTGGTTTGATGTTGAAGAAACAAATTTAACATGTCATTTCATGAATCTTTTTGAGCAAGAGTATTATTTCTCCATGTGTCAAACATTGTTCACAAGTGTTTATTGTAGAATTAACTGTGAAGGCAACATTACAAAATTTCCAATTTCTTGAAGAATTGCCTTTGTTGTAATCATTATGCTTATTTTATTACAAGGGGTTGATGAAATACTAGTGTATTAACTATTTTAGAAAACTCATAAACAAAAACCTATATTTTTGGCAAGATATGCGTGCTTCCCTCAAAAGGGGACCTTACATGGATGGCCTTGAGGACTTGGAGTTGTCTTGTTTACATGTGGCATAAAGAGCATTGAAGAAGGGATGGATGGGGGACTATAAATATTATAGGACTCCTTTGTGTCGTGCAAACCTGCACTGTCATTTGTGAATGTCTATGGGCCTAGTTAAATAATGGAAAGGCTAAACAATGATATTCTTTCTTGTGTGCGGAGGAGAGTGGCCTTTGTTGTTTATTAAATCTGATTTGAAACTCTGTGTGAATTTTTTTGAGGTTGAGTCTTCCTTTCAAGGCATAAAGATCCGGCTTGGGGTTGGCCAACTATGAGAAATAATGTAACATAGTTGAGTCTATGGTTGGGTGGAGAGTGGCTCACCCTTCTTCAGTTCCAGATTGCAAATGATTTGACTTAAGATGATTATATATTGTGAATGATTATTTAAATGTTCTTTTCAAAAAAATTATATCTACATGCATTTATCCTTCGACAAAGTTATCATGGTTGTACTTATTATACTATTTGGTTGTAGCTTTTTACATGTATTGAATTTTGTAAAAACACTGGTTAAGGAAGATAAGCTTCCTAAATTCTTCTTTAAATTGGTAATGTTGGCATTTCTAGTATAAATTTTATCATGGGAGGTTCCATAATCTAAAACTTGGATCGTAGTGAGAGGAAATCTTGTTGATCATTTGGTCCAACTTTCAAATCCCAGGTCATGATAATTTAGGAGATTTGATCATAGGAAGTCACGCTTCTTTGATGGTCCTAAAATCATGCATCAAACATGCCATGTTGATATTTCTTCTATAAATTTTCATTTAGGGGGCTCCAAAGGATGAAACTTAGATCAAAGTGAGGGGAACTCCCACTGATCATATACTTTAGTTTTTAGAACTTAGACTGCTATAATTTAGGAGATATTCCCTGAGGAAGTTGCTATATTAGTTTGCATGCAAAGTGCTTGAAGAAATGGCTAAATGGTTTAATGATTAATTGCATACAAATTGTTTGATGAAATGCCCCAATGACAATGTTGTGTGGATGTGGATATTATTTCTATATGTTAGCATTGTTGTATGCTATAGTTGATCTATGCCAATTTGCATGCAAATCATTTGAAAATTTGTTTTAAAGGTGTTTTATTACAATTTGCATACAAAATATTTGATAAAATACCTCAAAGACAGAAATCAAAAGTTGCATGATTGAATGACATATTTCACTTAATATGTTACAATTTGATATGAAATGATTGTATTAGTTTTTTTGTGCTAAGGGTCTTTGAGTTTTAAAAACATGTGCATAATTTGTTCATTAGTTTGCATAAGGATTAAGGAGTTTTTCCATGAATTATAGATGAACGTTAGTGAATTAGAAGCATAAAATAAGCATAAATAAAACTGAGCAACATTGTAAAATAGATAAATAAGTCACCACATGAAGTTTACATAATAGGCATGATGAAACAATTCACCCCTCCTAGGCTACATCTACTGGTCCAGCTCCCAATGGCTTGTCCATCTTTCATTATGCTCAAAATTTTGCTATTACATGTAGTTACAGTGCTCTATTGCCTTTTTTCTATGCACCAGTGGCTTCATAATGCTCCAATTAGTCAAAAATGACTCTTCATTCACTCAGAATGGTCGAAAATTGAGCCTCCTACCCTTTTTCCCAATATATATTAGGAAAACTCCACTAAATGTGGAGAACTCCAGTTAACTGGAGTTAAATTAGGGTTGACCGCCAAATTTGGCGCTCCCCTATCCACTCTGCCAATAAATCAGCGCAATTAATTTTATGGTTAGGGTGGTGGCCACATGTGCACGCCAACCTTTAGTGGGCTTGACGGTTAGCGGAACCTCCGCTCGTGACTGCAGTTTCAGGTGAACTGTGGTTTGGATGTTGTCGGCTTAAAGCTCTGATCGTGGCGGGTGGCTTGGCTTGAACGTGCCATGGAAACAGCTTCCAGGAACTGCTGGCGGGTTGGGACCCTATCGCAGATCGCATGTCATTGGTTATAAATCATATCCTTAACGGTTTTAAAAAATATGACTGCCGATGCAAAGTTGCGATGAGTCGCAGCATCATAACATAGCAATTTTAACATTTTATCGCACTTTGGTCTCCCGCATATTTAACATTTTGTTGTTAACGATAAGTCCTAAATCCTGCAAAGTGCGTAGTGCTGACACGTATAATTCTATCGCATCGCATGTTAAACTTCATAACCTGCTATGTTTTAATTATAAACTTAAACTTCGCCGATGCGCGATATGCACACGGTCACTCCAACTGACATGTGTCTCCTCTCGATCGCATCGCAAACAATTTAGTTTACCTTGTGATGCCTTAACTCTTAACTTCTAAATATTGTGATTTGAGAAATCGCTTTTCGGGTGCTGCAATATTCGTTGTTGGTTTGTTTCTCGATCCGACGATCCACGTTATATCTCTGCCTTCTCACTTCGTGTCGCAGGTTAACAAATTTAACTTGCAAACTCTTAATTGTAAACACTATTCAGAGCGATGTGCGATGTCCTCCAACTACAATGAGTTCTCTCCCGTTGATTGGTGTCAGATGCAGGGTCCTCGTTATCGCTTCGTTCTGCAGCTTGCTCTTACTGTCCGTTCCACTTTCAACATTCCCACGACTGTGCAATCCCCAATTCTATATGTAGAGTTCAAGACTCCATGACAACCACCAATTCGGATCCCAATCCTGTAACTTTGAATTTTGAGCAAAATTTATGAACTCCTGATCATTACTCCCCATTAGGAAGCTTTTGGACCCCAAAAGACTTGATTACATGTTCAGTAGACGAGGGTAGAACTCCCTCACCTTTCCAATCTCCATCCATTTTGCCTTGTTTGGTTTAGTGCCTTTGAGCCCAACTCGAAGGTAGTCAACACTTCTCCTCTTTGATGCTCTTGTCCTCCTATCAAGAATTGTATCTTCTTTGAGCTCATCCAAAAATTCTGGCAAGAAATCTTCAATAGAAGGTAGTTGAACATCACTTCCTTGATCATCGATCAAAGGAGGCTCATACAAGCGTAAGTTTTTAACATTAACAATGGAATACATTTGCATGTAAGAAGGAAAATCAAGTTGGAATGCATTATTACCAACTTTTTTTATGATCTTGAAAGGACCATAGCGAATGGGTTTGAGTTTTTTACCTTCCCCTTGCATCCTTTCTTTGCTAATGTGCAACCATACCTCATCTCCCTCTTGAGACTTGTGATCAGCCAGGTGTCTGTCATGCCTCTCTTTGTATTTGCTTTGACTCTTCTCAAGATGTTATTGAACTTGTTGATGTATCATCTAAATTTTCTCAATGAACTTTCGAGTCTTATCAATATCACTATGGCCATCAATTGCAACATCCTTCCCAAAGATGAAGTCTAATGGCGATTTTGGCAAATACCCAAATCATGCTTCAAAAGGTGAGGTTTGTGTTGAAGAGTGCTTTGCCCGGTTGTAAGCATGTGGAATGTAATGCAGTTGTTCATCCCACAACTTAGGATGTTTGCTGCAATATCCTCTCAATAGATGCACAACTGTTATGTTCACCACTTCGGTTTGTCCATTTGTTTGTGGATGAAAAGTGGTACTATTTTTCAATTTCGTGTCCATCATTCTCCATAGATTCGACCAAAAATTCCCAATGAAACTGGAATCCCTGTCACTAACAATAGAAGTGGGCAATCCAAAATGAACCCAATCATTTTGAAAATAATGTTCATCAGTAATGGTCTTCTTAGATGGCATAAGTATACATATTTAACTGAATCTATCCACAACTACAAAATTATAATCATGTTGTTTTCTTGACATAGGTAGACCTCCAACAAAGTTCACGGAGACGCTCTCCCATGGCCTTGATGGTACCGGTAGTGGTGTGTACAATCCAAGATTCCTATTACTAGGCATACTTGTTGCACACATAGAGCAACCTCTTATAACGTGACACACTATCTATCATGCGAGGCCAATAACAATACCTCTGTTGATGCACCAATGTTTTGCTTACCCCAAAGTGTCCAACAATAAGAGAAGAATGAGCTTATCTCATGACACTTAGCCTCTATCCTTGTGGAATACATAGTTTTCCCAAATGAAACAACAAATTGTTATGCATGTGATAATCTCTTTCTTCAACTTGATTGCCTTCACTCAAACTAGAATACACATCTTTGAAATCAACGTCATGTGCATATTGTTCTATGTAACTCTCATGTACAACAAAATCATTTTTGAGTAAAGTAGAAGCACTAATGATTGGTCTCGAAAGCATATCTGCAACTTTATTGAATATACCTTTTTTGTACCTTATAACCAAGTGAAATTGTTGAAGAAATCCCATCCACCTGAAATGTCTTGATTGCTGCAATTTTATTTGCGATTGAAGTACTCTAATGGTTGGTGATCGGTGTGTACAATAGTCTCTTTACCCATCAAGTAGTGTTTCCACTTCTTGACACTTTATACCAATGCATGTAGTTCTTTGTCATATGTAGGATAATTAGTCACAACACCATCAAAAATTTTTGAATGAAAGGCGATAGGCTTACCATGCTGCAAAAGGACTGCGCCCATGGCATAGTCACTAGCATCGGTTTGTATCTCGAATGGTTGTCTCAAATTTGGTAGTGCAAGTACTGGCGCTAAACTGATCTTGTCTTTTAAAGTTTCGAAATATTGTTGTTGTTTGCCTCCCCATTGGAAGCCTTTCTTCACACTTGTCACTACATGCATAGGAGCTGCGATGGAAGAAAAGTTAGCAATAAATTTCCTCCAATATTGAGCTGCACCTAAGAAACTTCTTACCTCGGTAACTATTTTGGGTGTGGGCCAATTCACAATGGCCTCCATTTTATAAGGATGAATCCTCAATTCTCCTCCTCCTACAACATGTCCCAAATAAACCAAAGAAGTCTTTCCAAACTCACATTTTGACATCTTAAGAAACAATTTCTCTTTCTTCAAAATATCAAGCACTCTATTTACATGCAAGACATGATCTTCTCTTGTTTTGCTGAAAATCAAAATGTCATCTAAGTACACAGTAACAAATTCATCAAGGAATGGTCGCAAAAGAATATCCATAACCCGCATAAAATTTGTCGGTGCATTACATAAACCAAAATGCATAACTAGACACTTAAAGAGTCCTTGTTTGGTTTTGAATGCAGTTTTCCATATATCACTTTCTGCAATTCTTACTTGACGATATCCACTTCGTAAATCTAACTTAGTGAAAATATTTTCTTCTTTCAGCTGATCAAGCAAATAATCTATTCTTGGAAGTGGGTAACGATTTTTTACCATAATTTTGTTCAAATCTCAAAAATCTACACACATGCGCCAAGTCCCATCTTTCTTTGGTATCAAGACTATGGGTGAACCGCATGGCGAGGTGCTTGGCCTTATGATACCTTTATTCAACATCTCTTTGATTTGCCTCTTTATTTCAGAATTCTCCATTATCGACATGCGATACATACCGAAGATTGGAAGAGGACAATCCTACTGCAACTGAATCTCATGTTGAATTTCCCTTTTTTGAGGCAATTCTGTTGGCTCATGAAACATCTCATGATGCCCAATAACTACATCATATAATTCTGATTTCAACTTAGGATCACATCCCTCAAAATATTCATGATTAATATCAGCTTTGGGCTTAATCATAAGAAGAACAAAATTATTACTTGAATTTACCAACCTTTTTACCTGTCCAACATTTACCAAAGCAATATTTGTCTTCTTGCGGTGTGCTCTAACAAATGAACTCCTTGTTATCTTTGAATAAATGATACTTGTTCTCATGGCAATATAAGATCACTTTCCTATCATACAAGTAAGAAATCCCTAATTCAATACCAGTTATGTCAAGCAGAACCACATCTAATTCAACTGTGTCAACAAAAGCTTGGAGTGATTGCATACCTCAATATACATTTCCTTATAACCTATAGATTTGTGTCCTTACAAATCCAACCCAATGGATATGGTTTTGGATGTGGTATGGTCTCAAGGTTAATTTTTTTAACCAAATCTTCAGAGATTAAGTTTTATTATGACCCATTGTCAAACAGTGTGTCAATCTTGGTATGCTTGGATATGACCCTCACATGAAACAGTTCTATTCTTTCTTCTTCATTTGGGGTGTTTATGTGACAGTTTGATGTACTGGTACTAGGTTTATTTTCAACTTTTTTTCCCTTCATGTTCTTCAATCCCATGGCTATAATTTTATTCTCATCACCTGAATCAGACCCTAAGTCATGTTGAGCTGTAGAAGCAGCTTTATGTTTCCCTTTGTTATTGGGTTTCTTTGGTCTCAATTTTGGATGTAATTTCCAACAATGAGTTTCATCATGGCCTTATTTTTAATAATGTTTACAAGTCACTTTTTCTCCCTCTTTCTTAACAGATGCATTCTTTTTGTTTTTACCTTTTGGGGTCTTTTCCTTGGCTTTACCCTTAAAAAGGTTTCTTCCTAACCTCTTCAGGAATGTTCTTCCCTCTAGCTTCTAGATGTGTGGCCTAAACACAAACGTCATCTAGACTGGTGGGGTTAAACATGAGAATAGTAGGTTTTATGCAGCTATGTAAGCCTCCTATGTACTTTAGCAAAGTGTCTTGGCTCTGCAAATCCACCCCTAATAAAAGAGATCTTCTCCTAAATTCCTGGGTGTATTATTGCACATTTTGTCCCTTTAACTACCTAAAGTTCTGCCAGTTCATGATGGATTTTTGCATATGAGCTAATGGATAAAACTGTTGTTTAGTAGCAACAATAAAATCTGACCATGATAGAATAATCTTACCATGTTTATCGATTTCCTCCTATGTCTTGGCTTCCCACCAAACAAGTGTTGCATCTTCCATTCTCAAAGAAGCTAATTGAATTTTTGTATCATCATCTTGAAGGTTTTGTATTCTTAAATAGACCTTCAATTGTCGAATCCAATTATCTAGCTTGTCTACATTTACTTCACCATTAAACATTCGCAATTCTAACTTAACATCAAGTTTTAATAAAGGATGTTTACCAGTGCTCTTGGACTTGTGTGGCTGATGTACTGAAGAAGAGGTAGAAGAAGATGATGAGGGTGAAGATGGTGGCTCTCCATTGCCTCCATTTCCTCATTTCCCTTCTTTGACTTGTCTTCATCATGTTGACCTCTTGAAGATCCTTATCCTTCCTTTTGGAGTTTAGATCCTTCTCCTTCCAGTCTCTCATTCCTTTCTTGATAAATAATTCTAACCATCTCAGTCATGTCAAGAAATGCTTTCCTAAACACTCTTTCTTCTTCCTTAGGGCCAACTTCTTCATGAATTTCTCCTTCCTCATGAGACATGCTTAATGGAGCTTATGATTCTTTAGGAGGTGAACTAGGTGGTGACGATTGTGGAAATTTTTCTCTCCTTTGCTTTGGCTCCTTTTGAGACATTCTTGCTTCCACCAGTTTGCCTTCTCCCCTTTTGAGCTTGAGCCTTGTAAACATCTAAAACTTGCAAATAGTTAAACAATTATTTGCACTAAACAACACCAAAGAAAAACTCTAGCTCTGACACCATTTGATCTGAAATTGCTGTATTAGTTTTGTTGTGCTAATGGTCTTTCAGTTTTAAAAACATGTGCATAAATGGTTCATTAGTTTGCATAAGGATTAAGGAGTTTTTCCATGAATTATAGATGAAATTTAGTAAATTAGAAGCATAAAATAAAAATAAATAACACTGAACAATAGTGTAAAATAGATAAATAAGTCACCACATGAAGTTTACACAGTAGGCATGATGAAGCAGTTCACCCCTCCTAGGCTACATCTGCTGGTCCAACTCCCAATGGCTTGTCCATCTTTCATTATGCTCAAAATTTTGCTATTACATGTAGTTATAGTGCTCTATTGGCTATTTTATCTGCACCAATGGCTTTAGAATGCTCCAATTAGTAAAAAATTACTCTTCATTCACTCAGAATGGTCGAAAATTGAGCCTCCTACCCTTTTTCCCAATATCTCCTAGGAAAACTCCACTAAATGTGGAGAACTCCAGTTAACTAGAGTTAAATTAGGGCTGACTGCCAAATTTGGCGTGCCCCTATCCACTCCGTCAATAAATTTGTGCAATTAATGTTATGGTTAGGGTGGTGGCCACATGTGCACGGCAACCATTAGTGGGCTTGACGGTTAGCGGAACCTCCGCTCATGACTGCAGTTTCAGGTGAACTGTGGTTTGGATGTCGTCGGGTTAGAGCTCTGATTGTGGCAATGGCTTGGCTTTCACGTTCCATGTAAACAACTTATGGGAATCGCTGGCGGGTTGGGACCCTATTGCAGACCACATGTCGTTGGTTATAACTCATACCCTTAACGGTTTTAAACAATACGACTGCCGACGCAAAGATGCGATGAGTTGCCACATCGTAACATCGCAATTTTAACATTTTATCGCACTTCGGTCTCCCACAGATTTAACATTATGTTGTTAACAATAACTCCTAATTCCCGTGAAGTGCACAGTGCTGACATGTATAATTATGTCGCATCGTATGTTAAACTTCATAACCTGCAATGTCTTAATTATAAACTTAAAATCCGACAATGCACGATATGTGCACGGTCACTCGAACTGACACGTGTCTCCTCCCGATCGCAAACAATTTAGTTTACCTTGCGACGCCTTAACTCTTAACTTGTAAATATTGCGATTTACGAAATCACTTTCCGGGTGCTGCAATCTCCGCCATTGGTTTGTTTCTCGATCCGACGATCCATGTTATATATCCGCCTCACTTCGCGTCGCAGGTTAAAAATTTTAACTTGAAAACTCTTAATTGTAAACACTATTGAGTGCGATGTGCGATGTCCTCCAACCACAATGAGTTATCTCCCATTGATTGGTGTCAGATCCAGGGTCCTCGCTATTGCTTCATTCTGCAGCTTGCTCTTACTGTCTGTTCCAGCTTCAACATTTCCACGGCTGTGCAATCCCCGATTCTATATGCAGAGTTCAAGACTCCATGACAACCACCAATTCAGATCCCAATCCTGTAACTTTTAATTTTGAGCAAAATTTATGAACTCCTGATCACAAGTGGAATCATAGCAATGTTTCTTATTTGATTTCATACAAAATGTTTGACAAAAAGTATATAAGAAAAAGACTACTTAATTTGTTGTATAGAAAATATATGAAGAAATATTTACATGTAAGTTGTTTGAGAAAATGTACGAGAGATTAAAATTAAGTTTTGCAAGTTTGGTTAGGATAAATTTAGTAGGGGTATGTGACAAAGCGATATATGAGCTTATTATTAAGCTAGTAAAAAAATAAAAAATTGGGTACCATGTAACCTCTGTAAGTAATTTAAGGAGTTGGGTGTGTGACAAAGTGGTATCAAAGTTGATTGTTAAGGTCGTGAAGAGGAAAAAAAAATGATACCATGTTTAATTAATCGAGCATTAAGGCATTGGTTATCTTAAAAAGTGGCATCAAAACATTATTCAATGCTAGACCTAGATGGCCTTCAGAACAAATTAAATGGGAACTCTAATACTATGTGACAAAGTGGTATCAGTGCATGGTTCAACATTGGACCTGGATGGGCTCAAGAATAGATGAAATGTAGCTTTGATACTATGTGACAAATTGGTATTAGAGCTAAAATTTAACACTTAACTTGGATGGGTTAGAGTATAGGAAAAAAATTTAAGTTTTAAATTAATATCAATGCATGCATGTATAGTTATGTGAAATTATTCCGTTGTATGTATGAATACACTCATGTTATTTGAAGACATAATTGAAATTGATGTGGCAAGATAAATACACAAGATGCTGACTAGATTCCCTACAGTAGCCCAACAAAATTGCAAAAGTTTATGGCTAAGTGATTCACCCATAACTATGAGGGAGAATCTATTATCTTATCATTTTCTAGTTTTACTACTTTTCTTTAATGTTTTGAGATGTTTTCATATGTTGATGGATAATAGCACATGCATGATAAAAATGAAAGAGATGAAATAGTTTAAAGGTGCATGTCCATTGAATAGATATTAAATAATGATATTCTGGATGTAATAAGATATGTTAGGTGCATACAATAATGGAAGTGCATGCATAAATAATCGGAGTAGTCTAATATCATAACATGTTTTCAATAATTAGTAGCGGTTAATGGTGAACATGTAACCAGGAACAACTTAATTGCATGATTGGGAAGCCAATGAGGGTGTTGGAAATAGTCTTGTGGAATCAAGGTTATGGAAGATAAGGTGTTGATGAGATAATGGTACACGTGGCACTTATGCATGATGAAATACATGTTTTGATAGCATTGCAAGAGCAATTCTCCTTGAGTTTTCTTGTGGAAGGCTAGAGCCCTAGAGGGTGGAGTGCACATGCAAGTGTTTTTGTGTGGGGTTTGGAGAGTACTTGGAGCCCCGAAGGCAGATGAAACTTCTATAAACCACAAGGCCATGCAACATCCTTGGCCATACCAAATTGGAAACCCTGGAAGGATAGTGGCACAAACCGAGGGACTGGTGTAATCATAAAAGGGGGGCACACTACCTTGGGTTGAGTGGGTTGATGGGGGATGTGCGCCTGTTGGTTGGATGCTTTTAAGTTTTCTACCTTGGCTAAGGGTTTGGAGGGTACTTGGAGACCTATGAGGCAATGTGAACTCCTGGAGCCGCAAGAATCTTTGCATCCCTAACTGACCATTGTGGGGTTGACGGGGGATGTGAGCTTGTTGGTTGGAGGTTGCCAAGTTGATACCTTGACCTTGTTTGTGTTCAATATTTGTTATGTATCATACCTAGCTTTTGGTAAGCCAATGTCTTTGTGGAGTCATGGTCGAGCTTGAGAATGACCCATTGTTGAACAAAACATAAGCAACAAAGCCTATTACTAAGAAAAAAGGAGAGGTCTACTGCCATTCAATGGTTTTCTCTATATAAGTGTTATGAGAATGATTCATTATGACTCTTGAATTTTATGCACGCTTAAAGCATTGTTTGAATGCCTGATTAAGTGCATGATATGATTATATGCTTGTGAGATTGCATGAAGGAATGATAATGTTCTAAGACAATTGTGCTAATATAATGTTTGTTGAGACAACTGATATGCATATGAGTGCAAGGGTGAAGGACCCCATACTATTACAAGGAAGAAATTTTGGTTGGGATCCTTCTAAGAATTTGAGAAAATTTATTTCTTTGTTTAATAAAATTGTTATGTTTATTCATGTGATGAAATCCCTAGCGAGCTTGGAATCCTTCCTTATAGAGCTACATTAGAGGGCAGATGTGGATAAAAGATTAGTCAAGTAGGGCTTTATTGGTTCAATTTGAATCATATGGATGGTGAAGTCACGATTGTGAAATTGGATTAAGAAGGGAGTTTCCCTTTACAAAAAATTGTGCTTGGATGATATATTTTATTTATGAAAATACTATGAATGCATGAATGGTAATAAAATAGAATCTGGTACTTGCTATTTTTTAGGTAATACAATAAGGTTACCTAATGAAATCCTTATCAGATGAAATGTTCACATGGCAAGTGTGCAAGAGTGATCTCTTGTTGTTAACTATCTCATGAAAGAAAGTAGTGTGCTTATGCATATGCTTATGAGACTTATCATCTGAATGATTGAAAACAAGAGAGGTTTAAAATTAAATTTAAAGATAAATTTGTATGAATAGCATGGAATATGTGCAAGTATGGCATATATGACACGATATATATGCACATGTTCGAGTGCATGATTGAAGCATTCTTTGAATGTGTAAATTGGATACACAATGCTAATGCCTTTTATGAATATTCATTGAAACTTGTGTGTAAGCAAATGAAATGACAGAGTTGTGACTAATATGTGTGGTTGAGATCATTTTAAGGGCTATTGAATCCTGCAACCTGAAATATGCTAAGAATCCATATGTACGACTTTAAAAAATAGTTGAGAATGCACATGATGGTAGCCAACTATGTAGGACAAGTAGCAAGCAAAGGTAAAAAGGTAAGGGAATTGGGTAAGAATTCCTTTCCCCTGAATTATATATATATATATATATATATATATATATATATATATATATATATATTCAAATTAATGCATGTATTGCATGGATGCCCATTGAGAATGGGTATGGTTAAGGAAAAATATTGTCAACAACAAAAATTTAGTAAAATATTAATAATGTGTGCTTGCATTGAGCTGCCATGTTGAACAAAGATTAAAGGAATGAATAATATACTCATGAGATAAAATATGTTTGGTAATGCATTTGTTGGGTAATTTAATTTGAGTTAGATTACTTACAATTATTTAGCACTCTAGGTTAGTATACTTGTGAAGTACACTTGCATAATATATGTTAGGACTTAACTTTCAATTTAAGGAATGAATATAATAATAAAAAAAGCTATGATGAATTCATAATTATGAAATGATATCTAAAATGAGGACACAAACAATTTTTGATCATTTAAATCTAAAGAAGAACAATAAATTATTGAGCTAGAAAGCAATAAAATTGTCTAATGAAAGTGTGTTTTTATTCTATAGTTTCTATGCTATGAAAGACTAAGCTACACAAACAAGAAAACAATACTCATTTATGCTATGAAAGCAATAAATTTCTATGTTATGAAGGATTTTTTATTTTTAGTTTTTTTATGAAGACAATTAAGATGACTATGCTATGAAAACAAAGAAAATAAATGTGAATTCAGTTCTAATCTAGAAAGCAAATTCTATTTCTAATGATTTAATCCTATTTAAAGACAAAGTGTATATGAAGAAGATAAAATCTATTGTTTGACTGGTGTGCACATACATATTTTAGAAATCATTCACATCATGCAGTTATCTATGAATACGAGACTAGTTCAATGCAAGAATTAAAGCCTTGAATTAGAAATGTAACTAAATTTTTTTATTTTTTTTAATTTTATTTTTATTTTTATTTTCTTTAATCCAAGCACTTGGTTTGCAAGAGAACAATGAAGAAATGAGAATTCAAGATAACTAAAAATAGAGCATTAAAATTGAAGACAATATGTGCAAAAAAAACACACGATCTAATCTAGTGCATGGAAATGAAGTATAAAAGAGATTTAAAATACACCTATACTCATCAAGGTTCCCTCCTGATGCACACAAGAAGTGGAAAACTCAAGCAATTATTGTATATGAATCTCATCATGAAGGTGTAACCATGCAAAATATTTTATTAACTAAGCAACGTTATAATAACATCTAAATAAGCTAGTGCTTCATAACTCAATACTTTAACAGAGCATATCATAACATATTATAAAATGTCCTCTTTGTTTCATAGAGAATCCTTTTTATAGTTTCAAAGTAACTATCTTTGAGAATCCCATTGCTAAAAACTAGCTCTTTAGATTAACAAATCAAACTTTCCCTGTGATTAAAATTCTTACTCATATGATTCACTATTAGAGAAGTGAATCACAGATTTTACCTATGAAACAAATTCCCTTCTAGTTCCTTGGAGAATATGTAATTGAATATCTCCAAGGAACTAGAAGGGAATTGCAGAGATATTCTGCAAACATATTTATAAACTAGAAGGGGACAAATTCCCTTCTAGTTCCTTTGAGTTTGTTGGTAAGGAACATGTAATTGAAGGATTAGTTTTTCCTTGTTAATGTGAAAATTGTATGGAATTGTTGATATATGAAAACAATATTGTCATTAATACCTAGTGGGTTATGAAAAAAGGTAATAATGTTTAAGTCTCTAAATTTTGCTAGAATCTTTGTGATGCATCCATGAGTTACTATGGCATGATTTGTTCATGACACTCATATTATGAATCATGATTGTAGATATGCTTGCCAGCATTGAATGCATGCATGATTCTATGAGATAATCAATTGCATGATGTGCCATGAAAATAATTACCTTCTAATAATCTTGAGGAATTGTTGAATAGTGGAATCAATGGCATGAATCCCTCATCTTGCAAAGCAAAGTGGAAGGCAGTTACTCATGAATTTATAGATATGCATCTTTCAGTTTCGACCCTTTGGTTGTTAGAATAAATGTTTGAATGCATTATGGAATGCTTGGAATGCTTGGAATGATTTCGATGCAAATAGATAATGTAATTATAGCTTCATTTTAATTTATGTTTAAATCGGTTGAAAGTGATTTAATTATTATGTGTATAATAATTCTGAGATCACTTGAAGGGATGTTATAAATCTCATTATGAAAATATTTTATGTATGAACACTTACTGATGTTTGGATGATTGAAAGTACAAATTGTAGTTCAAATGGCCTTGGTTATGATAATGAAGGTTGAGTAATACCATGTGCGAGAGTCAAACATCATGAGAAGAATCTCATATTTATGAAATCCAATTCCTACATGAAGCAAGTTTTGAAAATAAAATAAAAAGGACAAATATTTTATTCAATATTATTATGATTAATCTCATGGAAATTGTATGCTTTTGATGCACTTTAAATGATGATATGTATAGGGAGGATAGATGATGGTGATGAAGTTGAAAATCTTAGGGACAAGGGCATTGTGGTAACACCATAACCCTACGAAATCACTGACCACCATGAGTTATGTCATGAAAAATGTGTTGTATTGTTTAGAGAAACCTAGAGGGATTCCTTGGATATAATAATCCATAAGTCTCAAGACTATTCTTGTATGAGTAAGTGTTGCCAAATAATGGATCACTCAAGGGAATGGCTAAGCAGAGAAGGGAATGCTTGAACTTGGATGGTGTGTGATTGCAAGAAAGGGAGACTTGAATGAATTGGTTTTCAAAGATTCATGTGTTGGAAATGTTGTCATTGATGGCAAAGGAGATGACAAAGGAGGAACACCTGAAACAGCAACAAAGCAACAGTGAGGTAGCAGAGACAAGCAGTGAATTAGTGGGCTCAGAACTGCATAGGCTGCATAGGACTGCAGAACAGAGGAGAAGGGCCAATCGATTGAAGATCTGGCCACTAGAAAGTTGTAAGCACTCCACTATATAATGAAGATTTGTTTCAGCGTTAACCTGCATTTTTCAAGTTGAGTTATGTGCGAATTTTGTCTTGAGATTTTGCTTGTATGTTCAGTAATGAGAATGTGTTCCTGATGAATCCTTGTGACCAATACGAACCTCTGTGACTGGGTTATGTGTGGATACGCCGTTGAACCCTCAGTGGAACACAAATTGACTATGTGGAATGTAGGAGTTGTGTGAGCTCTGTGTAATTAGATTTATTGTGATTCTGCGTGGGATTGGAATAAATTGATGTTACTGAAAGTCATTGATTATGCTTAGCCATACCTGTAGTTACCAGCATGGTAAATTGCGGTGGAAGATTGTGTTGAAAGGCTTTGCCTCTGTCATTAGAAACTTGTATAGAAGTTTAACTGGATGCTCCGTGCTCTAGAACCAAGGTGATAATGTGGTGTAATCGCATAAAATCCTGAAGGCTCGTAGTTATACACCTCTCTGTAATGGCACAATTCCTGTTGTATGCTTCTGTGTAAGTATGGAAGGTCTAATGATGCCATGGTATTGATTAGTCTATGAGTCTCGGTGTTGACTGTATGATAGAACCCTTTTAAATAATAAAGCCGAAACCTTGTACGAGACCGGAACCCTGCGTAGAAGAGAGGAACCGTGACCGGGTGAACAGTGAAGGCGGTTTCTGGGTTTCATCGCACCGCTTTTGTGGAGCAAGCGGTTTTTCCCATTCGTGAGCGATTCCATAGAAATCTTGACACGTGGCATGGGGTGAAGTTGAAAAACCGCTTCCACAGCGCGCCATCGTGCATTATCGTCCGTGCATCTTCACCGTGCGATATCTGTCGGATCGTGTGGAGCAAGGCAACGCGTTCTCCGTTGTCGGATATCAAGGGCCGTTTAAATGCTGGGGTCCAGTCCAACTCGCAACTATTGAATGTTAACTCTCGTGCAATTTAAACACGCGGTGTCCGTAGGATCAGAGGTTGAAAGGGTGATGAATTATCCACCATTGGATCATGAATGAAGTCGCAAGGTGATAAACAAGGTATGGCGCAAATATTTAATTGAGCCATCGCTTATATTTGTGGGCCCGGAGCCAAAGGTACGTTATAAGTGGTTCAATTGATTTAAAGCTCGAGATATATATTTAAAATTCCCAAGGTCCAAACATTCGAGTAAGCATTATATATTTAAGCGGGGAATGTAATATAGTTTGATGTTTTTAAAGGTTTTAAGACCGTGACCATATATATATTGGGCGCTAAACAAAAGCCACAGTTTATTAATAATCGGGAATATCCATACATGACGATATATATATATTTATATACTGTGCTAAAGTCGTAAGATTGGGTTTATTATAAGAGCCTACAAGAACGAAAGAGCTAGAGACAGCAGCAGAAAAATAGTACAGGGAAAAAGAATGAATTGAAATTGTAATGTGAGTTTCAAACCATTATGTTTAAACTCATATATGAACAGAAAATGTAGACAGGTAGCCCGAGAACAGAGATGGTAATGAACAAAACATCGCCCAAATTCATATGTATTTGAGAATAAAACCTAAAAAGCAGTTATGTAGGTAGCTGATGCACACAAGTACAGTGAACAGATAAATAAACACAGAGGTGAACCAAGATATATAGAACAATCACTCAACAACAACATAAGAGACAAATCCAGTAAAGCCAAGGTTCAGAAAAGGAGCTGAATGGTATTGAAATGTGTAACTAAAAATGTAAATGTTTTTTTTGTTTATATTGTTTGTGATGCAAAGGCAAGTATCCTAAGGAAAAGACAAAATCCCACTGTAGCATGGAAATTTGTACATATTATTATAATTTTAAAAATGAGTTGGATATAGGAACACGAAGACAGAAGCCAAAGAGTCATGACTGTTCACTCCAAATTCTTTGTGAAATACAAACAGTCATGTGAGGAACTCTATAAATAATATCAACTGGATATGCATAAGAGAGGTTAGAGAGAGTAAATATAGAGAAGGCAGAGTATAGAAGAGTGAGGCAGAGAAGATTAAGAAAAGAAGAGCAGTAAGAGAAGCTACAGAACAGAGCTGATATTTGAGGTAAATCAGCAAACATTCAGTTTGATAAATTGAGGAAGTTGGAGCTTCCCTATCAAGTTGCAGCTTGATAGCTGTCAGTTGTAGCTGACTGAGGTTGGAGCCTCCTGTAGGTTGGTGCCTACATAAAAATAGTGGTGAGAGGGAGTTGGAGCTTGCCTTCGCATCACAACAATAATAAGATGTGGTTTTCTCCCTTTATGGGTTTCCACTTACATTTGTTGTCTCTATGTGTGTTTCTTATGTGTTGATGTAATTCTTTCAATCTTCTTAAATGTTTTATGCTTTCAACATAAGTATGGTGTCACATTAATTTAATATTGGCTGCAACATTTTAAGACTATTCACATATTAAGCTGTAAATAATTTTGGTGAAATTTTTTTAAAAGGCTCATGTATGTATTAAACCCATTCACCCCCCTCTCAGCTTTGCATCAAAGATTCAAATTGCACGAAGGTGTTCCTTTGTACCTGGGCCTTAACAATCGAAAGGAGATCATAGGTTTCCAAGATGGCTAGTAAAGAAGGATGCTCAACCAATAAAGCCCCTTTCTTCACTCGTGAAAATTATGCTTTCTAGAAAATCAGAATGAGTACATACATAATGTCTCTAGGAATAGAAGTCCGGGCTGCTATTGAATTAGGATATGCCCCAAAGGCAACTAACACAGAGAAAGAAACAAAGAAAGACTTTGTGGCTAATGCAAAAGCCATGAATGTCATCCTGAATGGATTATGTGAAGCAGAGTTTATTAAAGTAATGCACAAAGACTCTGCCAAAGAAATATGGGATACTCTTGAGAACATACATGAGGGAGAAGAAAGTAAAGACTGCCAAACTTCAAGTCGATAGAGCCCACTTTGAGAACTTAAGAATGAATGATGATGAAGACATTGCCAGTTTCTTCCTAAAAGCTGCAGAAATTATTAATAATATGAAAGCTCTTGGAGAAAGAATGCCAGAATGTATAATTGTACAAAAGATTCTAAGATCTCTCCCATCCAGATTTAATCCAAAGGTGTCTGCAATAGAAGAAACAACTGTTTGGGAGACCTTGACCATGAACCAGCTACTTCGAAATCTAACAGCATATGAGATGAGGCTCCCACAGAAGAAGCCAAGTACGAGGGAGGCAACCTTTAAAACAGAAAAGAAGAAAGAAGAAAAGGAAGACATATGCTCTTACTTTGATGAAGAAGAGGCTAAATTTTTCAAGAAACTGGATAGAGGCTCAGGTAAATACAAAGGTAAACTTTCTTTCAAATTCTTTAACTATGGAAGAGTTGGACACTATGCTTCTAAGTGTCCTCACAAGAAAGTAAGGAATCAAGCTCAAGAATGAGAGAAAAATACATCAAAGAACTGGCAGAAAGGAAAGAAGTTCAGCAGAAAATCCTTCTATGCTCAACAAGACAAGAAAAGACATCTGAAGATCTAGATGAACTCTCAAGTGAAGATGGAACCTCTGAATTTTTATTGATGGCTATAGAAGAACTTGAAGGTTTCCTGCTAGAAGATGAATAAGAAGAAGGTAAAGTCGACCTTGAGGGGGAGCTAAGAAGTGCTCTGGAAGATATTGATAGACTCAAGTTGAAATGCAGAAAACAAAAGGACATTCTCCTCAAGTATGTATGAGAAGAACAAAATTCAGAAGTCCTGATGTAGCTAAAGATAGAGCTTGAAGAAGCCAAGAAGATAGAGGACATGTTACTTAAGCAAATCAAAGAAAAAACTCAGGAACAAGAAAAGTTGGAAGAAGAAGTAGTATGTCTCAGGAAGAATTTAGAAAATGCTCAAATGAAATTGGTTATAAAATCTTCTCAAAAAATAAGCTCTAGTAAGTTGAATTAAATTCTGGTTTCTCAAATATCACCTATGATAAAAACCGGAATAGGATATGAAGGAGAATCAAGTAAAGGCAAAGAAAAAGTTGACAGAGAGATTATTTTTGTAAAATCAAAGAAGAATGATGAAGCAGCTCAAACAATTCCTACAAAAGAAGAAACCTATAATAAGGAAGACAGAAATTAGAAGAAACCTCTAGTAGCAAAGAATGCAATAAATACTAAGACCCCTGAGTATGTAAAATTTGGAAACCATCAAAGGAGATTCTTCCCTCATATGAAGAATTCCACCTGTTATGCTTGCCACAAGCTGGGACACATTGCTGCATATTGTCATGCAAGGAGGAGTAATTCAAACCAACAAAAGATGCAAACATTGAAGAGACTGCCTCAAGCAAACAAATGGAAGAGACAACCTTACATCAGGTATGCAAATAGTTTCTATGGTTACTGTTTTTATTGTAAGGAATTTGGCCATAAAATCATTGAGTGTAGAAAGTATGGACAAAGATTGATGTTTAACACCTCAAGGAGGTTTATGAATCAAAGAAATTCTGTTCATACTCATAATTATACAAAAATTATGATCAAATGTTGTGTGTGCAATCAAGTTGGACATATACCTTCCAAATGTCCTCTAAGAAGATGTAGTTCATCACCTCACAAAATATACCAAACAAAAGGGTACCTCCAGTGGATAAAGAAGGTGAATAAATGTGACTTGGCTCTGACTGCTCAAGACCTGAAAAGCCAGTGGTATTTGGATAGTGGCTGCTCAAAACACATGACTGGAGACAGAAGCAAGTTTATAACTCTTGATGAAAATAAATCTCGCAATGTTACTTTTGGCAATGATAAATCAGGTAAGATCAAGGGAAAAGGCTTAGTCAGCATAGAAAATGGCAGAGGAAAGGCCCAAGATGTACTATTTGTAGATGGGATGAAAGAAAATTTACTAAGTGTCAGTCAGATGTGTGACAAAGGCTGTGAAGTTCTTTTTAGAGCACAAGATTGTGAAGTCAGATCAAGCACCACAGGTAAGACTCTGCTCAAAGGAGTTCGAACAGAGAGTAATGTTTACATTGTAAAAGAGGAAGATGAAGCATGTCATCTTAGCAAACTAGAAGAGTCATGGTTATGGCATAAAAGGTTGGGACATCTCAGCTTCGATCACATGATTAGACTAAGCAAGAAGAAAGATGTGAGAGACATGCCAGAAATAAAGAGGCCTTCTAATACCATATGCAAATCATGTCAATTAGGAAAACAGACTCGCACATCCTTCAAGGCCAAAGATGAGTTATCAACAAGAAGACCTCTACAGCTTGTGCACATGGAGTTGTGTGAACCCGCAAGAACTAAAACTCCAAGTGGAGAATCCTACTTCATACTGATAATAGATGATTCTCCAGAATGACATGGGTTGCATTTCTCAAGAATAAATCAGAAGCCCTGGAAAAATTTAAGATCTTCAAAGCATTAGCAGAAAATCAAACAGGATGCAATCTAAAATGCATCAGATCAGACAGAGGAGGTGAATTCACAGATTATGACTTTGCTGACCTATGCAATGAATATGGGATAAAGAAACAATTTGCTATTGCAGGAACACCTCAGCAAAATGGAGTAGCAGAGAGACAAAATAGGTTTGTACAGAAAATAGCCAGATCCATGATGCATGAAAGTAATATTGCTCAAACCTTCTGGGAAGAAGCAGTACACACAACGGTGCATATCCTTAATAAAGCTCACTTAAGGCCAAGCAGTGACAAGACTCCCTATGAACTATCGCATGGGAAACCAGCTTCAATCAAAAATTTTAGAATCTTTGGAAGCAAGTGTTACATAAAGAATAGTGATGAAAATCTTGGGAAATTTGATGCAAGAGCAGATGAAGGGATATTTCTACGATATGCATCCAAAAGTAAAGGGTATTGGTGCTACAACAAGACTCTTCGAAAAATAGTAGAAAGAATTTATGTGAGATTTGATGAAGAACTTCCAAACAATACAAGAGATACAGACTGCTGCATTCCATCAGACAACCATGAAGAAGAAAACCAAAATGATGAGAAAACAAGCAAGACAATAGAAGATACAGAGCTAAGTTCTAAAGCTCCCTCAAGATATACTCAGAAGAACCATCCTGAAGATAAGATCATTGGAGACAAGAGAGTAGGGGTCCAAACAAGAAGGCAACTAACAGAACAAAATGAAGAAGTATACATAGCCATGTTGTCACAAATAGAGCCAAAGAAATTTGAAGAAGCCAGCAAGGACAAGTCTTGGGTAAATGCTATGAATGAAGAATTAGACCAAATAGAGAAAAACGATACCTGGGAATTAGGTCCTAGACCCACTAAGAAAAATTTCATAGGCTCAAAATGGGTATTCAAAAATAAAATGAATGAGGAAGGGCAGGTAATTAGGAACAAAGCCAGACTTGTCTGCAAAGGATATTCACAAATCAAAGGACTTGATTACGATGAAACATTTGCTCGTGTAGCCAGAATGGAAGCTATCAGAATGTTCCTGGCATTTGCTTGCTATTAAAACTTTAGAGTATATCAAATGGATGTAAAATCTGCATTCTTGAATGGAGACTTAGAAGAATAAGTCTACATGGAACAACCAGAAGGCTTCTCATTAATAGACAAAGAAGACTATGTGTGCAGACTGAAGAAGGCTCTATATGGACTGAAACAGGCTCCTCGTGCTTGGTACTCAAGACTAGATAAATATTTGCAAAAACAAGGCTTTAAGAGAGGTGGAGTAGACAACAATATATACATAAAAGCCCATGAAAATGAACTCCTGATTGTTGTAGTATATGTTGATGACATCATGTTTGGAAGCAATAGAGAAGAACTAGCAAGAGGGTTTGCTGATGATATGAAAATAGAGTTTGAAATGCCCATGATTGGAGAACTCATTTTCTACTTGGGACTTCAAATTAAGCAAAAGAACACATGTACATTCATCTCACAAGAAAAATACTTAAAGGAAATGCTGAAAAAGTTCAAAATGGAGGATTGCAAAACTGTGTCAACTCCCATGACCACAGGCTGCAAGCAATGTACTGATGATGGGTCCGTTGATATAGATCGAAAACTCTACAGATCCATGATTGGAAGTCTATTGTATCTGACTGCATCAAGACCAGACATCATGCTAGCAGTAGGACTAGTGGCTAGATATCAAGCAACACCTAAACAAAATCACCTTCTTGCAGTCAAAAGAATATTCAGATATCTACAAGGAACAACACAATATGGACTTTGGTATCCTAAAGGCAAAAGCTTCACCTTGACAGCATACACAGATGCAGATTGGGCCAGCTGTGTGGATGACAAAAAGAGTACAAGTGGAGGTGCATTCTATCTAGGAGAAAGTCTGGTGGCATGGTTAAGCAAGAAACAAACATCTATCTCCCTGTCTACAGCAGAAGCAGAATATATAGCAGCAGCAGCATGTTGTACACAAGTCATGTGGATGAAGCAAACTCTCCAAGACATGAAGGTAAGCATTGATGAACCTATCTCAATCAAATGTGATAATACAAGTGCTATAAGTATATCTAAAAATCCTATGCTTCACTCAAAAACTAAGCATATTCCAATCAAGTATCATTTTCTCCGAGAACAAGTGGCTCAGAAGATTGTAAAGCTGGAGTATGTGCCAACAAAAGAACAAACAACAGATATATTTACCAAACCTCTTGCTAGATAACCATTTGAATATTTGAGAGATAGACTAGGGGTAGTATCTGTAGATGCTACTCTCTGATATAAAGAGAAAGCACAGTTTCAGGGGGAGAACATAAATGAAAATATCATTCCAGGGGGAGATCAGCCAGCAAGGGAACATGAAAAAGGTCCTCAGAATCAAAGGATTATGGAAAGAATACACCCAACATAAAAGAGTTAAAGGAAAGGCTAAAGGGTCGGAATTTTAGATTTAATCCAAAGTTTGGAGCAGCAGGATACAAAGTCAGAAGATCTTAGAGAGAGGAAATGCAGAAAGCAAACTAGGAAATGAGCAACCCTTTGCCATTGATGTCAAAGGGGGAGGAAAAGCAAAAAGGGGCTTCTATAAGGCAAACAGAGGAAGAGCTAGAAACAGAAGGAAGGGTCCTAAAAAGAAAACAAAAGAAGTATATTGCCATCAATGCCAAAGGGGGAGACTGTTGGAAATGTTGTCATTGATGGCAAAGGATATGACAAAGGAGGAACACCTGAAACAACAACAAAGCAGCAGTGAGGTAGCAGAGACAAGCAGTGAATTAGTGGGCTCAGAACTGCATAGGCTGCATAGGACTGCATAACAGAGGAGAAGGGCCAATCGATTGAAGATCTGGCCACTAGAAAGTTGTAAGCACTCCACTGTATAATGAAGATTTGTTTCAGCGTTAATGTGCATTTTTCAAGTTGAGTTCTGTGCGAATTTTGTCTTGAGAATCTGCTTGTATGTTCAGTAATGAGAATGTGTTCCTGATGAATCCTTGTGACCAATACAAACCTCTGTGACTGGGTTATGTGTGGATATGCCGTTGAACCCTCAGTGGAAGACAAATTGACTATGTGTAATGTAGGAGCCATGTGAGCTCTGTGTAATTAGATTTATTGTGATTCTGCGTGGGATTGGAATAAACTGGTGTTACTGAAAGTCATTGATTATGCTTAGCCATACCTGTAGTTACCAGCATGGTAAATTGTGGTGGAAGATTGTGTTGAAAGGCTTCGCCTCTGTCTTTAGAAACCTGTATAGAAGTTTAACTGGATGCTCCGTGCTCTAGAACCAAGGCGATAATGTGGTGTAATCGCATAAACTCCTGAAGGCTCGTAGTTATACACCTCTGTGTAATGGCACAATTCCCGCTGTATGCTTCTGTGTAAGTATGGAAGGTCTAACGATGCCGTGGTATTGATTAGTCTATGAGTCTCGGTGTTGACTGTATGATAGAATCCTTTTAAATAATAAAGGCCAAACCTTGTACGAGACCGGAACCCTGCGTAGAAGAGCGGAACCGTGACCGGGTGAACAGTGAAGGCGATTTCCGGGTTTCATCGCACCGCTTTTGTGGAGCAAGCGGTTTTTCCCATTTGCGAGCGATTCCATAGAAAGCTCGACACGTGGCATGGGGCGAAGTTGAAAAACCGCTTCCACAGTGCGCCATCGCGCGTTATCGTCTGTGCATCTTCACCGTGCGATATCCGTCGGATTGTGTGGAGCAAGGCAACGCGTTCTTCGCCGTCGGATATGAAGGGCCGTTTAAATGCTGGGGCCCAGTCCAACTCGCAACTATTGAATGTTAACTCTCGTGCAAGTTAAACGCGCAATGTCCGTAGGATCAGAGGTTGAAAGGGTGATGAATTATCCACCATTGGATCATGAATGAAGTCGCAAGGTGATAAACAAGGTATGGCGCACATATTTAATTGAGCCATCGCTTATATTTGTGGGCCCGGAGCCAAAGGTACATTATAAGCGGTTCAATCAATTTAAAGCTCGAGATATATATTTAAAATTCCCAAGGTCCAAACATTCGAGTAAGCATTATATATTTAAGCGGGGAATGTAATATAGTTTGATGTTTTTAAAGGTTTTAAGACCGTGACCATATATATATTGGGCGCTAAACAAAAGCCACAGTTTATTAATAATCGGGGATATGCATACATGACGATATATATATTTATATACTGTGCTAAAGTCGTAATATTGGGTTTATTATAAGAGCCTGCAAGAACGAAAGAGCTAGAGACAACGGCAGAAAAATAGTACAGGGAAAAAGAATGAATTGAAATTGTAATGTGAGTTTCAAACCATTATGTTTAAACTCATATATGAACAGAAAATGTAGACAGGTAGCCCGAGAACAGAGATGGTAATGAACAAAACATCGCCCAGATTCATATGTATTTGAGAATAAAACCTGAAAAGCAGTTATGTAGGTAGCTGATGCACACAAGTACAATGAACAGATAAATAAACACGGAGGTGAACCAAGATGTACAGAACAGTCACTCAACAACAACAGAAGAGACAAATCCAGTAAAGCCAAGGTTCAGAAAAGGAGCTGAATGGTATTGAAATGTGTAACTGAAAATGTAAATATTTTTTTTGTTTATATTGTTTGTGATGCAAAGGCAAGTATCCTAAGGAAAAGACAAAATCCCACTGTAGCATGGAAATTTGTACATATTGTTATAATTTTAAAAATGGGTTGGATATAGGAATAAGAAGACAGAAGCCAAAGAGTCATGACTGTTCACTCCAAATTCTTTGTGAAATACAAACAGTCATGTGAGGAACTCTATAAATAATATCAACTGGATATGCATAAGAGAGGTTAGAGAGAGTAAATATAGAGAAGGCAGAGTATAGAAGAGTGAGGCAGAGAAGATTAAGAAAAGAAGAGCAGTAAGAGAAGCTACAGAACAGAGCTGATATCTGAGGTAAATCAGCAAACATTCAGTTTGATAAATTGAGGAAGTTGGAGCTTCCCTATCAAGTTGCAGCTTGATAGCTGTCAGTTGTAGCTGACTGAGGTTGGAGCCTCCTGTAGGTTGGTGCCTATAGAAAAACAGTGGTGAGAGGGAGTTGGAGCTTGCCTTTGCATCACAACAATAATAAGATGTGGTTTTCTCCCTTTATGGGTTTCCACTTACATCTCCTGTCTCTATGTGTGTTTCTTATGTGTTGATGTAATTCTTTCAATCTGCTTAAATGTTTGCTGCTCTCAACATAAGTATGGTGTCACATTAATTTAATATTGGCTGCAACATTTTAATACTGTTCACATATTAAGCTGTAAATAATTTTGGTGAAATTTTTTAAAAGGCTCATGTATGTATTAAACTGATTCACCCCCCCCCCCTCTTAGTTTAATTAAAGATTCAACATCATGTACATAGTCATTGGGATGATGAATTCATTGGGTGTGTCCAAGAAAATAATGAGTTGAAATTGTTCCTTATGGAAGCTTTGTGAAGCTACATATAACCATGCAAAAATGTGTTAGAATGCTAGGAGGTCTAGAGGTGACTAGACCATGAAAGATGAATGACAATGTTTGAAATGGAAACTAATGACATGGAAAATGTTGTTTATATGAAAGTGGCATATCCATTATTTTGCATAGAATGGTTCTATAGATGGTAAAACATCGAGGATGGTGTTCCTTAAAAGGGGGAGGGGATTGTGGCACCCCTTTCCTTACTCGAAAATTTGTAATGTAATTAAGAACGTATAATGAAGGGGTGACATCATTTATGCTATGATGTCAAACTTCATTATATGATGTAATATTTATTTATATTAATAAAAAATGCTAGAGTTGAATAAAGGGGACAACTAATAGATTATGATGCTTTAGGGAGGGGGGAAAATTCACTTAAAAGGAAAAATATACCTCGGGTGAATATTTCTCTTTGATGTGATGGTTAGTCTTCTAAAGAAGACAAAATGCAGGAAAAATGAAGGGTCAAGGTCTGATTATAAAAATAAGAGGGAGAAACAATCAAGGGTTTCTTCTTCTATTACTCTCTCATACATATCTTTCTCTTAGATAAATTTGAACTGCATGAGAACTGGTGACAACTTGTGTTACATGAATTGAATGTGTTGCAATGACTTTTCCTTAGATTTAATGGCCCATAGGAATATGTGTTAATTTGGAAGCTTAGTAACAAATTCCAACCATGGGAGGAGATTCCTCTTTGCGAGAGGACCAATTTTGACTATTGCAACACTCATTTTGGACAAGGGAAAGTGAAATTTTGAATTAAGCCCCACATGTGCATATTTGATCAGGTTGACCCTAAAGAAAATTGGACTCCCTTGGAAGGCTATAAATATAAGTCAAGTGAACCTCATTTGGAATATCATCTTGGATCATTTTTTTATTCTCCTCCCTGTTTGTGGCTTACACAAGTCTAAGGCAGGTCTGCGGAGAATTGGTTCGCAGGAAGGTGAAATTGTAGGGTCCAAAGCTCTGATATTTGTTTTAGGGTTTTGGGTCTCAACCACAGGCACGCCATGGAGAAATCTTAGTTGAAACCACATGTTGGTCGGGTCATTTGTGTGGCTGAAGCCTTTCAGCCGCACACACAACACACCTTCCCTGCGGGTTGAAAGTAGGGTTTATTTTTTGTCAATTCTTGTAGTTGATTGCAGATGACTGAAGTTGACTATGGTCTGATGAAGTGAGATTTAATAAATACTCTTGCTAGAATCATATTTTGGATCTTGTTAGATTGATTTTGTTGGGATCATCTTCATTGTTTAGTTGATGTTGTTGGATAGTTGTATGGATGAAGATATGGATCATTGCACTCTCTTTTGTTGAATCATTCAATGACAATATAATAAGAAGAATAATTTGAAAGGGCTTTTCCTGTAGTGGGTTTTTCCCTCGTCTCCGACCAATCCTGGTGTCTCTATGCGTGAATGATTTTCTTTTATTGTTCCTTTATTTTCCATTGCATTGATGATGATATTGTTCTTTCTATATAATTGCATATGTTGTTGAATAATTTGAATAATGATATGATACTATGGGGTGAATTTAATATGTAAATGAAGAAATTCAATTATCAAAACAAAGAACAATATAGCCCTAAGAAAAATTAACATGGTATCAAAGTCGGGTTGAAGAAAATTCAGTGAATATCGCCCCCTATGAAGACACCTTTGATGGAAGCAAGAGAATATGGAGGAGACCTAAAAGAATACCAGGGTTTGAAGGAAACCCTAGGAAATTTGGTTATTAGTGTTTGATGGATACTATGAGGATAGAGTTTGGAAGAAACCCTAGATTATGACAAATATTGGAGATATGGACTTTAGAAACCTTATCATGATCAACGTGAAGATGTTCAAGTACTTGTGACATATTTGATGTAGCCCTCGAAGGGATAGTATCTATTAGGCTTGACTACTGATGAATTTGGTTGAAATATTGAAGGCAACATTGTCATATGGATAATGGACAGGAACGACTCTTGAATGTTGGTTCAAGAGGGAGTTGATCTCCTCTTGTTAAAAAATAAGTACCTCTTTGTTATTTTGTTATTGTTTGTGTTTATTTCTTTGATTATTACTTATAGTTCTTGCATGTATATCCAAATATTTGGATACTTCTAACCTCTTGATGGGATGTGATAAGTGGATCCTTCTCAAGGATCATCTGAGGTGCAGGAAGAAAGGAGCTAGTCTTGGAAAGGAGGCACTGATGGGCCTCTAAATTAAACATAAAATAAGGCCCATCTAACCTTTCTTAGGCCCATCTACCTTCCTTATGGACATAAAAGGATATATTAAACCTTTCCTTTTGCACTTAATAATGTTTTCTTATGCTTTAATATGTTCTTAGGGAGGATTAAAGGTAGTTGCATATTTTTCCCTAATATTGGTTATTTTTTTAGAATATTGTGAGAATATTTGGAGATTATACGAATTTGGAAAAGGAGATGATTTAGGGACTTTCTCCCTTCCACTGGAAGATCAAGATTGGAGAATAAATGAGCACAACATCAGGAAATTAGGGAGAAATCTTGGAGAGATTCAAGGGGATTTCTCGCCCTCCTTAACTCTCAAATGAAACCAAAGGATCCTCATGAGATCCCCCTCTAGCAATTCAAATTTCAGAGGCAACCAAGCAACTCAAGACCAAGTGCACTCAAGCCATACTTCACTTGGAGTCTCCAGCAAATCAAATTCCAAGAGGTAGCCAAGCAACTGAAGATGAAGGGCACTCTATCTATGTTTACTTAGAGTCAAAGTGGACTCAATCACCATTTTTCAAGAGAGTTGTTGGTAGCTGCCCCGGAGAATAAATAGAGCAGAGCTAGAGCTAGGAGTTAGTTAGTTAGTCAGTGATTCGATTCCATTCAGAACTTTTGTTGCAAGCTATTAGGATTTTGTTGTTTAAAACCTTTGGGATGTAATAATATTTCATTTTTGAATGTAATGAGTAGATAGACTCCATTTCACTGATTTAATTCCAAAGAGTTGGACTCCATTTCACTTTTCTTTTTTTTTCAAAAAGTGGTGAGCCCTGGTATTGCAACAAGAGTGCTGCAACTCCAGGGGTTGCCCTACTTTACTTTATCAACATGGGGTTCGTACAAACTTGGAGGTGACAATGCTATATATACAATAGATGCATTCTGTTCATGTCCTCCTCTTCCGCTTTACGAAAGGGTGCTATTTCTAAGGGTTCTCAGTGAAGTTTGTCATACTTCAATGAAACTAAACTAAATTGCAGAAAATAAATGATAGGAATGAAACTGATTTAAATTGCAGAAAAGAAATGTCAGGAATGAAACTAATTTAAGTTGCAGAAAAGGAAGTGACTGAAAAGAAACTAAGCTATATTGCTGAAAAGGATTGGCAGGAATGAAACTAGTTATAAACCATACTTAACTTATCATATGATCTATCTACCATGCTACCATGATTTTAACCATGCAACTATTCATGATCTATCTAAAATTTTAAAATGTGTTGCTTGCAGTTTGGGGAAAAAAGGGATAAAAGAGGCTAATTGAGCATGAAACGAGGCCTAGAAGTGGAAAGAGGGGGTGTAAACCTTATAAAACCTTATTATAGCACAAAAAATGCTTTTGGAGCAGAATGTTTCGAAAAGTGAAATGGCAGAGAAGCGGGAGTACAGTTTGGGAGCGGGAGCGAAGCACAAAAAGGTAAAATTTGTGAAGTGCAATGGAGTAAACATTGCGATGTGTGAAATGTGATATCGCAATCGGCGGAAAGAGCGGTACGTATTAACGAAAACCACTAAACGATGCGAAGTGCGAAATGCTACAGATATAAAGCAGCAAAATGCGATGAGGTAAATGTTGCGAACTGCGAATTGCGATGTGGTAAATGCTGCGGAGCGTGTTATGCGATATCTCAGTATCGTAATCGGCAAAAAGAGCGGTAAGTGTTAACGGTCCCAAATAAAAAGTGCAGGATGCGATTTGCGATAAGGTAAAAACTACGAGATGCGATTGCGATAGGGATGACGTGGCGGTGGGGCTGGAGGCAGAGCACGATTGCAATATCGCAATCAGAATTCGGAGGCGGTAAGTCTTAAGGAAAAAGGGAAAAGGTGCGATCTGCGATATGCAATATCACAATATCACAATCGGCTACAACGAGCAGTAAGTGTTAAAATAAAATGGAAAGGTTGCAAAGTGCGATTTGCGAAGTATGGTAGTGGGGAAATCGAGGAGCAAAGGTGGAGGTCAACCTTGGATGGTTTTTCAAGGGCTTTTGTGTTAAAACGAGTTTGGCGACATCGATCAATAGAACAAAAGAATAAGGCGGGAAATCGGCAAAGGAGAGCAGTAAGTCTTCAAGACAAAAGGTAAGAGCTGTGAAGTGCAATTTTGCGAACAAGCAAAGTACAGTAGTGGGGAACTCGAGGAGCAAGGCAAAGGTTGCATTTAAATGGATTTTGAATGGTTTTTCTTTTATGTGTTTTGCATTAAGAATTTAAGGTAATCGTGAATGAAAAAAACAAAGGAATAATGCGGAGTTGAAGGGATTCAGTGCATTTAGGGAAAAAGCTAAGTGCAACAGTTAAACGAAGCAGAAAACAAGAGGGAATGGAGGCATAAAAGAATAAATTTTTGGGTATGTGGGAAGATTCACCCTCCTTGAGCTCTATTGAAAGAGATGAGAGGGGGAGGCTTGGCCACAAATTTTAGAGTTTTTCTCCTCTACTCTATTACTCATAAGTAAATAAAACTACAACAATGAATTGAAAGCAAAGACTAAGCAACAAAGAAACTATCGGAAGCAGATCTAACTACATGGTAGAAGCAAAACTAGCTAAATGACAGAAAGGACAAGATAGTAATAGCAGAGAAGTTGAGGTACATGGGTTGGGCCCTAACCCACGAGCCCAGCTTTCTGGAATTAAATCAGTGAAATGGAGTTTGTCTACTCATTGAATTAAAAAATGAAATCTTATTACATCCCGAAGGTTTTAAACAACAAAAGCCTCATAGCTTGCAGCAAAAGTTCCGAATGGAATTGAATCTTTGAGTAACTAACTAACTCCTAGCTCTAGCTCTGCTCTATTTATTCTCCAGGGCAGCTACCAACAACTCCCTTGAAAAATGGTGATTGAGTCGACTTTGACTCTAAGTAAACATAGATTGAGTGCCCTTCGTCTTGAGTTGCTGCTGCCTCTTGGAATTTGATTTGCTACAGACTCCAAGTGAAGTATGGCTTGAGTGCACTTGGTCTTGAGTTGCTTGGCTGCCTCTGAAATTCAAATTGCTGGATGGGGATCTCATGAGGATCCTTTGGCTACATTTGAGAGTTAAGGAGGGCAGACAATCCCCTTGAAACTCTCCAAAATTTCTCCCTAATTTCTTGATGTTGTCCTCATTTATTCTCCAATCCTGATCTTCCAGTGGCAGGGAGAAAGTCCCTAAATCATCTCCTTCTCCAAATCTGTATAATCTTCCAAATATTCTCACAATATTCTACAAAAATAACCAATATTAGGCAAAAATATGCAATTACCTTTAATCCTTCCTAAGAACATATTAAAGCATAATAAAACATTATTAAGTGCACAAGGAGAGATTTAATATATCCTTTTATGTGCATAAGGAAGGTAGATGGGTCTAAGAAAGGTTAGATGGGCCTTATTTTATGTCTAATTTAGAGGCCCATCAGGCACCTGATGAAAAGTTGACAAATATCTCCAACTGCCAGTAAGAAGGTGCACATGTATCTGAATACTGATAGGTATGTATGGTGTATTGTTTCAATGTTATGTTTCAGCTGCAATATTGAATGGAAATATAAGCCCTAAGGTATGATGATAATTTTACCTTCATGAATGACTCAATATGAATATGAAAGCAAGTTTGATTCATGGTACATATGATGAGTTGGTGCACTTGTTATTGAGAAAATGTCTTACATTCTATTATGTCATAGCAAGGCTTCCTAGAAACATTGATTTTTGATATATTGGTATACTTGATATTTGGATAGCATCTATAATTTTTAGACATGATGAATTTCTTGATCTAAAGAAGGCTAGCAAATTGATTCTTATGGTAGCTTGATACTACTGATAATGATAAGCATGGTAATCTTAATGATGAAAGTATAACAATAAGATTGATATTCAAGATCTTCCCTTTGAACTTGTTTAGGTTTTGAGAAGTTTAGTAATTATATCATATGATAAAATTAGATGCCCTGACTTGATCATTAAAGAAGTGATGTAGTTTTCATAATCTTTGAAGTATGATGATACACATGTCAGATGCCCTAATCATAATACTCTAACCCTTGATGAAAGTTTGATGTCATGTTCATATGTGATGATGCTAACTTGAGGAATATATGTTTTAGAACGTGTTATAATTTGATTTCATGATCTAACATTTATGCTAATGCATGAAAATATTATGTTAGACAGGTTGATAATGATGATGTCTAAAGTGGCTGTTGATTAAGAGGGAGACTATTCATAAGATCCCCACACCTATTATCATTTGCATTAAATATATGGAAGATTCTTTACTATTGAAATATTTTTTCTGAACATAAATAAACAAATATATGATATTGTTGGTCTGCAACAAGTTCTAGTGTGAGAAGAGAGATTTTCCCTTAGACTAAGCACCACCCGCATGAAATCAATCTTATCAATGTAGTTATAAGCCTCCCAACCACAAAAAAGAAGGCCTATGGGTGTGGTTGTGCTTGTACGTCACAAAATATGAAGCGCCATGCTTGAAATTAGAAATAAGACAGTCCTACAGGCATAGAGAAGAGAATAGAATGTCCTATGAGCAGTGGAGTTTGAATACTTGATTTACTATAGAGAATGTGAATGTGTTGACTAAACTTGTGTATTACAGAAGACCAAAATACACATATTGGTATTCTATTTTGATTTGATCATTGAAGCTAGTATATGAAAATATTTGATAACAGTTGCAAGGGTTTGAGAGTATTTGGCCTTTTTGACATGATGCTTGATAGTTCATAGATATGCTTTATAACTTTGAGATGCTTCATGTGTTTTGGATTATGGATTGATTGAATTAATTGTGATAACAAATTAGGGTTTTTGATAACTACTGATTTGCCTTGATGATAATGCTATGTGGGCATAGTAACCTTGAGTGACTAATATTGGTATTCAATAATGATTTTGTATTGACCTCATTGGCTTTGACACATTGGTTGAAGTATAAATAGTTGTGATTAAATATGCAGTAATATCACAATGAATGGATGGAGCTTATATGACTTGTCCCTGATGTATGCATTCATATTTAGTGACCAAAATGATTCATGCTATGATCATAAGGATGGCTTGATAAATTTTTATTGGATAGTGCTTGGTAAATAAAACGTTGTTGTAACTTAGTATTTGGATGAGAGCTCCACCTGACACCTAGTCAAAAGAGTTTGTCACATTGATATTGGAAGAAAATTTTATGTTTTTTTATATTAGTTTTGATATGGAATCTAAGACTTGATAAGCTAATTTGATTGCATAGCGTTAAGTGTTTTGCATAAAGAAAACTCCCCGAGCCTGACATATTAGCATTGGTGATTACCTGGTGAAGCCAGGAATATGTGCCAATCCAAAACCTCTACTTCGAAAGTGGTCCAAGGTATGATTTTGATTTTGGTTTTATATACTTATGGTCTATTCTTGACAGGTAATGAGCCTCTAATGATCAAAGTAAGAGGGATTTTCCATTTGAAGTTCAAAATGATGAATCATGTCATGATGAATTACTTTCTGATGTTTGTAAAATAAAATATATATTGTGAAGCTATTACAGAAAGTGGAAATTCAAATCCTTGGAAACTCTAATTTAATTTCAAAAAGTTATGAAGAGATATTATTGAAGCTAATTTGGAAAACGATAGTTGATTGAAGCATTGATGTGCCATGTGAACACCCATCAATATATATATGTTTTGCATATAATAACCTGAGTGGATTCATGATTGAGCCGCTTCATACACATTGAGTTACAATCGTGCACCCTTCGAGATATTTTCATGTGAATTTTGGTCTGAGATATTCTTCTTATGATATGTGACTGCATGGATAACTGATGTTGTTTGGGATCATTATTGATAAGATGAGCAGATGTATGTGTTGCGTTAATATGTGATATGCCATGATATTTTGGACGATAAGTCCATAGATAAGTATGACTGACGGTGAGTACGATGTTGCTGGCATGACTATATGTGAGGTTGGTTGAAGAAGTTCTTTGGAGAGTTGTTTGAGTAGGTTCTAGATACGACAAGGATACATTGCGATAATATTGAGTGGGACCCAATTTGCAGAGAATCTTGTATATAATTGGGACTGAGATATCTTCATATAATTTAGATAGTGTTGTTGTTTGAGACAAGCTTAGGCTTGTGGTTGTTGCCTTCGTATGGGGGAGGATGAATAAGGTATCCTTTTTGTGATATATATTTGTTCTAATATAATATTTGATTTGATTTCCTACATGAACAAGAGACTGTTGCTATTGCGACATAATGATTAATTTGATATTAGATATGAGCATGATGATATGTTTCTGATCTATAAAGAGCAACACTGATCGAGAAAAATGAGCCAACTCTTCCCCCTTGTCTAAGCTCTCAGGGTGAGGAATTGAGATGGAAGGCTCATGGGGTTGAGGGATCTTTGGATAATAGGGTCGTAGATGTTGCTCCCCTATCTATCACACATAGTGTGTGTGTGATACTTTTTTTTTTTGACAATTCGAGTATCTCCCCCTATCTTGGTCTATGAAGAGTATACCCCAGTTGGCATCATACCCATAAGTTAGGCTTGTTGGGAGTGGCCGACGGGTTGAGAAAGTGCTTGGGGGTGTGATCGTTACCTTTGGTAAGTTGGGTATCTCACCTAAGTTGATTATGATGTAGGTGTTCTACCACATGACTATTGAGTGTCATTGTTGGGAAGATCAACAAGAAATAATATGGTTGTGATCCTTACCTTGTATATCAAGTGGTATCTCACCCATTGATTGCATCATGTGATGGTTGTGATCCTTTCTTGGTAAATGGTATCTCACCTATTGCTTGACATGAAGTGAGAGTGTCCAATAGGACCTTCCTCATTTTCATTGGACTCTGTGTTGATATTGAGCTCCCCAATGTGGTTTCAGGTTGAGATGTTCTCCTTGATGATAAGCTCTCCAATGTTTCCCGGGTAGTAGCACTGGGTTCCCCACTGAGAGTGATTCCAAGTGGTAGTAGTGGATCCCTGATGTATATAGGTGGTAGCTTAGGCTCCCCTCCGATATCAAATTATTCTTCTTTTAGATTTGGCAATGTTCAACATAAGAGCAGATACAATCAAGAGATAAGCAGAGATGAGAAGAGATGAGTAGTGATGAAATTTGATGATAAGATTCTTGAGATTAGATATGATTTTATGACAGGATTCTTGCGATGATTACATGATGCAGTTGGAATTTCTCCCTAGTTGAGAGGGAGAATTAATTTGATAGATCAATGACGAATTCCAACCATGGGACGAGATTCCTCTTTTCGAGAGGAACAATTTGATTATTGAAGCACTCAATTTGGACAAGGGAAATTGTACTTTTGAATTAAGCCCCACATGTGCATATTTGATCAGGTTGGCCCTAAAGCAAATTGGACTCCCTTAGAAGGCTATAAATATAAATCAAGTGAGCCTCATTTGGACAATAATCTTGGATCATTTTTTCTATTATTTTCCTTAGTTTTGGCTCGCATAAGTCTAAGGCAGGTCTGTGGAGAATTGGTTCACATGAAGGTGAAATTGCAGGGTGTGAAGTTCACATCTTTGTTTTAGGCTTTTGGGTCTCAACTATAGGCATGCCACTGAGAAATATCAACTGCAACCACATGTTGGCTGGCTCGCACACACAAAATTCCTTTCTTGCGGTTGGAAAGTAGGGTTTGTTTTTCATATTTTACCGCAGTTGACCGAAGTTGACCGCAAATGATTGAAGTTGACTACAGTGTGATGAAGTGATATCTGATTAATACCCTTGCTGGAATCGTCTTTTGGATCTTATTAGATTGATTTTGTTGGGATCATCTTCATTGCTTAATTGTTGTTGGATAGTTGTATGGATGAAGATATGGATCATTATAATCTCATTTGTTGAATCATTCAATGAAAATCTAATAAGAAGAAGAATTTGAAAGGTTTTTCCCTGTAGTGGGTTTTGCCCCGGTCTTCGACCAATCTTGGTGTCTCTATGTGTGAATGCTTTTCTTCTGTTGTTCCTTTATGTTATGCTGCATTGACGATGATATTTTTCGTTCTATATAATTACATATGTTGTTGAATAATATGAATAATGATACAATGTTATGGGTGAATTTATTGTGTAAATGAAGAAATTAAATGATCAAAGAAAAGAACAATACATCCCTAAGAAAAATTAACACTAGGAGTTGTCATGTTTGTGTGTGGCATAGAGAGTATTAAAGAAGGGAGAGCCAAGGGACTGCAGATATCATAAAAGGACTCCCTGTGCTATGTATGCTTGCATTATCATTTTTGAATGTAAATGATCCTGATCATGTAACAAAAAGGTGGAACACTAAGATTATTTCTTGTGTGGAGGAGAGTGGCCTTCATTGTTTATTAAATATTATTTGAAACAATGTGTGAATTTCCTTAAGGTAGAGCTTTCCTTTCAAGGTATCAGGGTCTGGCTCGGGGGTTGCCAACTACGAGAGAGATTGTGACATAGTTGATCATATGGTTGGGTGGAGAGTGGCTTACATTTCTTAAGTTACATGTTGCAAAATATTTGACTCAAGATAATTATCTCTTGTGCATGATTATTTAATTGCTCTTTTCAACAAGTTTATATGTACACGCATTTACCCTTCAATACAATTATCGTGGTTGTAGTTGCTATACTATTTTCCAGCTTTTTTAGATGTTTTAAATTTTTTAACAACACTAGTTGAGGAAGATATGATTCTTAGGTTATTTTTTAAATAGGTCATGCTGGAATTTTTCTATGACATTTTTTATGATAGGTTCTAGAAGCTGGAACTTGGAACACAGTGAGGGGAAATCACATTTATATTTTGGTTCAAATTTAGATCTTGGGACGTGATATTTTAGGAGATATGATCAGAGGAAGTCGAGTTTCCTGGATGCTCCTAAATCATGTATCAAATCAGTTATATTGGAATTTATGTTATAGCTTTTCATCTGGGAGGTTATAGAGGTTAAAAATTCAAACATAATGAGGGGAACTCCCATTGATAATATGGTTTAGTTTTCATAACTTGGACTCCTATAATATAAGATATATGCCCTAAGGAATTTTCTATATTAGTTTGCATGCAAAGTATTTGAAGAAATGCCTAAATGGTTTAATGGTTCATTGCATACAAATTGTTTAATGAAATGCCCCAATGAAAAATTTGTTTTTTGGAGAGGGACAATGTTTATTTTGTTATCATTGTTGTATTAGTTTGCATGCAAATTTTTTGAAGAAATGCCTAAATGGTTTAATGATTCATTGCATACCAACTATTTACTGAAATGCCCTAATGAAAAAGTTGTTTTGTGGATGGGGATAGTGTTGATTTATGTTATCATTGTTGTATGATAGTACTATTATAGTTGATATATGCCTATTTATATGCATAACATTTGAAGGAATGCATTAAAGACGTCTTATTATAATTTTCATAGAAACTATTTGATAAAATTCCTCAAATACAAAAATCAAAAGTTGTGTGATTGAGTGGTATATTTTAGTTAGAATGTTACAAGTGGAATAAAAAAAATGTTTCTTATTTTATTTCATATTAAATCCTTGACAATTTTTTTACAAGAAAATGACTACTTAATTGACTGTATACAAAGTATTTGAAGAAATGTTTACATATAAAGTGTTTGAAAAAATGTATGAGATATGAAAATCAAGTTTTTGCAAGTGTGGTTAGGATAAATTTAGTAGGGGTATGTGAAAAAGTGGTATTAGAGCTTATTTTCAAGATAGTAAACAAGAAAAGGAAATTTTGGGTACCTTGTAACCTCTATAAGTCATTTATGTGACAATGTGATATTACAGCTAATTGTTAAGTTGGTGAAGAAGAAGAAAAAAATGATACCTTGTACCCTTAATTGACCATTAAGGCACAAGGTATGTTACAATATTTCTCTAAGGAGATCATAAGAAGCCCCTTAATGATGGTCCATAATATAGCAGAGACTTCACTTGTATCAAATTCTTCCATACTCTACATTTATCACTCCTAGAAACCTTTTGAGGTGGATGCATCATATCTCAGAATTATTAGTCATATCTCCATGATGATCAAACTTAAAATTGGATATTTAGAGATCAAGAATATCGTTAAGATTAATTTCTATAAATATAATGAGATTAACCATGTTTAAGGAGACTTGAAACTTCATCTTTCATGTATCATTTTCTCCTATTCAAAATAATGCTTCATTTTATGCTTCTTTAATGGTGGGCCTGACTTCCACATGGAAGTGCTTAATTGTTCCAACAATATTGATCTATGATGTTGTGGCCTTCAGATGACTTCTATGAGGTGATCTATGAATGGGTGTAATCTAAATAATATACTATCTAAAGGGAATTAAAATTCACAATAGGGATTTCAATATTTTATAAGACCTTTTGTGAGAAACTATTTTAGTGGAATATCCATGATAGTTTATAGATAATATTGGTACCAGAGTTGGTTTCTCTGGGTTATTTTATGGGAAATTGTAGGGATATAGGTATTGGTTTAAGTAGAGAGTCATAAAATCCTAGCCATGGATGATGATTTTTTTCACATTAACTCCTATGATTCAACAGAAGAGAGATTTGTGAATTTGAAGGCATAAGTCACCAAAATTAGTCTGAATATGAACCTCCTCATGGTGGCCGTAGCCATCAAGATAAGATTGTTTGGAGAAGATGGAAGTTCTAACTTAGAGGTCAAATTATATGGGAAATCAGGAGATCATGAAGACCCATTAAATAATTCAAGGAAAGAGCTTGAGAAAGAGTAGCCTACCAGTGGGACTCTATGTATTTTGTTCCATAGTTGATCAAAGCAACTAGCAATGGAAAGTTAGTGAGAAAAATATGGGGTTTTAAGTTTTGTAGCAGCCTTATGGGGCACGGGTCTCAAGTAACTCCATATAGGGAACCTATTTCTTGGGCACATGCATATTTCCATACAAAATAAAATAGATCAGAGCGACTCCACCTTCTAGCTACATTTTCTCCCATAAATATTTCATAAGTAAAAATTTGTGTCTATTGTAGATGGTGTGTTTATTATTTTATTTTATATATTTCTTGCTTTTAGCTAATTTATTTAGTTAATAAAAAAAATACTAAATAAAGAATTTAAGATCTAGAGGGAATTGAAATTCATAAAAGATATTTCAATACTTTATCATACTTATTGTGACAATCTATTTCAATGAAATATCTACAATAGTTTATAGATGATACTGGTACTAGAGTTGGTTTCTCTAGGGTATTTTGTGCCAAATTGTAGGGATATAGGAATCAGTTTAAGTAGAGAGTCACAAAATCCTAGCCATGGACGATGAGTTAATTTGTTCACAATAACCCTTATGATCCCACATAAGAGAGATTTGTGAAGCTGGAAGCATAAGTTGCCAACAATAGTCCCAATATGAACCTCCTCATGGTGGCCTTAGTTAGCAAGCTCAAATTGTTTGGAGAAGATGGAAGCTTTAACTTAGAGGTCAAATTAGAGGGGAAATAGGGAGATCATGAATATGTAGAAAATCATTCAAGGAAATAGCTTGAGAAATAGTAGTTGAATTTCAATTTCATTAACCATTCAAAATCCCTATTCAAGATGGAAATGAAAGGGGACATAAATCCATACCAAGGTGATATCGAGGCATTGAAGCTAGATCATTGGTTGTAACAATTTAGGTTTATTTTAGCATTCACCATATAGATGAAGAACAAAGGATATATTTTTCTAGATGGAAGCTAGAGGGCCATGCTAGGTGGGAGGACTTAAAAATCCTCATTATGTCCTAGTTTTAGTGTATTAGGTATGTATAGGACCAATGGATCTGGTGGCACTACTTCAAGCAGAGGCATGGGTAGAGTGTGCAAGAGTACATCATTGAGTTCAAAAAGATGGACATCATGCTAGATATCTCTCCCAAGAACCCATATTCACTCCTCAAGTATCTATGGGGTTTACATTTCTATCTGCTAAAGTCAATGATGCTTTTCAAGCCAAGGATAATGGATGAGGCATGTGTGCAGGCACAAGGTATCTAGAAATCATAGGCCAAAGGAAAGGGTAGCCAAGTGGTTTGGAGTCTAAAAGCACTATGAAGCTTCCAAGGAGGGGAAGAAGTATTTGAAGGGGGAAATGATAAGCAAACAATATCCATCACACATAAGTGCGAGGATACTAACAACCATTATAACCAATTTAACATTGATGGCCACACTAAGGAAACATGTTGGAAACCACTTCTAGAGTTAAACTCGAAGAACCACAAGAAGGATGCAAAGTAAAAGAATATTCTAGCTATAGATTATAGCAATCAAGTTGAAAACAACTTTAATATGGATGAGAATATTGTTTACACATCAATGTAGAAGGAGGTGAATCTGAGTAGGCCTCATCACTAAGAAGAGAAGAATATGGACACAGTCTTCCACATTAGGGTCAAGTTCAAGAAGACCATGATATATGCTATGTTCGACTCAAGTTCACAGATTCATCTTGTTATGGTACATTGCACTCATTAGTTCATTCAAAAATCATTAGAACATATACTTTGTCCATCATTAAACCCCCTTCCATACATTATCAGGGGCACTTATGACCATTTTTTGTTCACTACTAGGCATTATATATCACTTGACACATTTTCTATTTTTAGTAGGGGGTGCCACCTAGGATGTCATGTGGCATTGACTAGACACTGTTGGAGGATGACATGGTGAATTCCTCTTCATTAATGTGCATTCACTTCTGCATTAGCATCCCAATTATGAATGCACAATTCCTCCTTACTTTTTAGTAGTTAGCCACATTTTTTATTTCTCCTACCCTTGTTAGTTGACTTTTAGTCCTATTTTAGACTTTAACTAGTTAGTTTCTTGCCTGCGGAAATTATCAATAAGTTTTAAATAATTTATAATTCAACTTACTTCTAGTTCAATATATTATGGGTAAGTTTGTCACTCCATTATTTGATATTTTTCTAATTTTGGGTCTCTTGGTCTAATTTTCACCCACTTTCCAAGCAAGTAAAGTGATTTTGTAGTTAACTAAGTTCATGCTCTTGGAATCCTAACATAATTTGAGTTTATTCAAGTCCTCCTAAAGATTCTATACATTTTATTCATGTCCAAAAATTATATATCATCATATTTTATGAGTAATTCTAATTGTCTCAGTGGTTCATTAGTTAATTTGTTGGTAACTTCATTCTCTCTTGTTTCTTGTTTTACAAGTAGTTAGCCTAGTATTTTTTCACATTTAGATCCCACGATTTTGTTGAAAATATAACATGGTTTGAAAGCATAGGTGAGTTTAGGAAAAATATCGATACTTTGTTACATATTTGACAATATTAGAACAAACCGTAGAGAATGTACTAGCTTATAATGATCCTCACTCCCTTTAATTACTTTGATTGAGATCCAATGATCCTTTTATTTCCATGTACTAAGGGACTCTATAGGATTATAGTGGTTATTGAATTTGAGCCCATATCAACGTTTGAGAAATTAGAATACTTCAAGATATTGTTTATCTATATCCCCTAATCTATTATTTCATGTTGAGTCATGATCAATACCTAATGACGTTTCGACAAAATTGGAGGGGTTTTTTAGAAAGCAATATGAGTTGAGAGGGCATTGGCTAGAGAATGAGCTAATTACTATAGATCTAAACCATTTTGAGACCCTAAAAGTTTTCCTCTCCAAGTACATGACTCTAATGATAAAGGTAAAAGCTTGTGGGATAGACATGAAGGAGGAACAACTTATCCTTTCTATAATTTCTAAACCGGGTCCTCAATATTTAGTCTTTGTCTCTTCTATTTCCATGGATGAGAATTGGAATATCCTATATTTTGATGATTTCAGTGATTCTTTGATATTTAAGCAGAATGAAATCACATTGGATCTCTTAAGCCTTCTACACCTTACACACTTGGAGTGAAGGATGATAACAAGAAAGAAAAGTAGAAAACAAGGGATCTTGATAATATAAATGGAGAAAGCTCTTAATCTAGCAAGGAGACTAAGATTCCAAAGAGATAAAAATATAAGAAAGATAGAACAAAGTGTAGATATTTCAACAAGGGGTTTCTTCTAGAGAATTTTCATATGGTGAAGAGAATTTGATCTAATGGCTAAATTACTTTAGAAACATAATCAAGATGACTACATTCTAGAAAATTTCAAGAATAAGACCAAGGACAAGCCATCAGAGGATTAGTACATGGATTATGATTTGAATGATATTAATTCATAATATAATTAGTTGATTTTAGACTCTAGTTCCTCCAATCATATGGTTGCATTAAAGCATTCTTAGTTGGTACCTTGCACTAGTCCTACTACTACAACTTCTCCAACACTTCTTTTTGAGAGAGACCTTCAAGATTTCACATGTTATCCAGATTAGGTTTTTGATCATATTTTGGAATATAATTTAGGATTATATCATAGTCCCATTATAGATCTGTATCAAAAGCTATGGAGGGAACACCATACTCTACAATCAACTAATTAGCTAGTGGGTGAAACTTTCAAGCCACAAGGAACTATTTTTTATTTTTTTGGCATTGTATGAGCTCCCAGTGATATTGTTAACAATTATAAGGCTCAAATAGGAGAAAAAGGATTCTCATATGATATTATAGGATAGATTCAAAGACATATTAATCATGATGGGGTTGATCAACAAGACCGTCCTTCTTCATAACACCTATGTAGTTGACATAATATGCATTATATTTTGAAGGGGTGGTGGGGGGATTCTTCCCACTACGTTTTCCCTCTTTGCCTCACTTTTATCATACTATGACTTGCATAAGTTGTTGGTACTCATTGATTTTTTTACATATTTATTGTACATGAATACCCAACATGGTTAAAAATTTCCAGGACTCGTTGAATAGTATATTCCCTAATTAGGATTCAAGAGGGTTTTGGGGTACATTTCACCTAGTAGTTCATCAACACCTCATTAGGAACTACAATATAGCCATCATTATATCATATTCCATACATTATTAGGGGCACACAAGACCAATTTTCATTCACTACTAGACATTCACTATAATTTGGCACATTTTTTATTTTTAGGGTTTTCTATTTTTGTCAGGGTGTTCCACAAAGGATGACACAGGGAATCGAATAGAAACTAGTTGGAGGATGATATGGATAATTCCGTTCTATTAATTTTCATTCCCTCATGCATAGTCCTCTTGTTGACAGTGCTGGAAATCACTCAACCAAGGGGTCTCCCCAATGTGAAGTCCCAATTAGACCTCACACCGTTTGGAGTAGGAGCCCCATTCATAATATAGACCCGATTGCCATGTATTCTTATAGATTTTCCTTTTCTCTAACTATTAGCAAGAGAGAGGAGTGAACATGTGCCTTCGGAAAGCAAGGGGAGTGTGCTTGGTGAGTGGTCAATCGTATGTGTGTGAAAGCCCTTCTATTGTGGGGGAAAGGAAAAATGTGGGCCTCTAATAGAGAGGTAATAGTACCACCCAATAAGATACACACATGAACAACAAGGTCCATCTAACATCCAACGGAATTGTCCACAAAGGATGCGGTGGTCATTACAACCAATGAATGAGAAAGGTCTGTCTAATATCCAACATAATAGTCCACAAGGATGTGATATAAATAACAACCATTACAACATATTCTCAGTTATATAAGTACTAAAATAACTGAAATAGTTCAACTATATTAGCACATGTGAAAGAAAACATGAATTACAAAATTCCAGTGAATAGTCTTACAAACATTCATAGTCCATGCATGAACAACGTGCTGGCCTCAAAAGGATTCTTTTATTAAGTAAAAGTTCCAAGACACATATATATAATGAACATCACTATCTTCAATAGTGGAATGTTGGAGCCACTCCTTGCTCCATAAAAGAACTAGCTTATTTCTCTAATGATTTGTTGGTGGAGCCAAGGTGAGAAGTCCTTTGCTCATACCATGAAGGAGTATATATAACTAAGGGTGACTCTTTGACTACCCTCATGGTTGTTTTACTTCTTAAGACTTTTCAACTTACATGACTCTTTACATTCCATGTGTGTCCTTTGGACTTCCACTTTACAATACCTCTTGAATACAATATACATGATCCATAATAGTGATGTGGCATATTACCATTCATGGCATGACATGACATGACACTGCTGACATGGATTGCTTGATGATGTGGCAATGTAAAGCCACTATTGTTGCTGAGGGTTGAGGGTCTTCATGAAGAAGCTTTCCTTTTCACCTCTGCATGCCTTGTTGATAAGGAGTCTTCAATGATCTAAAGTCTTGGATAATGGTCGTAAACTAGTGTGTCTTTGCTTTCTTCTGATTAATAAAATTGTAATTTTAGATGCAAGAGTGTATTTGAGCATGCTTCCCTTATTATTCCCCTTATCTATAATCTTTCCATGACATGATAGGGTACATGTTCCTGCAATTCACTCATGACGAGACGACATCAATCTGAAAAACCCTAGCCGAAGATGATGCATTATGATCCATAAAATGAGTTCGAAAAAAGTGTCAGGCTGGGAAGAGGGGCTCAGTGATTGCGTAGTTGCATAGTTCAAGCAGGAAATGGGAAGCCTTGAGCCTTGAGACTGTGCAATGCGTATTTCAGGCAGGGATGAGGAACAATAATGCACATTTTCCAAAGCTAGTGGGACAAGCTGAGGGGATGGACACTGGGAGAGATTACTGCGCAGTTCCGGGATTCAAGGGAGGTTGTGCTACTGCACAGATGCACAATTCAAGGGCTCAAGGAATTAAATTGAGGCTTGTGGTTGGGAAGTGCACATTTCAAGCCGGGTTGGGGGTCATGACTGTGCGATTCTAGAGGTCAAGGTCAAGGCTTGGTCACATACACTACACAATGCAGCAGTCCTTGGAGGCATGAACTATGAATTTCACAATTCAAAGAAGCAATTTCATAGCTAGAGGACTGAGATTGCGCAATGTGTAGCTCAAGGAAGGTCGGGTGAAGCTAGGTTGCTTGGTTTAGAAGTTTTTTTTTTTTTTTTTTTTTTTTTTTCTGAAAATGGCTAAGTGCGGGACCAATGAGATCGGTGTGAATGGTGATGAAACTTCGATGTGATCACACAATCAAAATAATTTTAGGAATTAATCATCATAGATCATCCATGACATACAAAAAAATTATCTCCCTCAGTGTGACAAATTTATGATTGGTTATGACAAGTGCAGCACCAAAGTTACACTTTACGACGACCGTGACGACACTTGTGCGACAACGCTCAAAAATTTGGAAATGAGTGTGACGACTACTTACAAGGTTAGAAAACTAATTTGCACAAAGGTGACCTCTTGGAACTACCATAATAGGCTCATACACACAAAGAGACATCCAACATGCCAAAAGATGACACATCTCCCAAGTTGCGAAAGGAAACAAAACATTCTAAGAAAACAAATAAAATTAATTTCAAAGTTTGCGATGATGATGAAAAAGACCAAGGAAGGCTCTGAAATTTAGTATAGGCCAAAATTTTGTAGGGTGTTGTAGCAGCTAAAACACTTGGCGACACACTAGTAGAATCTCCAACTTCTCTATCTCGGTTAACTTCTTTCGTGCAGGGCCTTGGTTCTTCTGGGATTATTGATTCATCGTGAAAATTACTTTAGTTTCCCCCCTTACCCCATGAACAGACATAGTCCCCATCATTCCCTCTCGGTTTAACTCAACGTAAAATTCAGAATTATCACAACATTTTGAGTTGGGAAGGGTGGTTAATATTGTGATATTAATATTTTTAGAGTATAATTTTTCATCTCTGGTGTTGCTCCGTTTCTAGCAAGCTTGGAAAGTACCTCGACGGAGTCACTACATAAACACAAACATTTCTTCGCTGCTAGCAAGCTTAGATAGTACCCCAAAAGAGCTGCTTGCTTCACCTCTCTACATAGGAATCCTTTCTCTTCTTTCACCTTTATTTATTTATTTAAAGAGGATTGTGCATTGGCACTTATTAATTTTGGGCAGAAGAGGGATCCTGAATTATTGAGAGTAAGAGAGGTTGTTCCTTTAGAGAAGCATATAGAGACCTCTGATTTTGTTTTTCTCGTTTATATTTCCCCCTTATCCTTTTATACTGATTGTATAAGCATGAAACCACCAAAACATAAAGGACCAAATACACACACAAGGTTTCTTGAATGCACACGAGTTCATGGTTTGACCAAAAATATCCTTACGGACGGATCGTATTTTTCGTCGGACCTTCACCGACCAAAAGACATAACCAACACAAGGAAGATCGAACAAGGTCTAACCAAATGTTGAAATGTTACAAGACTCCCTTAGACTTTATCCACACTCCCTTTTGGGCCAACAAAGCATCTTCATGCACAATCTCATAAAACTAAAGGAAAGACAACCCACAACAAGGAAAGAAAACTAGAAGACAAGAAAGAAAATTATCAAAGAAAAACATGATGCGAAACCAAAACTAGAAAATACAAGACAAACTATAGGGAACAAATGCAAGATGAATATGCAGGTAAACTACAATGCAACTAGACCTACTCCTAACCTAACTAGCTAGAAGGTCAGAGTCACGTATAATAGAATTTCCAATGCAAACACCATAATCGTTCCCGACTTGCATCCACAAATATGTGAATAATTAAAATGGATATAAGGTAGTGTGTGACATAAAAAATATGAATTTTAATAACATGCACAAATTTTTTAAGGTCTTTCCTGTTAGCAGAAATATAGGCCATAACCACTGCTTCTAACCAGTTTATGTTCTTACCTATTTGATAAAAACCATTATTCAACCAACCTCCGAAGCTCCATGTGGCTGTGTCTCTATCTACACTGAACTCCTTAGCAGGCATGAGAAACAATCGAGATTGTTATTTGCGATGGAGCTCCCCAGGTAAGACTCTTCCAACCATTCAACGATTGGATCATAAAATTCATGATGACCCTCTTGAAAACCCTGAAATCTTTGATCCGATCAGATTCAATATTCATGTTGAGGTAGTGAGGACCTGGTATAACCATCATCAAAGGCTGAAGTGCCTCAACTTCTCGACAAGTATCCAAATAGTGAGATGTTGAGCGATGAATATTGCAGGATGAAAAAGAACTATCATTAGATGCACTAATGGAAGAATGATAAGCTGGATGAAAATCATCAGACATAACATAATGATCGGATGGGATGATTAAACATCAAATTCCCAATTTGTGATTAACAAAGATAAATCAATTTGGACAGCTCTGTGAATGCTCTGGACAATTGAACCAAGTTCCTCGCAACCCAGATTTAACCAACCATTTTCCTACAACTGGTGACAAATTGGGAAAGAATTGTAATCATGAAAATAATTAAAAAGGGATGCCAACACAGTAAATACATGAGACCAATCAGGACATGGTGAATGGAGAAGAACTTGATTCATGCGATAACTCGTGCATTCATTATCACTCAAGAGTGTTTCAGGTGCGATGAAGGGAAATACTTCCAATATAACATTCGCAAGAAGAACTAGGAGCTGACTATTAAGGGATGAATTCGATATGCATGATTGCTTCGGCCAAAGGTAGTCTTTGGATGATCAACTTCACCATTAATTTATGGGAGATACACATTTCAATCATGAGTTTGATGGGAGAGATTTGCATGAAGATGAATAAATTGGAAAAGATTCTTAAATCCGGTCAAAAGTAAAATCTAAAAAGTTTGAAAGCTTACATTCGAAATACCAAAAATCTTTCAAAAAATTATTTATATTGAGTGAAAACATGCAAAGAGAAGGATTGTGCAAGAGAAACCAGATTTGACTTAGTTCAAGGGGCTTACCAGAGTCACGAGATCCTTACATAACCATCAACGGAAGTTGAGGTGCCTCGATTCCTTGGAAAGTCCGGAAAATTTCCAAGAGTGTAAGATCAAATTTTGAAACTTGAACCAAATCATGCATGGTTTGAGGATAGCTTCTACCATTGGTTTCAACAAGGCCACTTCTCACCGGATGGCAGCCATCTCTATCACTAATTTTACCATATTTTTCAACTTCAACAACCATATTACTCAATTCAAAAGATTCCTCTGATCACAAATTCAAAGATAAATGAATTGGGGAAATTTCGTGAGCAAAATGATTTGAAGAGTTGTCTTCATGCATGAGTTGAGATGATGAGGGATGGGAAGAGTGCCCAATGATTTGACTATTTTCGATTTCATTTTGGACAATATCATTGCCTTGTGACAATCAAGAAGATAACTCATCAGATGAAGAACCTAAAGAGCATGTAGTATCTCCAACGCAAGTAGATGCATCACAAATTGCAAAACACAAGGGATAGTAAGATGGAGGGGAAGTTTCGATGAGCACATATTCCTTGACCAAATCAGATGCTGGATCTAAATTAAAATATTCATGAGATACTAAAAGATTAGCTAATACACCTGGGAATTCGTGACTGCATGCATCAACAGAGTCATCATCATTAGAACGATTGTTGCCAAAGGCTACAGATTGATCGAAAGAATTGATTACATTTGATTCAATACCGAGATTAGTAGATTGAAAATCATCCAAGAATAGAATCACATCATATTCACATGGAGGATTTTGGAAAATAAAATAAATATCGAGAACCTATTCACCTTCCTTCTCCTATACCTATGTAATGTGACTGCCTTGTATCTGATTTCAATTTAAACCAATAACACGAAAATCAAGAGAGTGTGAAAAACTAGCTGGTGGAACAAATTTCTCAGGTGGTTCATGGTACAAAGAGTCAAGGCCTATAGAGGATAGAGGATAACGAAAATCCATATCGGATTCGAGACTAGAGTTATGAACAATAACATCATCTTGTGGAATGGAGGAGTTAGTATTCACCATAGGATTCATGAGCCATTCTCGAATTCCCTCCATTGAATCTGAGTTATGAGAAGCATAAGAAGAATGAGAAGATAGATTAGGAATTTGATTAGCAGATCTCCCAACACTATTATCATCACAAGGAGGTACCCTCATCGAAACTAGAAAAGGTGGAGGACAAGGAACAAAATGTATAGTAGGTTCCTCCTTTGGAATTAGAGGTGTCTCATGATTTACAAGAGTTGGGGGAGTGGGAAAATCAGGGGGTTCAGGTTCACCACCTAAAGTGATAAGAACCAAGCACTAAAACTCTTGTTTCAAGAAATCCCAATTAATCTATTCTTCTATAATTTCATATAAAAGGTGAAGGAATCGATCAGAAAAATCCTCAAGTGATTCATTAGGTTTCATTCTTAAGAGATTCATTCCTCTACAAACATTTCGATAACTATACCTATCAAATGCTTTATGAAGCTTCTTTGTAAGCTTGTCGAATGAATGGGTAGAAGAAACAGGTAATGTATGACACCGTCGATTAGCACTACCTTCAACTGTGCGGGTGAGTAATCTAGCGATGAAATCCTTGCAATATATTTTGTTAGAAAATAAAAAATGGACAACTTGAAATAGATGTTCGCGAAAAGTTAATTTTCCCTCGCTATCAAACTTCAATTGGGACAAGTTATGAATAAATTTTGTAAAGATGGTAAGATTAATATATTTATAAAAACATCCTAGGATTATGTTTTGGAGAAGAGCCATTTTGAATGAGAGATTAAAACTAGACTCAACGAGAAACACATGTCGTCTGACCCTCCTTCTAGAGCCATTGTTGACGGTGTTGGAAATCTGTCAACCAAGGGGTCTCCTCGATGTTAAGTCCCAATTAGACCTCACACTGTTTGGAGTAAGAGCCCCATCCAGAATATCGACCCAGTTGCCATGTATTCTTATATATTCTCCTTGACTCTAATTGTTATAAAGAGAGAGGAGTGCATATGCACCTTCAAAAAGCAAGGGGGGTGTGTCTGGTGGGTGTTCGTTCGTATGCATGTAAAATTCCTTCTATTATGGGGGAAAGGAAAAAGGTGGGCCTTTAAGAGAGAGTTAATAGTACCACCTAAGAAGAGACACACACAAACAACAAGTTCCGTCTAACATCCAGAGGAGTAGTCCACAAGGGACGCAGAAATCATTACAAGTAATGAATGAGAAAGGTCTGTCTAATATCCAATGGAATAGTCCACAAGGAAGCGAAAAAAATAACAACCATTACAACACATTCTCAATTAGGTAAATAATAAAATAACTGAAATAGTTCAACTATCTTAACACATGTGAAAGAAAACTGGTTGCTTTCTTGGGCTTGACCCAGGTTTGATCTATGTTGTGCACCAACAAAACCCTTGATCACTGGCCCTTTCGACAACGACCTGCAAGCAGATCGCAGTCTCACCCAAGGTGACTATGGGTGGTTGCAGATCCAGGTTTCTGCAGCCTTGAGGGACTGCGCGATGTGGTTAATCCATTGTGCTGCTATTATCTTTTAACATACATAAAATGATTGCACTGTATAAAAACATTCACTTACTTCACCACATTCAATAGAACAAATTATTTAACATCATAAACTGTATTGTCATAACACACAACTGTAAAAACTACTTCGCAAAAGCTGATATTAAACAAATATACAAGAAACACATAAGAGCACATAGTATCTTCACAAAATTTCTTCTTCTTTATTATGATGGATATTTTAAGTACAATCAACTTTCCAACCTGCACACACAGTTACAGGTGGTATGCACACCAAGTTGCAGACTCTTCCAAGGTCTCTGTGCACTGAACTGTAGAGCCTTTCCTTCACTACAAAAGACAGATACACAATTAGCCCTTAACCATAGAACTTAAAATGATTATTGTCGATATATCATAGCATTACATCCCTTTATATAACATTACATTGACAAAATACCATGGTCCAAATACCATGGGCTTATCAAAAAAACTAAAATACAACCCAAAAGGAGGGGCTTAAAACCACCCCAAAGCCACTAAGATACCATGCGATATATCCAAAATGTTGTGATGTGCAGTATACTACGCTCTTCGCTCCTCAAAATGCGGATACTTAGCCAAGATCTAGGCCAAGTTGGGCTACACTCAACACAAACATGAAATACAAACATCCATAGAGTAGTCTTACAAATATTCATAGTCCATGCATGAAAAAATTGCTAGCATCAGAAGGCTTCCTTTATTAAGTAAACGTTCCAAGACACATATATACAATGAACATCACTAGCTCCAATAGTGGAGCGTTGGAGCCACTCCTTGCTCCTTAAAAGAACTAGCTTATCTCTCTAATGCTTTGTTGGTGGAGCCAATGTGAAAAGTCTTTTGCTCAAACCATGAGGGAGTATATATAACCAAGGGTGACTCTTTGGCTACTGACTTCCTAAGAATTTTCAAATTACATGACTCTTTACATTCCATGTGTGTCCTTTGGACTTCCACTTTACAATAAATTTTGAATACAATATATATGATCCACAATAGTGATGTGGCATATGATCAATCATGACATGACACTGCTGGCATGGATTGCTTGATGATGTGGAAATGTTAGCCACTGCTACTGCTGAGGGTTGAGTGTCTTCATGAAGAAGATTTCCTTTTCACCTTCACATGCCTTGGCGATAAGGAGTGTTCAATGATCTCAATTCTTGGATAATGGTCGCAAACTAATGGCTCTTCGCGTTCTCCTGATCAGTTAACTTATAAGTTTAACTGCAAGAGTGTATTTGAGCATTCTTCCCTTGTTCTTCCCCTTCTCCATAATCCTGCTATGACATGATAGGGTACATGTTTCTTCAATTCACTCATGACGAGACAACATCAATATGAAAACCCCTAGCCTAAGATGATGCATTCTGATCCATAAATAGAGCCTGTAACAAGTGATATGATGGGAAGAGGGTTCAGTGGTTATGTAGTTGTGCAGTTCATGTGGGTAAGGGGAAGCCTTGAGCCTTGATACAATGCAATGCACAATTTAGGCAGAGCTGAGGAAAAATACTGCATAGTTTCCGGAGCTAGTAGGTTAGGTTGATGGGATGGACATTGGGAGAGATTATTGTGCAATTTTGGGAGTCAAGGGAGGTCAGGCTACTATGTAGCTACATAGTTAAAGGGATTAGGAAATGAGCCTAAGGCTTGTGGTTGTGAAGTGTGTATTTCAAGCCAGGATGGGGGTCATGACTACACAATTCCAGAGGTCAAGGTCAAGACTTCGTCACAGAAACTACGCAGTGCTGCAGTATTGGGATGCAAGAACTGTGAATTGCGTAGTGCCAAGAATCAAGGTCAAAATTAGAGGGCTGATATTGCGTAGTGCATAGCTTGGGGAAGGTCGGGTGAAGCTATGTTGCTTGGTTGGGAAGTTTTTGTGAAAATGGTTAAGTGCGGGACCTGTGAGATCGTTGTGAATGGTGATGAAACTTCGATGTGATCACGCACTTAGAATAATTTGACAACTCAATCAACATAGATCATCTATATCATACAAATAAATAATTTCCCTCTGTGCTACATCTTTACGACTGGTTATGAGAAGTGTGACAATAAAGGTACACTTTATGACGACCGTGATAACACTTGTGCGACAACGCTCAAAACTTTGGAAATGAGTGTGACAGGTACTTACAAGGTTAGAAAAACTCATTTGCACAAAGGAGAAATCCTTGAACTAACAAAACAAGCACATACACACAAAACAACAACCATTATGCCAAAAGATGACACTTTTCCCAACTTGCGAAAGGAAACAAAACATTTTAAGAAAACAAATAAAATGAATTTCAAAGTTTGTGACGAAAATGAACAAGACCAAGGAAGGCTCTGAAATTTAGTAAAGGCCAAAATTTTGGAGGGTGTTGTAGCAGCTACAGCACCTCCCTATTATGAACTTGTAGTTCCTCCCTAGTTTTTAGTAGTTAGGCACCATATTTCTCTCTCCTTCCCTTGTTAATTGAATTTTAGTCATATTTTGGAGTTTAACTAGTTTTTTTTTTTGTGTGCAAGAGTTATTAATTGGGTATAACTAATTTCTAATTTCCAATTACTTCCCTTTCACTCCATTATTGGATATTTTTCTAATTTTGGGTCCCCTAGTCTAATTTTAACTCATTTTCCAATTAGGGAAAGTGTTTTTATAGTTAACTGCGTGCATGATTTTGTAGTTAATTAGAATTGGTTTCCCCTTGGAGAGTCTATACATTATATTCAATTCAACAAATATATATCATTATATTTTATGAGAAATTTGAATTGACTCATTGGTTCATTATTCAATTTCTCAACAATTTTATTCTCTATTCTTTCTTGTAAGTAGATAGTCTAGTGTTTTTTTTGTTTTTTTTTGTTTTTTGTTTTTTTGTTTTTGTTTTTTGTTTTGTTTTTGTTTTTGTTTTTTTGTTTTTGTTTTTTTGGTGCTTATAATCCAAAAAACATCATAAAATTGGATATATTCAACAAAATTGGATTAGAGGTTCATGATCATGCTAGCCGATATCCACTAGGATGGGTAAAAAAGGATGCAAAGATCAAGGCAACAAATTAGTGCAAGATAAAATTTATTGTAAGTGTTGATTATATTGATGGAGTGGACTTGGATGTAGTACCACCTAATGTATATGGAGTCATTTTTTGGAGTCCCTCCATGTATACAATGGATGAAATCCTTATTTAGAAATCCAACCAATACATCCTTGTTAAGGATTGGAAAATTTTCTCCATTGATGCACATAAAGGCAAGTTAAAGATTTCACTTGTAAGTGCCAACCAAGCCAAGAAGTTGATTATTTATAATAAGAAATATGTTTTAATTTTTTTAGAGAAAATAAATCCGATGGCAAGTCAATAAGAAAAAAGGCATCCCTAGAGAGATGTACTAAAGAACAAGAACATGAATTGGAAGGGTCAGTACATCATATAGGGGAGTGTTTCAAGATCCTAAAGGGCTACCACCCAAGAGGGAAGTGGAATGTGAACTCCAATTATATCTAGACACTCCATTAATAAATATTGGTTTGTATAAATAGTCTTGAATCAAATTAAGTAAATAAGGAATTACAAAAACTATTGGAGCATAATGTGATTCGACCAAGCACCTCACCTTATGGATCATCTATCATAATTGCACCAAAGAACGATGGGACTTTGCAAATGTGCATTGGATATAGAGCTTTAAAATAGATACACTCAAGAATTAATACCATTTGCATAGGATTTATGAATTGTTAGATTAGTTGTAGCATGAAAAATACTTAACCAAGTTAGATTTAAAATCATGATATCACTAGGCTCTAATAAAAAAAGAATGCACATGGAAGACCACCTTCAAAACCAAAAAAAGGTTTTTTATGAATTTTTGGTCATGCAATTTGGTTTATGTAATGCGCCAAGTACATTTATGAGACTAATAAATGATACATTACACCCATATCTAGATTAGTTTGTTATAGTTTATCTAGAGGATATACTAGTTCACAATGTTACCTGGGAAGAGCACATCTCACACTTGATGTAGGTGCTAGAGACCTTGAAGAAGCACTAGCTGCTACAAAATTTCGAGAAATGTGAGTTTTCCCAATAGCATTTGGTATATTTTGAGTATGTGATTGGTGGAGGTGAGTTTAAGATAGATATTGTGAAGATGGAGGCCATCATGAAGTAGTCAATTCCTACAAATGTCTTTGAAGTTTGGAGTTTTTTTAGGGCTACACAATACCTATAGAAGTCATATATTAATTTTCATTAGTAGTTACACCATTCCATGCTTAAATAAAAGTGATACGAGTTTCTAGTGGGGGAAGATTCAACAGAAGGTATTTAATGAGTTAACAATAAAAATTAGTCAAGCACTAGTTCTCATATTACCAAACTTGCAAAATCCATTCTAAGTTGAAACAAATGCAAGTGAGTATGTCATGGGATTGGGATTGATGCAAGGAGGAATCCCTATATGCTATAATTTTAAAGTATTTCATGGGATATTTATCAACTACCCTACCTATGATAAGAAGCTCTATGCTATTGTATATGCTGTCAAAAAGTGGAAAAACTATATGATGGAAAAGGATACCATCATCCACACAAATCACTAGCCTCTGCAATATCCATGGGCCTAAAGTAAGCTATAATATATCAAAAACTAAAACTTGATGGTTTTCTTACAACAATTTTATTTGGTCATGAAGTACGAGAGGGGTAGCACAAACATGTTGGAAGATGTACTTTCAAGGCCACCCACAACAAAATTTATAGCTTTGGAAACTTTAATGCACATGTAGCCTTTTACCCATTATGCATATAGAGAGGAAAAATATGAGGACTTGGAGAAGGTGTTTCAATAGCTATAGTGCCAAATTAATGTAGAATATGGTGACAACAAAGTTTACTATCATCTCTAGAATGGGTCACTCTATAAGTTGTATAAGCTTTGTGTTCCTAAAGGTGAGAGCCAACAACTTATTATGGAGGCTCACACCTATAAGGTTGTAGAGAATTTTAATGTTAGGAGGACAATTTCCATCTTACAGAGGTATGTATACTAGCCTTGAAAGTATGAAAATGTAGCACAATACATTAGGTGATGCATAATTTTTTGTACCAACAAGCCAAGTAGTAGAATACAAGGTCCATACCATCCATTTCCTATATCCACTTGTCGTTGGGAAAAACTTTCTATGGATTTTTTGGGAGGCTTAAAAGCAACTAGGAAGGCACATAACTACCTATTTGTGGTAGTCAATAGGTACATGCCTTGTAAAAATACCATCAAGGGGAAAGAAACAATAAATTTATTCTTTGAACAAGTTTGGGTGCAATTTGAGATACCAAGGAGCGTAATTTTAAACAAGGACTATTTCTTAGTAATTTTTTTACTATGTTGTGGGAGAAGATCGACACAAAGTTGAAGAGGTTTAAAACATTCAATCCACAAGAAAATTGGGAAAAAGAAGTATTCAATAATATTGTGGTGCAAATTTTGAGGGTTTATAATCAGAAGCATTTGAAGACCTAGAATGAAAATCTGATCTATAAACAAAAAATTTATAATAGAGTAGTCCACACTTCTACTGATAAGTCACCTTTTGAAACATTCTTTGCATATTTCCCACCTTCACCCTTAGATGTTGCATATGGAAAACAAGGAGGAGTGATGGAGGACCTCATAGGACATGCATTAAGAGCATACAATTTTCTTGTGAATATTAGGTATATCTATTTGCAATTATAAGAGATGTTGAAGAAGTCACATGAAAAATATAAGACTAGGCATGATTAACATAGGAAAGATAATTCATTTAGAGTGGGAGATAGATTATGGTTATAGTTGAATAAGGAAAGACTACAAGATGTTGGTAAGAAAATCAAGGCTCTATGGTATGGTCCTTTAAGGATATTGGAAAGAATGGGAGATTATCCCTACAAACTCAGCCTACCCCTATACACATGCATTTACAGAAAAGTGAATGTCGAGAATCTCAAATTATATGAGCCTTCCATGTTGGATTAGGATTAGGGGTAGGTCCTACCTTCCATAGATGATTTAACGCCATATGCTTAGGTAGATTTGAAAAAATGCATAATTTTGCAGAAGAGGTCCATAACTATAAGACAGGGGCAACATTACCTTTGGAATATTGGGTTGAAAAGACAAATTCTAGGAAAATATAAATCGTACTATATGAAGAAGGTAGAGGACAATTTTCCTCCCTTTAATTAGTAAATCTTATGGGGACAAATTTTTTCCTAAATGGGGAGGTGTGATTTAGACTAGATCATTATATTCTTCATCATTTATCTTGATTCTTTCATAGTGGAAAAAATTGGAGGAATCAACATGCAGTGTCGTTTTAACGACTAGTCCCATGTTGGAGAATTTAGGTTTGAAAGCTTTCAAATCCAACTTGAGGCATTAATTGAATTTTTTTGGGGTAAAAAATCTCTACTTGTGTAGATAATTAGATGTTTTTATACACTTAGAGACCTTTCCAATGGTGCAAGGATCATATAAAATGAAGTTTCCAATGGTGCAATAATCACATCAATGGTGCAAGTTGACCTACCTTGTTGACCACCATGATTCGAGTGGATGCCACATCATCCCTTATTACTCATGCATATGGGGCTAGCCACATGTGGACTTTCAAGAAGACTCTATAAGGTCCATAATTATAACTCTAGTTGAGGGAGTCAAATCTTACCCCTAGTTCGAAATCAAGCTATGTTAAAATATTGGTTCGCTAAGAGGAGCAGGGGTTTGTAACAACCCCTTGTTGATTTTCCATGTAAAAAAATATAAGACATAGGTCATGGGACACAAATTCCAACCTGAATGTTGGGAAAAACATCCTAGTGGGTGTAACTTTCGGTTTATTTATGGCTAAGGAGAATGGCAAAGGCATTGGCAAAGGAAAAGAGGCATTAATTGAAATTTATTTATGAAAATAAAGGAAAATAGAAGAAAAGGGAGATAAAAGGTCACATATTTTCATGAGAGTGAAATTAGAGGAAAGATGAAGGAAAATGAAGAAAATGAAGGCCTCAATGATAAAAAGGCTTATGAGGACCAGTTGCTGGTCTTTTGTCAGTTTAGCCTTGGAGGTATCTTTTATTCTCCCACTCTCTCATTCTTGGAGCATGCTTGGAGAACTCTAGTATTCACTTAAATTTGGAGAAAGAAGGAAAAGGAAAGTAGGAAAGCACAAGGGAATAGGTGGATCAATAAATACAACTAGAATGCTTTGCAGGTAACAAGTTGCATGTATGATTTCCTTGCTAGTTTTGGCATGCATGGTACATGCATTTGGTTTTTGGTTATGTGTTGTCATTGGAATGGTGATTTTCCTAGAATGATAGTGGTTTTAGCCTTGCCTTGCCATTTCCTGGATAGCCATGATGTTGTGGGTTTTTCCACTTGTTTTTTTTTGATTGGTGATTAGGTTCCTTATGGTTGATGGTTGAGTTACTAGTTCCTGGAGCCGTTAGTTGGAATAAATGCTCTGGAAGCCCTGTAATAACTTGGGTTAAGTTCCTAGTCCTGGAGCCTTGGTTGGGACAAACACTCTAAAGCCCTTGGTGGGTTGAGCTACTAGTTTATGGAGCCAGGTTGGAAAAATTCTCAGGAGCCCTAGAAGATTGTGGGTTGATTTATTAGTTCTTGGAGCCGTGGTCTGAACAAATGCTCTAGAGACCTAGACCACTTGGGTAGATACTGATCTAGCTGGTGTTAGTGATGTCCGACCGTGAGGTGGAATCAATAGTTGAGGGTTGAGGTGGTTTTTCCTTTGGAAGCCTTGGTTTGGTTTTGTTTTTTTCATTCCATGAGATCCCACATTCATGCTTGGAATATGGCACGTGGGTGATTAGCTGAAAGAGATATTTGGTTCATCCCAATATATGGTCGGGTGGTACATGGAAGTCCCTGACTTGGTTGATATTTTCATATGTTAATAAGAGACATTCTTCTATTGTGATTCATGTATATTTGTAGCAATTATGTTGGCCAAGTTTCCATGGTTTATATGTTGGTTATATGCTGGTCATATGATGTCTATTGTTTATGGCTCTTGGCATGTTTTGTTGAATATATGAATGATTGATGAATGCATGGAATAAAAAGTGTTATTGCAGCTAGCTAGAGAGGGTTTAAATCCTTCTTGAGTGATTCTTAGTTGAATATTATCAGTTTATGATCATATATGTATTCATGACTTGTAGCTTACATGTATGGCATGTGTTTGACAAAATGTTTGTTATGGTTAGGCCTAGTTAGGTCAAGTTCTTTCTCAAGTTTTTTATGAATATAATTTTCATTATGTCATTTATGATTTTGGAAAGTCTTATGTAGTCCTGGGTAGTGGTTTGGAGGTTGACCTGGAATTGTGGCTCAGATCTCGGGACCGCACCCTCTGAACTAGGAAAGTTGGGTCACAAGCGCATGGAGGTAGTGTTGTGCATGTGGTTGGAGGCCTATAACTGCATGGAATCCTTGTCGTGCATGAAGTTGGGGGTTAAGTTGTGTGAAATGGAGTCCTAAATCAGGTTTTGGTCACCTGGGGTGGTTCTTTGGCCTCGAGGGATGTCGTGAGTTGTCATTTTGCGGTTAGTTGTAGGCCCCACTTCTTTAACTAGAGCTAGGATGTCGGGTCATGTCATAGTAACTCTTCCTCTCATGTTTACCTTGGTGTTATCACCAAATTGAGTCCATTGGGCTGCTTCAATGGTCAACTTGGAGTAACTATTTCATACTAGCTTTTAACTGAAGATTAGCCTCTTTAGTCAGAGAGGGCTCTCTCAAGATAACTTAGGATCTTTTCAATACAAAATCTATTAGATGGCTAATTATATGATAATGAATTGATTGTATATGATTGCAGGTGGAAAATGTAGATGATTTTCTACCATTGGGCTTATGGAGTCATTGTAAACCTAAATTACAAAACAACAAATGTCATGGAAGCCAAGGCACTTATATTCTTATCAAATCACACATAAAGGACAAAACAACAACTACATGTGTACAAGAAATTGGAGCATATTACTGAATTCCAAGTGATTACACATAAGCCACTGCATAAATATCAAAAGGAATAAGATAAACAAGCATAGATAAGAACATACAATGAATCTTGGGTCTAAAACAAGCTACTGCAAAAGTATATTACTGATAGTGAAAGATTACAATAATAGTGCATACCTAAAATCTTCCAACCCTTTATAACTCTAAAACTATCTGATTTATAGAATGAGGACTCATAAAAATGATATGCCACATTGATAGCTTCGAATTCCCACCTTAGAGATCTATTTCAAACACGATTCCATCACTTGGAGACTTCCCAGGGATATTTCTGTTTTGTAGAGTTTCAATACAAAAAGGACTCTTCTTTCATTAATAGTTCAACAAATCAATTTAATAACCCTTATCAACTACAACCAAATAATTTTATGAGTGTACTAGAGTGTTGATGTGTCATTATGCCACGTGGATGCTAAACTGGACCTCCTCCAAGTCAAGTTTTTACAATTTTTTCACAAATCTGGTTAGTGAAAATTCTGAAAAATAGGATTCAAAGATGAGTGTATAATTTCCAAACCCTAATGGATTTGCAGAAACTGAGAGAGGTTTTTGTAGTTGGACCCGTGATGAAGAAAAAAATTATTCAAATTTCCATAATACTTTTTCATTTGGTCTGAAATCAAACTTTAATTTGACTGCTAAAACAGTCATGTGCATAAATTTTCTTAGCATAGTTTAGTAGCGAGGTTGTTTTTGTCCTTTGTATTTTCCTTCTGCCACCTCTACTGGTCAAACAATGTTTGTTAGGTCAAAATGAGTGAATACCATCAACCTCCCTCCTTGGATCTTTAAAAAATTGTTTTTATAGGCAAAAAAGCATCTTCAAAAATTTCGTAGCGTTTTTTGGCCTTCAAGCCTGGAGCATGCTACGAAACTACCTGATAATGGATAAATTGAAAAATCTTCCTTTTTCTTCCAAATTTCATCTGTAGGTCTGAAAAGTGATATAATGAAATATGATAATGCAAACTTGCCTCTTACCCTCTTCAAAAAACATCATTTTCACCTTTAGCAAGTTTATTCATCACTAAAATGACTGTTTTTTTTCCGAAAACATAGGGTTTAGAGATGAGCTCTTATCTCCATATCCTTAATAGATATTGCAAAACTGAAGGAGGTTTTTGTATTTCAGTATGTCTTGAAGAAAAAAATCTCTTGTTTTTTTAAAAACCATCTCTAGCTGTCCAGAATTTTTATTCTAAAAACATGTATAAACATGAAAATTCTGCATTCTGAAAATAGAGCCGAAAGAAATCTCTAAATATCCCAATTTGTAGCACCTTTGATAAAAGTGAAAGAGGTTAATGTTATTTGATATGTTCTTGACAATAACCTCTCTCAGTTTCTTAAAATAATTCTCTGTTTGCCCAGAAAATTCCCTTGAAGTTGACTGCTCAAAAGTAAAAAAACAGAGAAATCCTCATATTCGCTACGAAATTATTAGCCAGTTTCGTAGTGAAATCTGCCTATTTTTCATTGAATTCACTACGAAAATGTGTAAAACTGGCTAGTGGTTTTTTAAAATTTTTTTTATGACTATGCAAGTGAACCCAAGGTGGATTATTGTGGATACGACCCTAATGACAAGACTAATGAAGTGTCTAATAAACATGATTAAGTGAATTTCTCATCAAATGAATGATCTAACCTAATGAGACAAGGTGAAGCTTATGATGACCCTATCCATCAAAAATTAAAAATTAATGTGTGATAAAATATTGAATTTAAAACTGAAACTGACAAAATTCTTGATCTTCTAGCTTATTTATATACAAATGATCCTACTCTACTTGCTCAGCATAAAACTGAATCAAGTGATCTCACTCTTCCAATGAATCCAATCAAGAAGTTGAGTACTGGGTTGGAACGGACATTGCACTTCTCTGATCATAAATCCATCTTGAGAGATGAGAAGTTGTTCCACCATCTGAATTTGTATACATAACTGAAAATCATATTGTAATTCATTTCTGTAGAAGATTCTAGCAAAGTTGCGAAAGGATATTTGAGAGTATGCACGAATAATTCTTGTTGATCAACAAGAAAGTGTGAGTAAATATGATCCTTTGATGGTGTTCCTTATTTAGATTATTCAGTATAACACTTGTGACCTTTCTCAAATAAAAAAGAAAAAAAATCTGTTGATCATTATTTTCATTTGAGAGGAAGAAATGCTTGGAGTACTCTTGGAGACTTTCACAAGGAACTGCCTCAGCATGTACCACATAAATTTCTAAAGGTAACTCTTCATATGATTCAAAAAGCATACCCATATGATTGTCTAAAATTTTCTTTTCAAAATTTTCTTCATTTGATGTAGGCTGATGCAAGGAATGACATGAAGAATAAACTTCTTCCTTTACCCGAGGATTATAGCAATTATCTTCTAGTATTTCCTCTTGTTGTTTGAAATGATTCTCATATTCCTGATGATCAAAAGACTGACAAGTATCCTGCATATTTTCATCAAACTTAGAGGATGTAACATGATTTCATAAATAAACTCCTGCTAGGTTTCATTTTCATCCAAGAGAGAGGATATCCTTTCTTCTTGGCGATGAAAGGGATTGTCTTGAAGGGCCTCTAAAATTTCCTCATCCACAAACTCATCATCTTCATAAAAATTCTCCATATATTCAATAAAAATCACACAATGTTTACAATAGTCTTTGACCAGCAATAAGGAAGAATGACATTCTTTAGTCATCTCATAAAATTCAACATGGAAATCAACAAGAGAATATAAGGAACCATTTGGTAGGATTTCGTACTAAGACCATGCTTTTCCTTCTAAAGTGACCATAAACATCTTCATGAGACAACCATCAGAGAACTGAACCTTAATTCTGTGTACATGCATATGGAATATAACCAAATGAAGAGTAGCATTGTCTTTCTTTTCATCTTTAAATATAATAAGATCAGTTAGCCAATCGACCTTTGGAATAGTATTTGGAAAACCAGGGATGTGAGACCGATTCATAGGGGCATACCTCGCATTTATTCTTGCAATGGAACTCATCTTGGAACTTCATAAAGTTACTGATCCTCAAGCAGTGGAGTCACCTTCCAATTGATTATTTGACGTGTGGAGTCGCCAGAGCAGAAATACAACCAATATGTGCCTAAGTGTCTGTTGCTCTTAGACCTTAGAAGTGAAACTTTGTCGTTGTTCCCAGGGAAAATTTACACCTTTGTCCCAGGCAACAACGCCAAAATTTTATCACCAAATTGAGTCCTGTTGGGATGCTTCAATGGTCAACTTGGAGTAACTATTTCATACCAGCCTTTGACTGAAGATCAGCCTCTTGAGTCTGAGAGGGCTCTCTAAAGATAACTTATGATATTTCCAACACAAACTTTATTAGATGGCTAACTCTATGATAATGAAATGATTGTATATGATTGCAGGTGGAAAATGTAGAGTATTTTCTACCATTGGGCTTATGGAGTCATTTTAAACCTCAATTACAAAGCCACAAATGTCATGGAAGGCAAGTCACTTATATTCTTATCAAATCAGACATAAAGGACAAAACAACAACTACATGTGTACAGGAAATTGGAGCATATTACTGAATTCCAAGTGATTACACATGAGCCACTACATAAAGATCAAAAGGAATAAGATAAAAAATCATAGATAAGAACATACAATGAATCTTGGGTCTAAAACAAGCTGCTACAAAAGCATATTACTGATAGTGAAAGATTACAATAATAGTGCATACCTAACATCTCCCAACCCTTTATAACTCTAAAAATATCTCATTTATAGAATGAGGACTCACACAAATGATATTCCACCTTGCTAGATTCGAATTCCCACCTTAGATACCTATTTCAAACATGATTCCATCACTTGGAGACTTCCTAGGGATATTTCTGTTTTGCAGAGTTTGAATACAAAAAGGACTCTTCTTTCGTTAATAGTTCAACAAATCAATTTCATAACCCTTATAAAATACAACCAACTAATTCTTTGAGTGTATTAGAGTGCTAATGTGTCATTATGCCACGTGGATGCTGAGCTGGACCTCCCCCAAGTCGATTTTTTACAAATATTTCACAAATCTGGTTAGTGAAAATTCTAAAAAATAGGATTCAAAGATGAGTGTATAATTTCCAAACCCTAAAATATTTGCAGAAACTGAGAGAGGTTTTTGTAGTTGGACATATGTTAAAGAAAACCCTCTTTCAGATTTCCAAAATAAATTTTCATTTGGTTTGAAGTTAAACTTTAATTTGACTGCTAAAACAATCATGTACAAAAATTTTCATAGCGTAGTTTAGTAGCAAGGTTGTTTTTGTCCTTTGTCTTTTTCTTCTGCCACCTCTGCTGGTCAAACAATTTTTTTTAGGTCAAAATGATTGAATACCATCAATGTCCCTCCTTGGATCTTCAAAAAATTATTTTTATAGGCAGAGAAGCATCTTCAAAAATTTCGTAGCGTTTTTTGGCCTTCAAGCCTGGAGCACGCTATGAAACTACCTGATAATGGAAAAAATTCCTAAATATTCCTTTTTCTTCCAAATTTCATCTGTAGGTCTGAAAAGTGATATAATGAAATATGATCATGCAAAATTTCCTCTTACCCTCTTCAAAAAACATCATTTTCACCTTTAGCAACTTTATTCATCACTAAAATGACTGTTTTTTCTGAAAAAATAGGGTTGACATATGAGATCTTATCTCCCTATCCTTGATATATATTGCAAAACTGAAGGAGGTTTTTGTAGGTCAGTATGTCTTGAAGAAAAACCTCTCTTGGGTTTTTGAAAAACATCTCCATATTTCCAGAATCTGCATTATAAGAACATGTATAAAACATGAAAATTTCGCATTCTGAAAATAGAGCCGAAAGAAATATTTGAATCTCCTAATTTGTAGCACCTTTGGGAAAAGTGAAAGAGGTTACTCTTATTTGATATGTTCTTGACAATAACCTCTATCAGTTTCTTAAAATACTTCTTTGTTTGCCTATAAAATTCCCTTGAAGTTGAGTGGTAAAAAGTAAAAAAAACAGAGAAATCCTCATATTTGCTACGAAATTATTAGCCAGTTTTGTAGCGAAATCTGCCTATGTTTCACTTAATTTGCTACAAAAATGTGTAAAACTTGCTATTGGATCTTTTTTTTTAAAATTTTATGAGTATGCAAGTGAATCCAGGGTGGATTATTGTGGATACGACCCTAATGACAAGACTAATGAAGTGTCTATGACCTATAATAAACATGATTAAGTGAATTTCTCATCAAATGAATGATCTAACCTAATGAGACAAGGTGAAGCTTATGATGACCCTATCCATCAAAAAATAAAAATTTATGTGTGATAACACCTGGAAAGCCGATGAAATGGGGTAAATGTGGGAGGGGTATTTATAGATTGGTATCAGAGCTTCTAGGTTCAAATACTTGGACTCTGTGGGCGGAATGTGCTTGTCATGCATGCATATTAGTTTTATATGTGATTGTTATGCACACATTGTGATAATAATTGTTGTAGTTTGTGTCATCATGATGCTGATATTTTTTTCGAGATGGAGCAGGAGATATAGATCATCAAAGCGAGGTTGCAACAGTGGACCTCGGGGTAACATCACATCATCGTATAGGCTGGTATTTTGGGTATGAAGGTATGATGATTAATGATTTTTATATGAATTATGGTTATATACATGACTGCCATTCTATTTTTTTTTGTGGTTACATGAATGTTAGATGTTAGTTAATTAGTGCGTTCATATGCACATGCACCAGATAGTCATGCATGGTAGTAACTTGTTGTTATATGCATTGCGGTGATATGCATGATGAGTATGGTCATTGCAGCTAAGATCTTGATGTTATATGTATCGTGCTAATCTAGAATGGCCTATGCAGATGGTTATGGTTATGATATTTAGGTACAAGTCGATATACTTGTGATATTTTGTCGTACTAATTTGGATTGACTTATGCAGATGTGATATCCTCCCATGAGATACATTGAGGTACGAGTTTGATTATGTCGTCTATTTGGTTTATCTAACACGTTATGTTTATAGGTAGTTTGAATATTTGATTAATTGCATGATATGAGTATGTGTCTATAAGATTGCATGAAGGAATGATCTTGTTTTAAGACGATTGTACTAACATAATATGTGCTAAGACAACTGATATGCACTTGAGTGCAAGTGGGTGTTTGTTGTAGTATTATAACTATGAATGTGAGTTGATTGCCGGTTATGACATGTCCATTAGTATTGGTAAAGGTTGATTTCAAATTAATACATATGACGCCTTGATCTTTGGAACACGTGAATGACATATGTGAACAATTGCAGGGAAACATGCTTGGTATTAGCATGACAAGGTAACAATTGATTTGTTTATATAACTAAAAATTGGGTGATGTGATAGCATATAATAAGACTCAATTGCAGTAAGGTAAAAGTTAAAAGAAAGGAATTGGGTGAGAATTTCTTGGCTATGTTTGGAAATCACAACTCCAAATTAAACAGTGCTTTTCATGAATACATGAAGTTTTCTTAACCTTGATTTTCTCTAATATTACGTGGATATGTGCTATATTCATGAACATGTATAAAAACTAGTTTCTAGTTATAACTAGATTTGTTAAAGAGAATTGGAATCCCTTGAGAAATTATATGTGTGCATGTTGCGTGTTAATGGCAGTATGATGCATGGGATTTCATGGAAAAATAGACTGCCATGAAATATTGAAGAAGGATTGGGTTTATATTTCCCTTGGAAGTATTGGGAACATATGGGGTTGAGTCATGATGTTTGTTGCTAGTTTTGTGCTTTCAGTGCTGTCTGATTTGTTTGCGCGTGATTGGAAATTTTGTTCTGTCTGGTGCATTGCCACGTCGCTTTGTTTGTGGTGTCATATTACCATTAGTTTTCATGGTTTTATTCTTGTTTGTTTCTTGTTCTTGCCTTTTATGCTTTGAGGATATTGGGAATTGGTTGGGGAAAGATGAAGTTAATGGAGCTTGGGGAGAGCTGAATGAAACCCAACAAGTAATGTAAGACCCAAATGAAGGTTGATGCATGTATAAGGACAATTGAATGCAAGAATATGACATCCAGTTGGACTGGTTACATCCATTTGGGTAAATGGAAAATGGCGGGATAGTCATGAAAAAGGTAATAGGAAAGGTAAAGTGAATGGATGTGAGGCGTCAGATGCCTTGGCTATGATTGGGAACTGTTGTTCTCAATTTTTTGCATGTTGTGCACGAATAAATGGAGTTCTCTTAACCTTGACCTTATGATATCTAGTAACTATGTTGTGATCGTGATTATGTTGATGCCTGTATATGTATACATGTATGTATGTATGTCTTTGTCTGAAAAGGTCGTCAGAGATCATGATTGTTTTATGCTAATGTTTATATGTATATATGTATGTATGTATGTCTTTGTCTGACATGGTCAACAGGGATCGTGATTGTTTTATGCTAATGTTTATATGTATATATATATATGTACGTATATATGTCATTGTCTGACAGAGTTGCCATGGATCAAGCTTGTGGAAGAATGATTTCTTATGTAGGTGAATGACATGAAGAGGTTCCTGGTTTATGAGGAATCAAATGGAAATGTAGCCTTGACAGATATATGAGGTCAGTATAATGTGGATATTCATTGGCATTATGTGTTTATACTATTCCTATGTTTATGCTATGGCAGGTAATGCTAAAGGATACATTAGCTGAATGAAAGCAGAGTAATATGCGCCATGTTGTGATAAGCATGGATAGTAGAAAGACACTAGAGTAAATGTTGCCCGGTAGAAACAATGTGGTGTTTGGATGTGCTGTACTACTATTATGTATATGGTGTATACACAATGTTGTGTATATATGGTGTTGTGAACATGTTGTATATGTGGTGTTGTGTATAGATGGTGTTCTGTACATGTCACATATGTGGTGTAGTTTATATATGGTGTTGTGTACATGTTGTATATGCGGTGCTATATACATGTAGTGTGGTGTACACATTTTACATGTGGTGTTATGTATATATAGTGTTGTGTACATGTTGTACATGCAATGATATGTACATGTGGTGCTGTGTACATGTTGTGCAGGTGGTGTTGTGTACATGTGATGTTGTGTACACGTTGTGCAGGTGGTGCTGTGTACATGTGGTGTTGTGCACATGTTGTATGTATTGTACCATGTACATGTGGTGTTGTGTACATGTTGTACACGTGGTATTGTGTACATGTCATACATGTTGCGTTGTGTATATGTGGTGTTGTGTTATGAGTATCATGTATTCGTTGTATTGTGACATGTGTATTCGATGCGTTTTACTATGTGTACATATATGTATTGTGTTATACACCAGGTGTGGGTGTATGCATGTGAGGTACACTATGTGTATGTGTACGTGGTTGAAGAGAAGGAACTGGGTGCTTGCTAGGTATGGCAACCAATCAGATGTGTGTACAAAAAGGACAAAGGATAAAGGTAGAAGTAACAAACTGATTGAAAGATAAGTATCAATATTTTATTTCAGTTTTAGTTATTCATGTGATCCATGCCTCTGATTTATGATGGTTACATGTGATCTATGATTTTGATTTATTATGGTTTTGTTTTGAGCTAACCGGATGTGATATTTTTATACATGATGATTTGATCAAAGAGCTAGTTTGACTTGTTGTGACAATAAGTAAATTGAACTGCAAGTGTACTTTATTAATGAGCTACCAATGAGGTATGATTTAAATTTATTTCAATTTCTTTTTATTCTAATGGTAAATATGTGCTTGGTACATGAAGGCATGGAAAATACCCGGTTTGGGTGGTTGAAACTGACTACAAGAATTAACAGCAACAATAGTGAAAGGAATCAGAACACACAACAATATGATAGTAAATAATTCAAGAGCAGGGCCATTATGGGACACTGGTACCCATTAGTCTTCATTGATTTCCATGAGCATGCTATGACCGGTATGATGGTTTGAGGCAAGGACATGCCTTGGTTTTTGGACATTCCGATGTGAGGAAACCTTGCCAAGGGATGGATCGCTTGAGCGATTGTGTAACAAAGAAGGGAATGGAAACGAAACTTGTAAGGTGTGTGACTGCATGGAAGGGGGTGACCGGATTGCTCGAGGGACTATGTAGTAGAGAAGGGAAGGTCGGGGAATGCATTTATTTTTGTCATTAACATTTCTAGATGGAATCAAAAGAACATTCGGAGTGTGCCCTGGAACAATGAGTTAGTAACTATTCACTGAGAGAAAAAGTAGCACAAGGATTATAGCATTGGACATTTGATGTAGGTTTGACTTTGGAAGTGGATTCTGGACTTCCTGGGAAGGAGGTCAATCCCAGTGCTACTTTTGAGGTCGGAGGTGTGAGCTTCCGGATTCCCTTGTTGATTGATATAGGCATCATATATTTTTATTTGATGGTTAGAGCAAATGTGCATATGTATATATGTATATTGTTGTAAATACTGTATCGAGTTGTGGTTAAAAAGCTCCATAGTCAATATGGTTATTTATTGGTTGAAGCAAAAGTGCATAACTATATGTGGTTGTTATTGTAAATACTATGATGAGATGTTTTATAAAGCTCCAATAAACAATATGATTGTCATGTTTTCAACAGGATGTCATTGTAAATATTGCATCAAGTTATGTTATAAAGCTCCATGGAAAATATGTTTTATTTTCAACATTTTTCTGGTCGTAGGTGTCATATAACACCGAGGATGATGTTCCCCCAAGGGGGAGGGTTTTGTAACAAGTGTTGATTGATTTTCCATGTAAAAAAATATAATACCAAGGTCATGGGACACATATTCTAGGCTAAATGTTGGGAAAAACATCCTAATGGGTGTCACTTTTGGTTTATTTATGGCTAAGCAAAATGAAAAAGGAAAAGAGGCATTAATTGGAATTTATTTATGAAAATAATGGAAAATAGGAGAAAATGGAGATGAAAGGTCACAAATTTGCATGAGAGGTAAATTGAATGAAAAATGAAGGAAAATGAAGAAAATAGAGGCCTCAATGATAAAAAGGCTTATGAGGATCAGTTGCTAGTCTTTTGTTAGTTTAGCTTTGGAGCTCTCTTTTATTCTCTCACTCTATCATTCTTGGAGCACTCTAGTATTCACTTGGATTCGGAGAAAGAAGGAAAATGAAAGCAGGAAAGCACAAGGGAACAAGTGGATCAATAATTACAACTGGATTGATTTGTAGGTAATAGGTTGCATGTATGATTTCCTTGCTAGTTTTGGCATGCATGGTACATGCATGTGGTTTCTAGTTGTGTGTTGTCATTGTCATGAATATTTTCCTAGATTAACAGTGGTTTTAGCCTTACCTTTCCATTTCATGGATAGCCATGGTGTTGTGTGTTTTTCTACTTGTTGTTTTCTAATTGGTGCTCAGGTTCCTTATGGCTATGGGTTGATTTACTAGTTCTTGGAGCTGTTGGTTGGGGCAAATGCTATGGAGGCCTTGGTGGGTTGAGTTACTAGTCTCTGGAGCTCGGTTGGGAAAAAGCTCTGTAGCCCCAGAAGGATGTGGGTTGATTTATTATTTACTGGAGCTACGGTTGGAACAAATGATCTGGAACCCTGGAAATCTTGGGTAGAGACCATCTGGTTGGTGTTAGTGATGTCTGACCCTGAGGTGGAATCATTGGTTGAGGTTTGAGGTGGTTTGGCCTCTAAAATCCCTGGTTTGGTTTTGTTTGGTTTATTCCATGAGATCCCACATTCATGATTAGAATATGGAGGGGTGATTGACTAAAAGATAGATTTAGTTAAGCCCAATATATGGTTGGATGGTATGTGGAAGTCCTTGACTTGGTTGGTATTTTCATATGTTAATAAGAGTTATTCTTCTATTGTGATTCATGTATATTTGTAGCGATTATGTTGGCGATATTTTGGATGATTTGCATGGTTTATATGTTGGTTATATGCTGGTCATATGATGTATATTGTCTATGAATCTTGACATGCTTTTATCAATATATGAATGGTTAATAAATGCATGTACTAAAAACTACTATTGCAACTAACTAGAGAGGGTTTAGAGCCTTATTGGTGATTCTTAGGAAAATATTATCAATTTATGATCATATATGCATTCATGACCTGTAGCTTACATGTATTCCATGTGTTTGACGAAATATGTTCTATGGTTTTTCATTATGTCACTTATGATTTTGGAAAGTCGCAGGTAGTTTTGGGTAGTGGTATGGAGGTTGACCTTGAATTGTGGCTCAGATCTCGCGAATGCATGCTATGAATTGGGAAATTTGGGTCACAACCACATGAAGTCATTATTGTGCATGTGGTTGGAGGCCTATAACTGCATGGAGGCCTTGTCATGCATGCGGTTGGGGGTTAAGTTGTGTGAAAATGAGTCCCAACTCATGGTTTGGTCACTTGGGATGGTTCTTTGGCCCCTGAGTGTGCTATAGCCCTGAGGGATGTTGTGAGTTTTCAGTGTGTGGTCAGTTGTAGGACCCAATTCCTTAACTAGAGTTGGGAGGCCGGGTCATGTCATAGTAACTCTTTGTCTCATGTTTACCCTGGAAGGTCGATGAAATAGGGTGAATGTGGGAGGGGTAGTTACAAGGTTCCATTTTATGCTATTGTATTTTGTTCCATAGTTAAGTAGAGCAAATGGGAGTGCTAAGTTGGAGAGAAAAAAAAGGGTTTAAGTTTTTTAGGAACCTTACATGTGATAGGTCTCAGGTATCTTCATAAAGACTACCTCTTGATTTTTACTTTCATATTTCCATTGTCGAGAAAATAGAGTAGAGTAGCATTGCCTCCTAGCCAGGGATTTTCCCATAAGGGTTTCCAATTGGAAAATTTGTGCCTGTTGTGGATGGTGAGTGCATTTCTTTTTGTTTTATATTTCTTTCATTTATGCTAATTTACTCAGTCAATCATAAAAATAATAAATAAAAAGTCTAAGATATAAAGAAAAATAACATTCACAATAGGGATTGTAGTATTTTGTCATATATGTTGTGAAAAAATATTCCAATGGAATATCAATGACTTTTTGATTTACACATCAAGGGTGACGAAAATTATATCAGAAAAAATTGAATATAAAGTAACTAGATAGAGATAAAATTCAATGTGTGTGCATATTAAGGGCACTAAATTGATAACAAATGTAAGGTCTATTATGATACTATATCTAGTCTTTCTATCCCTATCTTGCCTATCACATATTTTCCTACTATTCCATTCATCGACACCTATAACGAGAAAGTCACTTAACATACTTTAACCTCTTTTCTTAGTTGAGCCACTTAGCCTATCACTGATTAATATTCATATACAAATAAACATTACTCATCAATATATATACCTAAATTAGAGAACTTAAGATATTAATTATTAAAAGGTGCAACACATAAACACATGGATTTACTTGGGGCCGATAAATACCAAGGTCAACCATCACTGGAAATAATCATCTCTCATATTTTACTCAATAGAATATTAACCCATATGAACTCTTTTACGTTATCACTTATATTTTAGATATTTAGTTTTTGAACCAAGTTGCTCATGTCATATTAAGTATTCATTTCATTTGGTATCATAATCAAGTTTGATCCAACCATTGGTCAAACTCAAAATTTTCTCTAATCCCTAGTTCCTTGATTTAAAAAAGAATGGCCCTTGGCCATTTACAATTTAGAAATTCTAGTGAAGAAAGATTGCTCCATTGAAAAATATAATCCCCATGCCCTCCCACCAAAATCATAATAAAAAATACAATAAAAATAAAAATAAAAATCCTTCCCATACAAATTGGAAGAACAACATGGATTGGAAGGGTTGAATTTTTAAAGAATGAAAAAATTCTACAAAACCAACCACAAATCTTGTAGCCAAAATATGGGCATCACTTGAGAAAATTCGGAAGTATTTAGTAAATATTTGTAGTTCTCATTTTGTTGATATTCCAGTTCGAAATAATTAAAGTAGGTTTATGAATATCATGTTATTTTATTATTATTATTATTATTATTTTATTTCATTTTTTAAATTTTTTTTTTTTTTTTAAATTCATTATTTTCATTAAGATAGAAACTTACAATATGTAGATGCACATGGTGCATTCAGAAAGTCTGGCATAAGCCCCAAAAGTAAAAAAAAATGGCAGTGGATATGCCCATATAGTATGCTAAAATAGTTAGTTGTAAGCAACATACATAGTATAAAAAACCATGAATAAATCAACATAGATGTTGATCCATACTAAAAATCTATCATAATATATGAATGTATAGATAGGAGCAAGTACCCCATACAAAATTTTCCTAAATCATATATATCCTGTCAAAAGTTACTGATGCTCAAAAGTTCCTTCATTGAAGGGCCTAAGGAAAAAGGTGTCAGTGGAATATTCTAACTACTTTGTGATCCTCTAGAAGTCCAAAAGCTATGTATCACCTTCCTTTTAAAAACCCGATCTGCCTCAGAGTTCCTTTCCATGTAAATCTGACAACATGATGTATAATCAAATGAGTGTTTACTACAAATGAACTCATCAACAATAGGCTGTAGTGTGAGGTTAAGACATCTTTGAATTTCATTAAACTAGTTCACAACAATCATTGAATCTGCAAAAATCTATATAGCTCTGCATCCTTTTTCAAATGAAAAAGGAAGAAGATATTTTAAGGCCATGAGTTCTCCAAAATTGTTTGTACCACTGCCAAGCCCACTCATATGCTTAAAAGAGTGATTTTCATTGAAGAATAACACAACACCAACCACACATGTTCCATTGTCTAGTGAGGCATCGTCAAATAGGCCCAAGGGATTGAAGAATTTTTTTTTAGGAATAATTATCTATGGAGAATGTATTGGATTTGAAGATGACATAAGAGAAAATATGGTTGATATTTGGGCTGCAACATTTTTTGTCAAGGAGACAAGATCCTAAAAGATGGCCTTATTCCTTGCCGGGCAGCCCGCCCTGAACAAATGAGGGGTGGAATATTTCTATGTTTTTTTACTCTGACCTGTTCCCACCAACTCTGCAAGGCTTCCATGAAAGAAATCCCCTGCCAAAGGGGAGCAAAATCAAGGGATGATTTGCACAAAGTCGAAACCGGAGAGAAAATGAGCATGCAATGAATAGGTCGGAAACTGATTCTTCACTGTTTTTTCAAATTGGACACTACTAAGGACCCTCTTTATTTTCTTCAAATTTTCCCATGTAGGAACTTTTTTTTGTAGTAGGCACCAGAGAAAAACCCTGACCCTAGCTGGACATAAAAACTTCTTCGATCACTAAAAAGGAGGCTAAAACTACTTTCCAGATGATCAAAATTTATGACTATCTTTTCTATAGCTCTAATCCAGTATTCTACTGTGCTAGGATATATGTAATTTTTTTACAACACCGAAGACCATACATTATCTATTTTCAGAAGGTTCCATCCCACTTTAGCAACCGAGGCCTTAGGGAAGAGATGGATATCCTTTAGGCCCCATTCCCCCCAAGACTTTGGGGCTATAATATTTTCCCATCTTACCCATGGTATAACAAGATATTCCTTTGACCCAACCCACAAGAACCTTGAAAAATTTTTGCAAACATAATTTAGGACCCCATTTAGGATCCAAAATAAAGAGATCCAATACACATGGATCAACTTCTAAGATTGATTTAACAAACACCAGTATGCCTGCTTTGGATAACCACCTGTAACTCTAAATTTTTAATATTTTTCAGGATTCTCCAATAGCCACTACCAATCATTCTTCTTATAGTCGTTCGACTTTAGATAAAAACCCAGGTATTTCAGTCCCACTTCCAGATAACTTGTTTGGAACATGAAACAATTTTACATCAACCTTGATGCTTAAATAAAGAGGCCTGAGGGAGTGAGATTATATTTCTAAATATTCACTAACATCTTGGTGGATTTTTGGAATAAACCCAATATTTATTTATAGTAGCTATATCCCCCCTGGACCCATTAAAAAACAATAATACATCATCAATGAACAATAAATGCGTTATAGTAAGATCTTCAATGACTTCAATCCCCCTTAGACCTCCCCTTCTTCTGGCATCCAAGAGAATCCTATTGAGTCCTTCAATGGCGAAGAGAAGTAGCAGGGAGGATAGTGGGTAGCCTTGCCGCAACCTGCTTTTTACATGGAAAAAATTAGAGGCTAACTCATTATACAACTCATGACCCTGTTTATAAAGGGGAGTACAAAACCAAAATGTGTTAAGATTAGTGTCATGAACAACCAACTGAACCTATCATAAGCTTTTGAAAAATCAATTTTTATTATCAACCCTTTTCATCTTTTGATTTTTATTCTATGAATACCTTCTTGGGCCACTCCAATTTCTTCATGGATTTGATGACCCTGTAAGAAAACAAACTATTCTCTGGATACATTCCTTGACATAATAGGTTTTATCCTTTCTGCAATTATTTTAAAAATAAACTAATAGATTTAATTGCATAATGATATGGGCCTAAAATATTCAAAAGAATCCGGGTCATTAGATATATGAATTGCAGGAATCTAACATCCTTTCAAATTGGTGGAAGTCCTCCAACACTCTGAGCAAGTCCTCTCCTATTGTTTCATAAAGAGCCAAAAGGAATTCCACCATTTATCCATTCGGGCTTGGGATTTTTTCTTTCTGTATACCGTGAAGGACCTTCTAGAGCTCAACTCTCGAGACAAGTCCCTTAAGGTTGTGGTTGTCATATTCATTGGGAAAACGAAAAAATTCGTGAGAAATTCACATTGCTTTCACTAAGGAGGCTTCTAATGGAGCTTTGAATATATGCTTGAAGTACCTTTTTCCCAAGTTTGAAAATTCCTCAAAACAAGAGGCAATACCCCCTTCAAGATCATTCAAGGCCCAAATCATGTTTTTCATCTTCCTTCCCTTGGAGAAATTTTGAAAATATTTTGTGTTTTCATCGTCACTCTTAATCCATATGGATCTACTTTTTAGCCTCCAAGTATCTTCTTGTTCACTCAGTATTATTTTTAGTGTAGCTTCAATCTCAAGGAGATATTTCTTGGACTCCTCAGATTCGTATCCTCCTACATCAACATCCTCCATTCTACATAGGGCATCCTCCACCTATTTGAGCTCTTCCTCTTCCCTTCTTTCTTTTAAATAGCCCAATGAATTTCTGTCTATTTAACCCTTTCATATTTTCTACAAACTGGGTTGCTATAGAGGCTTCCATTTCACGTGAGTAATGGGCCCATGTATCTTCCACTATTTTAATTAATTGGTCATTTTGAAATTAGGTTGCATTGATTTTGAAGGGGTTGGTAGGTTTATGCATGCCTGACTTTAGTTCCAGGGAGTTGGGTAGGTGATCAGACTCCACCCCTCCACAACTAACCACTTACAAACATGGGGAATATTTTTTAGCAGAGTCTTATCCATGAGGAAATGGTCAATTAAATTTTCAACCATTACATTGAACACCCTTCTATTACGCTAGGTAGGTTTACATTTGATTAAATCAACATAAACCAATTTCTGGATTGCAAGAAGGTGAGAAAAATAATTTGAGAGTACATTAGGTCTAGCTTGAGTACCCCAAGTCTCAAAAGCCCTGATTGAAAAATTTAAGTCACCCTTAATCACCATGTTCTTAGCTGAAAAAAAAATTTCTTCATTAGACCGTCCCAAAAAGGGGTTTTGTTTTTTCAATGCCCACACATAATAATTACCTTGATCTCCATTACCAATTCAATAAGGAAAAAGTCTACAGTTAGAACCAACTCAATGCCCAAGGAGCTAAGGATATTGATGGAGTTTTGGTTGCATCCCATGGCCATACCCCCTGATTGTCATGTCGCATAAGAAACTATAAAATTACCTGTAGGAATTTTTTTTTTTGAGAGGATTTGCGAGCACATCGCTAGTTCCCAAAATTTCCCGTTGTAGAGGAATATTCAGGGGTTCAACTTCTATCGACCTTCTCATAGCTAGTTTTTTGGAGAGGTTAGCTAAACCACGTCAATTAAAGGATAGCATAATCACGGGGATAATCGTGCAAGGGCCTGCATTGCTCTAAGCACCCCTATGATCGTTTTTTTTCTTTCCCTTCACTATGTCCAACCGAGCATAGGATTAGGATATTGATAGAAAATATTTATTACCTCTCGATTTACGAGATGGTTTTGTAGGGGAAATGACACCCAAACATCCAAATCCCGACTCAGGATGGCCATTTGATGTTCTAGGCCTTAGATTACTATGGGAAGTGGAATCCTTTGAATCAATATCCAGTCCAGGGAAGGAGTGGATAATCTCGGGGTGGGGGGGAGGTAATTGAAGGGTTGATAGAGGAAACAAGACAATGGACATTCCCAACATGGGAAGGGGTGAAAAATGATAAACTAGAACATTTAATGATTGAATGACTCATACCCATAGCCATACAATCAAGAGATGAGATAAAATAAAATATATATGATGGAAAAAGGGAAGTACTAAGATGGGCCACCTCCTCAGAAAGCATGTCGTCCTTAGCCTTTGCCAGGTCATTCTAGGCCCCTTATTTCCAAGTCTTCACCTGCCATCAAAAGTCTTTGAGCAGTTTGAGGAGTAGCATTTGGCTATAATATTTCTACCTCTGAGGCTTGCTTTTGACCAAATTTCCTATCCTTTAGACCTTTCTTTCTCAGGAAAGGATATGAATAGTTTTTATTTAGATGTCCATACCTATGGCACCTCCGACAACATAATGATATCTCTTCATAGTTGAGCGCGTGTCTGTGGGTTATGCTGCCATGAAACATGTCAATTTCCTCTTCTAAACCCCCACAACGATCCAAAGTCACCAGAATTAGTGCATAGGAAAACATTTTGGTGGAGACATAGGACATATAAGCTTCCATAAATTCACCCAGAATAATTGCCTATTTTCTGAAAAATGTCCATGGACCAGAATTATGGAAGAAGACTGGGAAACCGTACCCAGATTAGAACCTTATCAATCTTTTCCCTACTTGCATCAAAGAGAAGGGACCATCACTTCATCAAAATCATATAAGGATCAATGCACCATACATCCCTGAGGGCCCATGATGCATCCTCAGTTGATTTGAAGCTTAGCATAGACCACCTTTTTACTAGGATGTATATTGTTGGAAACTTTCCTATCTTGTCTCCCCATACCATGGCGACCCATTCATCTAGGGACTTCACCGATAATTAAAACCTCCTTACGTTAGCCACTAATACCTTTTCTACCATTGATAATACTTTCGCCATTTGCACATCTTCGCCCAAGACCAATTCTGAACACCTTGCTTCTGCCTAGCACACTTCCCAACTTTCTTCTTCGACCATACTTAACTCTAGATATTAGGGTGCCTTGACCCATCAAGGGCTTCCTATGGCATGAATCCATCCTCCACATGGGGAAGATATGAACCTCCTTTCAGGGTTTCATTGACCCCTGAGGTTTCAGACTGCCACGATTGCTCTTTACTTCAATGTGGAAGACCCTCGACAATGAGATTGGTTGCTATGGGCCTAGGCCTAAGTAGGGGTTTTCATTCCACCTGCTCAAAGGGAAGCTCTCGAGCAACCCTTCCACCCCCATCGATAATTTTCTACCTTATTCTCCTAAGACAAAACCCACCTCGAAAAACCCAACACCTTAGGGTAAGATGCTAAGTGAAGTGTCATGAGAAAATGGGGATTCCAGTTAAATGGCTGGACCAACTCTAGGAGAGAAATCAGAAAGGGAAGACTTGCATAACATGACACCCCTGGAAAATCACTATTAGGAAAGGAGTTGGATAAAACTCCCTCCCTTCCAGAAAATGAGCCAAATACTGACAAATAACTCTTGACCTATTCAAAGGCTGAAATATATGTAGTGGCAGGAAAGGATAATGTACAATGCCAAATTGTTTCTAGAATCCCTGCAAAGGAGCCATAATATGTCCCCCAAGCCTCTATATTTCTCTACCTAGCTGGAGCTTCAGTCCATGGGTTTGCATTATACCTCTGATGGGGTTCATAGTTTACCTCCTCCTCCATGATAAAAAGAGGGACAGTAAAAACGCTACAAACAAATTCTCACAAAAAATGACAATAGACTCGAATAAAAATAACATCATGGAAAAGTATAGATAAATAGGCGGTAAATTACAACGTCGTCCGCAAAATTTGAAGGCTAACAACATGAAATATACCCACATTTCTCGAATTGTAGACTGCATATCGCCATTTTTCCTCATTCGATAATTATTCATGAATATCATGGTTCTATCATTACCCTTTAGACATATATTTATTAGATGTTTCCATTAATACCATATAGTTGATTTAAAGCTACTACAGATGGAGCTACCATGAGGGATTGATGGATTGGATGAAGAAGTTGACTAGCTTGACATCATATATTGGTATCACAAGTTTCACCCATTAAAAGAATGATGCAGGAGTGAGAGCCTGGTCCCAGAGGCATCTGGAAAGAGTGAGAGACTGCTCCCTTACGGACCACCAACGGGTTATTCCAGGTGGCATGGTTTTCCTTGAATAACGGTGATGAGTTAGCCTGCATTTGCCGATAGTAGTGAGAGATGGTTGTCCTCACTGCTGGTTTGGCAACTGAGTTATGATAGGTTTTCCCACCGTCAGAAAAAAATAAATAGAGAGAATATAATAAGAGTAAATAAATAAAATAATGAATAATAAAGGGAAGTTATGAATAAATAAATATAAATAAACTATAAAAATAGTAAGAATAAGTAAAACAACAAAAATAAGAATAAGAATAAAATAAGCCACAGTTAAATAAAAAATAAAAGTTCAAAGCTAAGGAAAATTTAAGACCAAAAATATAAGTTGGCATGATGACACATGGATTGTGTACATGTTGATTCTATTTCCATTTTTCGGACAAATTATTCTATTTAATGGATGAAAAGAGGGATGAAATACATTCATTCATTCTAGAAGAGAATTCTACAAGAGGAGGATTCACCGACCTGATTAAATAAAATAATAAATAATAAAATAAAATAAAATAATATAATAAATAAAAGAGAGAATATCATAAGAGTAAATAAAATAAAATAATGGATAATCAAGTGAAATTATGAATAAATAGATAAAAATAAACTATAAAAAAGGTGAGAATAAGGCAACAAAAAGTCAAAAAAGAATAAAATAAGTAAGAGTTACATTAAGAAAAAGGTTCAAGTTAAGGAAAACTAAAGATAAAAAATATAAGTTGGCATGATGACACATGGATTGTGTACATGAAGATTCCATTTCCATTTTTCAGACAAATTATTCTATTTAATGGATGGAAAGGGGGATGAGTGACGTTCATTCATTCTAGAGGAAAATTCTAGGATATGAGGATTCATTGGCTATAATAGTCAATTGAGGGATCATAGGTGACCAACTGTAGAGAGAATTAGTACTCTTGAGCCTATAGTTGGCAAAGAGTCATCCCCAAAATGTTGGTTATAGTTAGCAGGATTTGAATAGCATAACGATTGTAAAATTCAAGTAAGCAAATTCCTCGTTTTACAAGTAAGTCCTCATCTTTCGTGTTTTTTCATAAATTACATACTAACTAACTAAAATATTTCTTATGTTGATTATTAAGGGCCTTTAATTTATATAAGTAATGTTTTATTTTTGGGTCATTCCATATGGTATCAAAGCAGGTTTCAACTCTATGTGACCTCTAAGTATAAATTTGAAAAAATACTTAATTAGGTTTATCGATAATTTTGCTTCTAATGACAAAAGGAATTAAAAAGTACATACAAATTAAAAAATAAATACAAAATTTAAAACTTTTTATAACAATATACGCATTCAAAGTAATGTGTATATATATATATATGTTTTGTAAAATTAAATAATTTTAAATACAATATATTTTTTTTGGTCCACCTTGAAGATCCGTGTCTGCTATGTCTACTAAATATTTGTCCTAGGTAGATTCACTAGAATGGATCACTTTCTGCTGGCTCAACCATGGACCTTGACCTCAAGAGTGTCTAGAGAATTGAACCCACAATCCCTCAATAGCAAAGCTGCTTCAACAATGAAGACTTGACCAATTGAGCTAACCCCAGAAATAAACATAATAATTATTATATAACTTACTAAACAAACTGGGAAAAAAACAATTCTCTAGAGATTATGAACCCCAATAAATCACGCTAAAATTTTATCTAAATGAAATTTAGGAATTTGTGTTGATATTACGCCAATTCTACAGAATAAAAGTAGAAATTTTGTAGCAAAGTTATGGTATGGTCATGTGCCATGATGATGATTCTCTCGTGCAAATAAATTGGGTCGATGAATGAAATTTTAGCAAGAAGTATATGAGGAAAGCCAAACATTAAAATGCCCTTATCAAAATGGATTTAGGATTGATATTTATTGACTTTCAAAATAGAAGCATAATATTACTTAAGTTGTACCATTCACTTAAGTCATGAGGAGTTAGGGCAGAGCTCTTTAGCCTACTTGCATTGGATTACAAATGGTAGCAGAAGGTTAACAACCTTGCACCCTACCAACGAAATTAGATGGATTGATAACCAACATGAAGCTTTTGAGATCCCGATGGCATTAGGATCTCCATTAGAGGATCCAACACGCTCTCTTCCATCCCCTTAAATAAAAATCGATCTTAACACATGCAAGCAAGCGTAAGTATAATTTCTTTGCCAAGACTTAACTCTTTATGAAAAGTCATAAATTTGGAAAAGATTTAATATGGACTTTGACGTCTTAGTTTTTGTAAAACGTGCATGCGTAACATGATAAAAAATATAATTTAAATTTACAATGGTGAATATATATTATTATTATCCAATTTTAAGGTCACAGCTAAGCCAAACACCAAATTGGTATATGAGACCTCTTTGTTTGTGGGACAAGGGACCCATTTCCGCGCAACGATTTGACTGCTATAAAAGAAAACAAAGTATGCATAGCTTTATCATTGGAGAGATTATAATTTAAATTTGTAATGACATGGAGTGAAATAAATGGATTTTTTTTAAAGGCAATAATAAATTACTTGAAAAATTAGAAAAGTATGAGAAAATAAAAATGGTAATTTGTTATAACATTTCCTTTATTAGATATATTTTGTATTGTTTAATTAAAACATTATGAATGTATTTCATTATATGGAAATTTAACTTAAAATAGAGACATGTCAAACTTGTTTTTTACTTGAAAAATTAGAAAAGTACGAGTAAATAAAAATGGTAATTTGTTATAACATTTCCTTTATTAGATATATTTTGTATTGTTTATTTAAAACATTATGAATGTATTTCATTATATGGAAATTTAACTTAAAATAGAGACATGCCAAACTTGTTTTTGGATGTGATGGTAAATGTTTTTTTATGAGTTATATAGTTTTTTTGTAATTAGTAGTCTTTATAATATATTATTAATTTTTAGCATATGAAAATGTTATAATTGTATGATGCAAAAGTTGTAGGTAGAGAAATGGAGGATTTGTAATGTTTTTAATGTAGAGAAATGGAAGATTTATAATGATTATTTTTTTTTGGATGTAGTTGATGAATTTCAGAGATCAGTGATTGATAACGTCTATGAAAACATTGTTCTGGGTAGATCCACCTAAAGGGACCACTTCTTGCAGAGGGATCACTTCTTGCCAGCTCATTAACGAAGCCTAACCTTAAGAGTGTTAAGGATAATTGACCTCATGACCTCTCAATAGCGAGGTGCTTTAACAACGAGAATTGAACCAATTGAGCTAACCCTCAGGGCTTGCGGGATTTGTAATGATTAGTAGTATTGGTAAAGAAATTAGATTTAGATTTTAAATTAGCAATGGTTTTGGGGTTTGCTAACTTTGGGTTAGATGGATATTAGTGGTTTTTAAATAAAAAATTATGAGATGTTTGTGATGCTAATTATATTTCATGATTAATTTATTTTGCAAAATGTTTATTGCATTTATGGATCTTTATTCGAGTTACACTTAGTTATTGCATCCTATGTATGTATTATTAGTGACAAGAAGATAGTAGGAAACTATCCCTAGAAGGATAAACGCATTATTAGAACGAGAAGTTGGAAAGATAAGTATGTCGACAAGGATTCTAAGAAATGAATGAAAGTTTCTATGATTTATACCCAATGTTAACAATGTATGTTGGATAAAATTATGTAGGGAGAAAGGGAAAGGAGAACCCTACAAGATTTTAATGATGAAATGAATGGTAACCCTCATTATCATTGATCAACCTCGAATGATGAGATGAACAAAAATAGTAATTGAAGTGATTAGGTGATATGTGAAATATGGATATACACATGCATGAGTAGGAAATTATATTCCTTTTATGCCTTAATATAGTACTCAATAAGTGGATTATATTTGACAACGCACTTTATTGAACTTTTTTATAGGATTTTTTACCCAAATTGTGGTATAGTAATAACATTTCCAAGTACAACAATTTTATGCTTTGAAGAGAGGAAAGAAATAACTAACTTTCTTCTTGATATTAAGTTTGAAGATTGATTGGTTCCTTAGCTCTAAAATCATTGAGATCGAATTATACAAGTTTTTCGGTTATACAAGGGCTGTTAAATTCTCACTAGTGATTAATACAAATATTACATCTATTTGGAATTAACTATAGAGAAATTGTTGTTGTGGTGACATGTACAATGATATGCTAGTTTTTAAGAATGAGATTGTTCTTTGGGGATTATGAGTGACCAATTAAGATTGGTGGGCTTGAAAATTTTGATGAAAGTATGGTCCATTGGTTGAGGCTCTTGCATGAATGAGGTATGGAATCAATCAAAGTCACGAGGGATATGATCTTAGGATGACCATCAATTAGAAATAATATCAATATCAACTAGTGTGTCTTGTTGCTATAGGGAGTTCTCCCCATAGAATAGAAATGGAACCTACAAGCTTAGAACATTGAGGTCAAGTTGGGATGAGCTACGTAGAAGGAAACCTAGTAATGATGAGTTAATGGTTTAGAGATGATTGAATGGCTAAGATTATATAACATGGATTTAAAGGATTTTTAAGCCACAATGGTCGAATTCAAAATGAATTTATATTTCGTTGTCTTGCTATGAGGACATCACTTCTCAAGAGGGGAAGAACAATAATAAAACAACTATGGAAAGCAACCTAGTAAGAGAAACCTTGATACACTACTTATAGTGTGATGGCACTAGACTAAATCAACACCTATAAGATTGAAATAAGAAGACAAAATGGGAAAAAGTGGAAACACCTGAGCATAAAGGAAATAATATCCTACCTAGTCAACTATTAATGATAGTTCGGTAAGGTGCCCCATTAAATATCAACAATATGGAAATTCTTAGATTTAAAGAAGTTTATTAAAGCTCAAACAAATTCCTTGGAGTGCATATCTAGCGAATAAAATTGAAGTGATAGGTTGAACATTAAAAATGTAATAAATCCCATGACCAACTTATGTGATGATAGTGAAGAAATATCTCTCTATTAATGGCATGCACTCTTAAGGATATAGACTAAGTGGATCGAACAACATGAATGATGATTATGGATGAATTGGAGGGTAATAGTGATGAGTCATATAATTCTAAGGTGTCATGATATGCAATTATGAACTAGAACATTCATAGTTGGTATAGGTCGATAAGCGATAGGAATATAAATGTTTAAAGGTTTGGAAGATCAAACATAAAAATTGTGTTGGCATTATGGTATTCATGGTTGTAACTAGCTGTTGTTGGCATTGATTTCAATGCTATGTAGTCTATATGATGTATTAAGGCGATCCTTATAGCATGGTTGTAGTTGGATGAGTTGGCATCGAGCTAGTTGTGTTAGCATTGATGTCAACCTTATGATGTTAACCTTGATGTAGGATGATGGTAGTGATGTGGATGATGGTTCCTCATGTGCTAGTGGTGTTTATGTTCTTGTTCATGACCTAGTGCAGGAACTGAGGATGACTTGTTGTAGTTGTGTGATTGTGTTTATGATGATGATGGAGATATGCTACAATGTTTTGGATGTTTGTTCAGTTGTGTTGCAACTTGTGCATGTGTTTGAGGAGAGTAGAGGACTTGTTGGCAGTCATGTCAACTCTTGTTTGTTGGCTTCTAGGTCAATTTGGTAGTGGCAATTTGAATACTTGTTTGGCCTATTTCTAGAGGTGTCAAGGGTCTTGAAATAGGTTTGGAGGCATGTACATGAAGTGATGAAGGTGAAAAAACAAGTGACAGAGGCTCAAAGCTGAGGATCCTTATGTTTTTCCTTATTCTCTGCCCCAAATGGTAGGACACAGGCTCATGTGTGCGGTTGGAAGGCTCTAATTGAAATTTAGCAGGTTTGTGAGTGCGGATACAACCGAAATCTGTTAGTTTTGTGGGTGTGGTTGAGGCTTAAAATGATTTTTTCTCCACATTCTTGGCACAAATCCAAAGTATTTTGAAATGGAATTTCCACGAAGGTTCTAAACTAGTTGTAAAAGGTCGAAATTGGTTAGAAAAGTACTCCTATGCCTATGAATGCCTTAAGTGCACAAGTAGTGGTGATAATGGTTAGATTTCGTCAAATTTTTGCACTCTTGATCCCGGTCCAAAAGTGAATTTCGCCCAACATGTTTTATATTATTGACTTTGGAGCCGAGTTGATGTTGGTTCATGTAGTAGAGTGAGAGAGAACATTGGAGAAGTTGCAAAACACTTCAGACCTACTTGTGAGAAAAGATAGTGTGTGCAGGTATTACAGATGGCATTGAAATGAGAAGAACGAATGGCCGAAGCTGTCTACTAAAGGAGAACATCTGATTTCATATCAATGTTGCATATGTTGTAGCAGAGATTTTTTGGAGAAGAATGAACTTGAGGAAAAGGCCAATGTTTTAGCAGAGGATCTATTGCATGATTTGATAGTTGTTTTGCAAGTGTTGCTGATGCATATGGTAGAATGCCATATTATTTTTATGCTGCTGATAAACAAAGGGTTTGATGTATTTGTTGGTTACTACAGTTTGTTTTTGATGGAGTTATGTATGGCTAAGAGCATGACTACTGGTTGGTTATGGTTATGAGTGTTTTTGTTTTTTTTTTTTGATTTGATGAGATTTTATTACTATTGAGACTTAGACTGCAGAGATGAATTCTTGTTGAGCAGAAATTCTTCGGATCCAGTGTGAAATTATATGAAACGAGGTCCGTATAGGGTAGAGGAGAAGTCAATTCATGAAAGTGGAACAATGCTTTGCAGCATTGGAAAAATGAACATTTTCTCCATCCAATCAGAGTTGGGTGAGGATCATTGATCGTGGTGGATTTTAGCAGATGGTTGTCCATAGATATGTGTGAGAACAAAGTATTTTGAGTTGATCAATATAATCAAGTCTCATGGCTGATGGGGGTTAGCTAATTGTATATGAGGTCAAGTCTCCTAGTTGATGGGAGTCAACATATCTATGTAAAATACCATTGCTTGACATAATAGAGTTTCGGAGCAAAAACACAACAACAAGGGTGGTTTTTCTCCAAAAAGGGTTTCCACCATATATCTTGTGTCTCATGTATGATTATGGGTTTTCTGGTTGCATTTTGAAGGTTTAGTTGTGCATTTTTTCTCTCATGTTTAATTCCTTTAGTTGCTTACAAGGTTTATGCTTATGTTATGGTTTATGTGACCTTCCGCTGGTTATATGCATGATTCAATAAGAGAAGTTTAAATTGGTGAAAATTGGTAATAAGACACACTATTGATTCACCTCCTCCTCTCAGTAGTGCTCAAGGTTTCCAAAAATTGGTATTAGAGCTAGGTTCTCGGTTGTACCTTAATCGTTGGAGAGTAGATCTAAGGTTTTTTGGAAAAAAATTACATCTTTTTTCTAGAATGAGTTCTCCAAGGAAAGTGGTTCTTACTACTACAAATTTCAAGGTATGACAAGAAAGCATGAAAAATAATTTTTTGTTTTATGGATTTAACACTTGAAGATTAGTTTGTGAATGATATGATGGAGATTCACCTTCATCAAAGCACTGAAGCAAAATGCTCAAGCAAGGAAAATTATTTTTGAAAATCTCCATAATGCAGACTTAGAGAAATTTGGAGATTTAAAAATTTCCAAGGAGGTTTGGGATAGAATACACATGTTATATGGAGCCAACAACAAGAATAATGATGAATAGGTTGAGAATATCAACAAAAGGAATAAGAATAAGAGACCCATGAACAAGGAAGCTCCAATTGAGCTCTACGATGATTTTTAGACATAATTTCTGGTTATCTCAATTATTTTGCAGCAACAATTTGTGTAATTAAAGGTTCTTATAAGCAAGTATCCTAAACCAATAAGTAGCCAAACTAGTTCAATCCCTTTTAGAATATTACTGATGTCAATAACTCGACAAGAAAATCACAACTGAAGAAGATGAAGTGTTTCAATATTTGAAAAACAATCTTTTTCTTGTAGCAAACTCATATATAAACTCACTACTTTGAACAAAACACCATATTTGAGTAGTCCACGAACAACCTAGCAGATTCTCTTGGGTATAAAGATCTGAAAACAAAGGTTTCCACAAGCAAAGCAAATAAATACACAATCCCTAAAAATCTAGGCCGCAATAGGCACTGTTATCTTGATTCAATATGTTGCTTTTCAGATTTTCAAGCAAATAACCCAACCTAGGCAGCTTCCAAGAATCAATGATCAATGTTCATTTTTTGTTTTGCTTTTAACATTTTATCACATGCTTGTCGATATCACCAAGCTGGAAAATAAGATGACTGGGCAACACATGGACCAAAATTTTAAGTCTCAAAATATTTCAATATTCCCTCTGACATTTTATTCAACAGGATTCGAAGAGTAATGCCAACAACATGTAGGCACATCAAAGGCCTCGACCTTGGGAAGTTGATATTCCTTTTCCCTTTGGCAACGAGTTTTTTTGGGATGGGATCGTTCCACTGTGCATGAGTATCACAACTCAGACCATTATGAAATAGATAAAATCTCCATGGTAGGGGAGGAGAAGGGGGATGGAATTTCCAATGGAAGACCAAGAGATGATAGAATTGACCTTGTTAAATAAATGCATGAATACACCACAACCAGGATCCACAACTCTAGAAACAATGACAACTCTTCTACTATGATTCAATGCATAAATAAATTAATGCATATAATTTAACAACGCTAGAGTATGGGTTGGAATATGGGAAACTGATATGCCATGCATATTACAAACAACACAAAGAAAATATTCAATGCAACACATGAACCAATGCATGACCTAGCATATGGACCAAAGGATATGAATTCACATATGTGTACTTCACCATTCAATGCACATACCATGAACCACACACATAGAGAATTACTTAGAGAATAAATCATGGATCTACAAAGATGCATACACAGTCTAATATCACTGCTTCATAACCACTGCATGAATTTAATAGAGCATAGGAGACACAGGGCAAAGAAACATATCTGAATGCTCAACATTGTATGCAACAAGAGTGAAAATAGGGAAATAAAGTTGTTAGAGGGGTTACATTGGCTTGTTTTTAAAGTCAAATACGACAAGCTCAGGATGGTAAAGGAATTTTGAGATATACAAGCTTTGATATCATGTTAAACAAACACACAAATAATGGACAACAAATTGAGATAAGCATGAGTTGCATTTACTATACAAATGATATAATTTATAATACATTCTAATCACCCTTGGTTTCCATATTCCAAGTGGTTTCTTGGACTCATTGACTATTCACATTCCACACCAAGCCTTCGCGGATTAGGTGTCCAATTTTTTTTGGTAAAATACCCATTTTGATCATTAATTACTTTAATCTAATTTAACAATTATTTCTAATTATTTTAAATTCTTCAATATCAATTGAACCTTGACCAAAATTATTTCTCTTTAATCTTTAACCCAATGGATACTTAGTTTCCTTCTCCTATAAAAAAATATATTCAACACTAATTTACTCATAAATATATTTGGTCCCTAATGATCGATGGAGTAACCATCTAAAACATTGGATTGATAAAAAAAAATTCCACATTTCACTTCCAAAAATCTCTAAAAATATGAATAACTGTGGAAATATCCAATCACTAACACATAACCTATCTAGCTTATAGAGTAACCCTAGGATATGGTAGTCAATGGTGCTATAGCCATCATGCACATGACTTTGGTTCCGCAACTACTCAAACATGTCCTTGAAGTCCTCATCCTTCGAATATGCCTCTCTATATGCATCGTGGGTGAATGGTTCCATGTGCATCAAAGTTCCAAAGTCACGATTCTTAAATGTGGGCGGCCTTAAAAGCATGTCAACCAACTTGTTTGTGCTGCCCTTCTTATACTTGATCAATAAATGAAAATGTTGCCGAAACTCCATCCACTTGTAATGTTTGGTTTGGTGTAGCTTACTCTGGGTCTGTAGGTATTGTAGTGGCTATTGATATGTGTGGATTATTGTCTCCTTTCCCATTAGACAGTGCTTCCATTTCCTCACATCTTGCACTAGGGAATAGAGCCCATTTTCATAGGTAGGTTAGTTAAGAAATTTCGATGAAATACTTTAGAATGGTAGCATACAAGTGTTCCTCCCTGCATGAATACCACTCCCATAACATACCCACTTGCATTTTTCTCTACTTTGAAGGGTTACTGCAAGTTTGGTAATAATGGTATTGGTGCTTGACCGATATTCTTCTTTAGATCCTTAAAGGCCCTTTGTTGACCCTTTACCCACTAGAAACTCTTGCGACTTTCTATTATGGCATGGAGTGGTGCTGTTACCATTGAAAATGAGGTAATGATTTTTCTCAGGTACGATGTTTCCCCAACAAAAATCTGAACCTTAGAAACATAAGTAGGCACCGACCATTTCATAATGACATCCATATTGGTAGGATCTATCTTCAACTCTCCTCCACCTTACCCCAGATACACCAAAGACTGCTATGAAAACAATAGAACATACTTCTTTCTAGAGCTAATCAATTTATTGGCTTGGTTGGCACTCACTAGTGAAATTTTCGACTTTCCTTTGTGCGCATTGAAGGAAAACGTTTTTCTATCCTTGATGAGCAAGTACTGGTTGGATCTCCGCATGAATATTTCATCTCACATGTACATTTAGGCACTTACAAATATTAATCCAAATACATAAAGGGGAACCACATCTAGTTCTTCTTCATCAATAAAATCAACATTGATGGAAAGCCTAATTTTTCACTGTTTTGTTACCTTAACTCTACATCCTTATTTACCTATCCCAATGGATGTGTGCTCGAATGATCACAAACATCCAATCCCAATTTTTTGATAATCTCTTCTACAAAGTGATTTTCCTACATTCATGAGTCAAACAAGGCAACAATCTTTGTCTTCTTGACCTATATATTTATGTGGAAGAGTTTGGTCATTTCTTTATCTTCCTATTGATAAAGGCTACTCAAATTCACCTCCTACTACACTAACATACAAAAAAAATATTCTCATCCACATCCAAGCTACTTTCAACCTGGTTGCTCGAATCATTGGACATGAGATTATTCTTCTTATTGTATTTATTTTTGTTCTTCAGATTAAGCTTTGGTTGCAACTTCCAACATTTCCCCTCTATATGGCCATGAATGTTGTAGTGGTTGGAGTAGTTTCTGGGATATTTGCACTAGTGTGTTATGGCTATTGTATTTTTTTCTTTTCTCCCTTTCCACTTTTTCTTCCACACCTTAGAAGTGTCATGTTGCTCCTTTTGCTTCAATCCACTTGATTTACCTTTCTTTAGGCTTGTTTTCAAGGTATTGTGCATGTACAGAAGCCTTGTTAACCAATATGGGCTTGAATAACATCACTTGCTTCCACAAATTATTTTATAGAACCCCCAAATAATTGAGGAGTACATTTGGGTTCTTTGGGGATACCAAAAATTATGGCTACCTTTTTGAACTCTGCGTTGTACTCTTGTATGCTCTGCCCCAAATTTTGCCTGAAGTAGTGCCACTAGATCCATTGTTCCTCTACATAGGCAATAGGTTAAAATTGTGACTTTGTGAGGGTTTTGAAGTCATCCCACTTATTCACTGGAGGATATCCCTCCAACCTCAAGGTATCTTTGTGGATTTCCCACCAAGTCAGGGAATGGCCTTCTAATTTCAGGTGCACAAATGAAATCTTTTGTTCTTCCTCAATATGATGGAAACTGAAATACACTTCTAATTACTGCAACTAGTGATTTAGCTTTAGAGAATATATCTCACCTTGGTATGACTTGATATCAACCTTCACTACCATTTTGAATAGGGAATGTGAATATTTCATGGCACTTGAACTACTAGGTTGATATTTTTCAGGTCCTTTCTTCGGTCGGTTCTCAGTTTCTTCTCGATCTCTTGATCTCCCTTCTGATTTGTCCTTTGCATTAAAACCTCCATATTTCCAAATAACCCAAGATTATTCCCTAGGGATGACATCCATAGATTTATATTACAATTTATATCCACAACTTGTGCTTGAAGCTATGAGAGCCTCTCCTTTGCAGGATCAAGAGGGTTATCGACAAATTCATTAGACATGACTAGGGTTTTATGAATTTTGGCTTGCCCGATCTAGATCCCTTGCAAATATCCACAATATACCTAAAGAATCCTTCTCTAATACCGATATGATCTGTAAACTGCAATGGATATTCCACTAAACAATTAATCATAATAGGGTTGATAAAAATTTATTTAAAAATACAAATTCTACACTATTGGGTATTTATTTATTTTTACATTTTTGGATCTATAGATTATGGTCAATTGCCTGTGCATGAAAATTAAAATTATGCAGAAAATAGAGAACAAAGTAATAAAAAACAAAAAACCACGATTGACAGAAGATATGACCTTGGAGACCCTTTTGGGAGAAAACACACCTGGAAGGTGAGGCCTCTACTCTCATTCTTGTTAGACCTCTATTTTGTCTTGCTTTGTATCACCTTTTACTCGAAATCCCTCATGATTTTATTTAGTTTGAATGGTTATTGTCATGGTTTTGTGAATTATCGGAGACAATAAAGTAAGTATTTACTATTTTCCATAATTTCCTTATTTTAACGAGATTTAAACATTAAAATCATCATTAATAATAGTTTGTGTGTTTGCAGGTTTAAACTTAGTTGATTATATTTTTATGCATATACCAACAAGCCTTGATCCTACACTCACCTCCCTATATTATGCTTCAGTTTACCGTACCATGCATCAAGTTCTTTCACCACGCATCAAGTTACTACACCACGCATCAAGTTCTTGCACTCAAATTCCTGCATTAGATTCAAAGAATGAGTAGACTACTTTAATCATTCAAATTCATATGATATTATGTAGCTGGAAGTTTGAATAGCAGTTCGAGGATATTTTGGGAAGTAATTGTTGGTCAACATCACACTTAGTTCACTATCAGTCATAGACCGAGAAAATAGGAGCCATTTACCAAAATAGTCCCTCATGTACCAGATTCAACTCCTCTATTCGATATTCAGTTGCACCATAACCAGATTCGACTTTTATCCATGGAAAACTGATACGATTTGTAATATGTTCCTTCTGTATTCGATTGGATTGTTAATAGCCCGATTTTTAATGTAAATATCTATATAAAATGAAAGATGACTTGGAGCTAGGGGAGAGAGGAGACGATACCAATGTAAAATTACGCGAGCATGATAAATTTGTGGACCGCTCCATCCGTTTGTTGGAGTCTGATCTGTGCCTGCACCATGTAAAGACTTCAATTTCAAGATTAATTGGATCACCTCATGTCAGGTTTTTTTTAATTTGATTTAACATTTCATGTTTAAAATCTCTGTGTGAACTATATCATTGACAGAGGGAGAGAGCTGGATGGGTTGGCTGCCAGAATAGATCGAGACCACTCTAAATTGTTCAGGATTAGGTTGGATTGTGACGTGCTGAGTGAAGAGCATTTAATTCGCCATTTACTGTGTGATAAGTGTGTGTAAGATCATACCATAATATTTATTACTTGTCAATCTCATTCCTTTTTAAAGTCGATGTCATTTTATTCGATTGCACTGAATACAATATTGGAAAATTGTTCTTGTAAGCTAAAAATATTTATTTATAGTGAATGTTAGATCAGATTGCGTAATGTAAGATAATATTGTGTGTCACATTTGTCTATTTTATGCATACAAAGGGTATGTATATCCGTGCATTTTGTATTCACTGTGTTGGCTTATGCTTTGAGATCCTGTGCCTATGGGATTTTTCAATTTTAATCTTTGGCCTTCGAAATTAGTTTAGATCCGATAGAATCTTGTGGGTTCGTGCTCCAGAATACGAGATACCCTCCTATCCATCGAATCCACCTTAATAATTTGAATTATTATGATTTAAAGTGGAGGAGTATGGATGGAAATGTCGAAGCCTATTATATTTATCGAATTTTAGATAAATTTGTTTACAGAGGCTGCGTATTCCTCAGGAGCAGAGGTCACATATATATTTCTATTATTGGGAATTTGAAATCGTGATTCCTATATGTTGCCGAGCCTGCGTTGATAAATGGCAACTACATCATGTTTGAGATCGATAATGTTTCTCCCACACTATAGTTACCATCAGAGTTTTGGTCATCTTCCCAAGCAAGATTTATTTTTGTTACAAAGAGGAAAAGAAGGCGAGAGAATTTATATTAGATCAATTTATTTCATAGATTTGTTTACAAAGTAAATTTATCTGCCAAAGTTTGATGATACTTTCAAGATTTAATTTCTTTAAAAAAATTTTGTTACACAAAGATAGATGGGGTAGAATTAGTGCAAACTTGTTATGAGGTTTTTGTGCTTCTCTTTCTTAACTTTATTTGCACCAAGAATGGTTTGAATTGATATTGAATTTGAATTTATTTCATGCTTCTCAATTTGAATTGGTAGGCATGACTTGGTTTCCAGTTAAACGATAATTAGGATTTCCATTTTTTTGCCAATAGTTAGGGTTTCTTTTGCAGATTGTTAAAACTTTAGGTTTTCCTTTCATTTTCCAAATGTTTGATTGAAGTTTGTTTTCAACTGTCAGGAAATTACCTTTGAAAGTGTAGGATTCAATGTTTTTTTTCTTGAGATTGATGCGCACGTTAGACTAGAATTTCATTTGTAGGTTGCTGGGCTCTCTCTCTGGCATTTCCTATGTTGTGCCTCGAAGTTCACGAACTCCCTGATTGACAATTAAATGTTAGGTTGTTTATTATGCCCGACAATTCTCTGAGTAGAAAATGAATGCGAGTACAAAGAAGTATGGCCTATGGCCCATGGGATAATATAATTCACACATCCTATTTGTATGCTCTATCTCCTATCTCTCTTCACTATTTTTTCTCATCTATAGAAAAAATACACTAAAAGAGAATGGAATCCATTTTCCTCCTAGTGATCTGGTTATAACACAACCCAATATCGTACTGGTGGTTAGGTTTGACTACCTCAATTGTTAACCAAAATTACAATATGGAATATTCTAGTGTCTTATTCATCATAATTAGAGGGATAATCCATTTTCCATTACTAATGGGGGTTGACATGGAATCCACTTAAATTATGGTGGTGAAAACAGTAAGGCCAACTTTTGAGTGTCATAACTTTTTCATACAGACTCCTATCAAGGCGATTCTTTCACAATTAGAAATGTCTTTGTGTATAATATGAAGAAAATTGTTCCTTATTACAGTGGAAAATTTTTACCCCCCAAAAATGTTTTTTTATGCCTCAAAATTATCCCTAAAGGTTTCAGACCCTGATTTTCCAATCCGGGTCCTGTTGGTAAAAATGGTCTCGTGAGCTGATTCCTTCGCGTTTTCCACTTTAAAAGCATTGACATGGATGAAAAACAATATAATGATTTATTATGGATCATGCATGTTAGAAAATCAAAGGTAAATTATATTTTCTTACTTTCTAGCTACTTGTGAGAGTTAATCTTCTTTATTTTGTTATTTATTATTTCTACTTCATTAAGAAATTACAAAAACTATTTTTCCAAGATAAAAAAGAAGCAAGAGACACATATATTTAGGCTTTCAACCCAGGGAAAATCCCATCAAAAGGGGGAAACCCAACAATCCACTTCTTATCAATTCAAATGATATAGCCAACCCATGATTAATGACTCTTTTAAAGGTTCTAGGTCAACCCTTATCTCTAAATCAAAGTAAATCGTAGTCAGCTGTAAGCAATTTAGGATTTCGACCTAATTGCAGATGCTAAGAATCTTAGCTCCAATATAGACTTAGAAGAACGTTGCTCCTGTAGCAAACTTCAAGTAGCTTTACAATATCGACTTTGTCCAAAACTGCAGACTACTTCAAATTTTCGGCTTTGCCACATAACTACAAAAAAATTAACACGTGTGAAAGGCAAGGTGTAGCACTTTGATTTTCCTTTGTTTCTTGTCTTATTCTTGCTCTTGAAAAACTAACTTATATTTCTTCTATCTAATATAGAGATAAAATTATTTATGTTCTTCTTGTTCTCTCCCAAAAGAGCTTAAGTAGGATTCTGTTAATAACTATTCATGAGGTGTCAAAAGGCCACAAATGTCGACTTGATTGAGATAGGGCCGACATGAACCTTTTGACTGACTATAATAGACCACAATAAAAAATATTTTTCCTTCTTTTTAAGTGTCAAATGACATGATTCAAATACACATCATTTTGACTTCAAAAGCATAAAGAACATGCTTGATAAAACAATAAAATAAATTCATTAATAAATATCTTTCATTATGAAGACCGACACTTGTTACATTCTCCAACACTCCCTCCGAACTAGCGAGGTATTCATAATGACTCAACATGTTTATCTCAATTTGAAATATTTACATAAGATGGGATCCAGATTGATAAGCCATAATGATGATATTGTTATCATAGCCAACATTGTCACATTACCAAGGCCTTGACAAGTACACTCTATATCTCCACAAGATCAAAGCACAATGTTGGGAGGCATTCCATGGGACACCACACCACCTCACTAACGAACATACCCCACCTAGGATACTTGGAGTATGTACTCCACTGAATAATTTCCCTCAGGGAAATGTCTGTCCACTAGACCATTTTTTATCCTAATCCATCACAATACATGAATTAAGAATTTTTGTCCAATATGCTTATCCAATCCACCATTCTCCTTATCCATGTACATTCACTTGACTTTGGATATTAATACTATTCCGTTACAGTACCTTACACAAGGGGAACCATGCTTATCATTCTTCCTATACACGATGCATGCACTAGGCTTGCGTCAGTTAGTCCTCACCTAGTACATGACATAGGGAGAACCAATTTTCAACCTTAATACCTCTCAACTTGAGAGGAGAAGTTCATGCTCACTCCCTCTTAAATAGGGAGAGTGCATCAACAACCCTCAACTTGTGTCAAAAGTACTCATACTTCTCTTACATCAACTACCTGCAATTGTTGTAGCTTCCTCAACCAACCCTATTATCACTGAGATTGTTCATCTGCAACTTATTAAACTAGGGCTCCAAATTTGTCTCCTAATATTCTATGATATTGTAATTTAGGTCTTCACGTATTGCATCCAAAACTGTGTCCGACACTACTTCCCGCACTTCACTACTTCCTGCATTATTTCATACCTTGAATATAGTCCATCACATAGTTCCTTCAACTAACTCATTATGACAGTACAAGGTTAGCCAATATATTTTTCATTAAAACTTGAACACAACTTGGCTTACCTTTCCAATCAATCTCCTATCAGTCAATGCAAATCCATAGACTCAAATAATTCTTCCCTCTAGCTACTTCTCCCGTTCCTCCAAGATATCCAACTCTTAGGGACTTCACAAAAATACCCCTTAACAATGAGAAGGCTTCTCAAACATCACTATTGTTAGGGTCTTTATAGTCAAGCCTCTTATTACTAATTTATCAAATAAATGAATTAGGGATTCAAAAATATCCCCACTAACTATCTCCTCGTTGATCATAGGATGAGCGAAGTTAGGGCTTCTTGTTAACTACCCACACAACACTGAATAACCTCCCGCATTCAATTTTATTAGGGCTTCCACAAATCTCTCTTCCATTTTTCTATCTCTTGGCTTCTCCAAGAATGACAAACCAAGGGCTTGAACAAATAACCCACTAAATAATCTTTGCTGCTTCAAAATGATCAATTATTAGGGATTCAGGGACTGCCCTGTTAACATTAGCAAGTCTTCTCCTTGTTCATGATACTAGGGATTATATGCTTTTGTCCAAGATATACCTACCATCACCTTGCATTCAACAACATGAAAGAAACGATACATACCTTGAACTGAAGTCTACTCTACTCCCATAAGGTATTAGTTTTTGAGAAAAGACTGAGATTTTTCAGCCCTCTTTAGGGAACCTGTAACAGCTACATGTCAGCCTTAGCTCAACCTCAAAATCTCCTGCAACAACTTCGTATACCATATAATTTGGCACCTCCCTTCTTCGATGTGTCTCTTAAAATCATCAACCCAATATTTCAACTCCAACACAGGTCGTATGACCTTTGTCCAACCCTCCTACAAGGGACTTGACCCTACTGAAACACACATAAAGTACTCGACCTTATTTCTAATATATTCAACCGATAAGTATGCACATAACCATGTTAATAAAATTTTCTAGTAGCTCTCGTAACTCAATCCTGTCCAAAACATAAGAAATCATAATGTACGTTTTTCTTCTTTCATTTTAGATGAGATCATCTAGATTCACAACTCCTTAGACTTATCTTTATTCTTGATTGAATGCACTTGGATGGATTTTTTAAACTAGGATTTTTACTCCTCCCTCTTTCCTCTTATTTTGATGAGGGAGTAAACTATCCTTCTAAACATGTCTTCAAGTTTCATTTACACAAGCTAGATTATCTTCTAAGCTTTATGTTGCAACCTTGGTGCATAATACATCAATCATCATCTACATGGCCTCTCAATAGTAATTATCTATATGATCTTCCTTCTGCTTCTTTGAAGGTTCTTCATCCTCAATTGTTGATTCTTCAAACCTTTCCTTCCTTTTATTGTTCTTAGGGTTCTTAAGAAAATATGTTTTGTAGCGCCCATATTCATGACAACCAAAGCAATGGACTTTGGACATGTTTCTATTTTTGTTTATCTTCTTCTTATCAAAATTGTTGTTTGATTTAACTGCATAGTCTTGAGAGGCTTCATCGACGGATTGATAGTTACTTCTAGCCTTTATTCTGGATTCTTCTATTGAACATTGAGCCCAATGATTCAAATAATGGAGCTTCTTTGCTTGCATATATGCTACTTGAAAAACCATGCCACTCTTTAGGTAAGGCATTTATCGCCACTGCAATTAATTCTGAATCAAATATTTTCTCACCAACTTCTTGAATTTGATCTAATATTTTTTATAGCTTCATGGAATAAGAAACTATAGTGTCTTATTTTGACATTTTTAATTGATATACTTCAGTTATCAAGGCCATCACATGTCCTATTGTACTGAAGGAGTATAATTTCACCAAGGTATCATAGAATTATTTAGATGTAGATAATTGTGATACAAAAGTGATAATGTGGTCTTTGATAGACTCAAAGAGAATTCTTTTGTTGGAAGCTAGATCACTACTGAGGGGGGAGGTGAATCAATAATGATGGGCTTTATATCAATTTTAAACCTTTTTATGGATTCTCAATGAGCCACATGAACAAAATTTATTAGCTTATAAAAAACATGAAAGCAACAATAAAATCAAAGCATACTAACCATGGAAAGCACCAATACAAATAATCACAGATCAAGACACAAGTATTTCTGGTGGAAACCCTTTCAGGAGAAAAACACCCTGCTACTGTTGTGCTGCTCAATTATTTTATTAATATGATAAAAAAATTGTACATGGATTAGATTACACCCATAATCTAGAAGACTCAACTTCCTTCACAGTATGCTAGCCTTTTGATACATGAAATCTATTTCTCTCATGAATATACAAAATATCTATGCGCTGGAAGCTCCCACGACCAACGATCCTTGCCCAGCTACAATTGGAATATTCAAATCCTTTTGGATATAGAAATATTTTCCTTCTACTGAATCCGCCAAATCACTGTCTACTCCGAAGCCTCCATGCCTTCACTTCCTCCATGCAAACCACGATTCATAAATGTTTCATACTGGGTTCTCAATCAGCCCAACATGAGAAACCCAACAACACCATCACAATGCACACAAAATATGAATCAAACTCTACACTAGAGGAGGGAAATTATTCTCTTGTTCTGATATGAAATGAGTCTATTAGTTTGCTGTGCTAAGTTTCCTTTCAGTAATAAAAACATGTACAATTTGTCTCCATTTGTTTGCTTAAGGAATGAGTTTTTTAACCATGAAACATAGATGAATTAGTGAGTTTTAAGCATGAAAATAAGCCTAAATAACACTACATAACAGTGTATAACAGAGAGATAAAATTACACATAATTTTTACACAGTAGGCATGATGAAGCAATTGACCCCTCCTGGGCTACATCTGCTGGTCCAGCTCCCAATGGCCTGTCCCTCTTTGTCATTATGCTCAAAATTGAAAATACATGTGTTTACAAGACTCTAATGGCTATTTTTTCTGCACCAATGGCTCCAGAATTCTCAAATTAGTCTAGGTGAAAATCTCCACTAAATGTGGAGAAATGTAAATAACTGGAGTTGATTTTGGTTAAAACCCCTAAATTTAGGGCACCTCCACAAATACCGGTGGAAAACACCATTTGATGTAAATGCAAATGGTTAGGGCGGGGTGGTCACATGCCGACCCCCCGCCTTAAACTCCGTGGTTAAAATTTTTGAAACTCCGCATTGGAGCGAAACTTGGAGTCAACATAGTTTTGTGATTATGGCATTTAAAACATGAAAAATATATATATATATATATATTATTTTATTTTATTTTTTATTATTATTTTATTTTAATTTTTAATTTTATTTTCGCCATGTGACAGGTTGATTCGAATGCTGCGGTTGGATAAACCTTGGATCCGCAACTGTCACATAAGTTGTTACCTCCTCGCATGTGAATGCATTATATACCACCAGAGGTTACGTTACACGAAACCGTCACATTAAAATTTAATGTCACGGTGTGACATGTGACCGCAAAGATCGCCGCCGGAGTCATGGTTTAAAACTTCCATCGACTGGTGAGTGTTTGATGTCGGGTTTTAAAAAAATTTACATGTGACCACTTTTTTGGGGCCGCCAGCGGGTTGGGACCGCTGGCAGTCCCCTCCCCAAACTATGAAATCAATACACCTTAAATTAAAGCGGCAACACTATATGTTAAGAACCATGTGATAGGAGAGACGGTAGAGGAATTTGTGTGCATGCCGGAGGTCGCGGGGTCGACCCCTCTGACTCCACCAAAATTATATATAAAGCTCCTGGGGACACGTGGCAGCCTCCAGGTTGGCCATGTGTCACCCATCCAATGGACCAAATATAAACATGTACAACTCCATCAATTGGTCCTGGTTGCGCCACGTGGAGAAATCTAATTGGATATGAGAAAAAGGAATATTCCCAGTATATGCCACCTACTGACTGTACCTTCATGCTGAATGGGCATCCCAGTCACCCTGTGACAAAAAATTTCGATGTTTAGGAAAACGAACAGAACACGATATCTTCCTCATACGACATCAAATTTTTGAACCGTTCGAGGCGCCGGAATCGCAATGACGAGATCTTTCCGGTCGCTCAGGTTCAATACAGTTTCAAGCACTTTCAATTTTGAGCAAAACACATGATCTCCTGATCACACCTCCCCATTGGGAAGCTTTTGGACCCCAAAATACTTTAATTACCTGTTCAAAAGATGAGGGTACAACTCCCTCACTTTTCAACTTGCATCCACCTTGCCTTACTTGGTTTGCTGCCCTTGAGCCCAATTAGAAGATAATCGACACTTCCCATCTTAGAAGTGCGTGTCCTCCTGTCAAGGATGGTATGCTCCTTGATCTCATCCAGAAATTCTGGCGAGAAGTCTTTTATAGATGGTAGCTGAATATCACTCCCTTGATTATCAATCAAAGGAGGCTCGTACAAACGTAAATTTTCCACATTGACAATGGAATAAATTTGCATATATGAAGGAAATTCAAGTTGAAATGCATTATTACCAAATTGTTTGATGATCTTGAATGGACCATAGTGAATGGGCTTGAGATTTTTACCTTCTCCTTGCATCCTTTCTTTGCTTATGTGCAACCATACTTCATCTCCTTCTTGAAACTTGTGATCAACTCTATGTTTGTTATGCCTCTCCTTGTATTTTATTTGACTCTTCTCAAGCTGTTGTTGAACTTGTTGATGAATAATCTAAAATTTCTCAATGAAATTTCGAGCCTTGTCAATATCACTATGCCCATTAATTGCAACATCCTTCTCAAAGATGAAGTCTAATGGCGATTTCGGCAAATACCCAAAGCAGGCTTCAAAAGGTGAAGTATTTGTAGAAGACTGATTTTCCCAATTGTAAGCGTGCTAAATGTAATGCAGTTGTTCATCCCACAACTTGGGATGTTTTTTGCAATATCCTCTCAATAGATGCACAACGGTTCTATTCACCACCTCGGTTTGGCCATTAGTTTGCGGATGAAAAGCAGTACTCTCTTTCAACTTTGTGTCCATCATCTTCCAAAGTTTGGACCAAAAATTCACAACGAACCTGGAATCGCTGTCACTAACAATAGAAGTTGGCAAACCATAATGAACCCATACATGTTAAAAATAAAGTTTAGCAGTTTGTTCAGCAGTAATGGTTTTCTTACATGGCATAAGTATACACATTTTACTGAATCTATCCACAACTACATAAAGATAATCGTGTTGTTTTCTTGACATAGGTAGACCTCCAAAAAAGTCCATAGAGACACTCTCCCATGGCCTTGATGCTACCGGTAGTAGCGTGTACAACCCAAGCTTCCTATTGCTAGGCTTGCTTGTTGCACACATAGAAAAACCTCTTATAAAACGTGACACACTATCTATCATGCGAGGCCAATAGCAATACCTTTGTAGATGCGCCACTGTTTTTCTTACCCCAAAGTGTCCAAAAATAAAAGATGAATGAGCCTCTCTCATGACACTAAGCCTCTCTCCTTGTGGTATACATAGCTTGCCCAAATGAAACAACAAATTTTTATGCATGTGATAATCATTTTCCTCAACTTGATTCCCTTCACTCAAACTAGCATACACATCTTGAAAATCAACATCAGATGCATACTGTTCTATGTAACTCTCATGACAATCATTTTTAGGTAAAGCAGAAGCACTTATAATTGGCCTTGAAAGCATATCAACAACTTTATTGAAAATACCTTTCTTGTACCTTATAACCAAGTGAATCTGTTGAAGAAATCCCATGCACCTGAAATGTCGTGATTGTTGCAATTTTGTTTGCGATTGCAAGTATTGTAATGGTTGGTGATCGGTATGTATAATCATCTCTTTACCCATCAAGTAGTGTTTCCACTTCTTGACACTTTGTATCAATGCATACAACTCTTTTTCATATGTAGGATAATTAGTTACAACACCATTGAATGTTTCAGAATGAAAAGCGATAGGCTTACCATGCTGCAAAAGTACTGCGCCCATGGCATAATCACTAACATCTGTTTGTTTCTCGAATGGCTATCTCAAATTCGGTAATGCAAGGACCAGAGCTGAACTGATCTTGTATTTTAAAGCTTCAAAATATTGCTGCTATTTTCCTCCCCATTGGAAGCCTTTCTTCACACTTGTCACTACATGCATAGGAGCTGCTATGGCAGAAAAGTTAGAAATAAACTTTCTCTAATACTGAGCAGCGCCTAAGAAAATTCTTACCTCGGTTACTATTTTGGGAGTGGGCCAATTCACAATGGCTTCCACTTTAGAAGGATCAATTCTCAACTCGCCTCCTCCTACAATGTATCCCAAATAAACCAAAGAAGTATTTCTAAATTCACACTTTGACATCTTAAGAAATAATTGCTCTTTCTTCAAAACATCAAGCACTCTTTTCACATGCAAGACATGTTCTTCTCTTATTTTGATGAAAATAAGTATATCATCTAAATACACAATCAAAAATTCATCAAGAAATGGACGCAAAACATTATCCATAACACGCATGAAAGTCGCTGGTGCATTACACAAACCAAACGACATAACCAACCACTCAAAGAGTCCTTGTTTGGTTTTGAATGCAGTCTTCCATATATCGCTTTCTGCAATTATTAATTGATGATATCCACTTCGTAAATCTAACTTAGTGAAAAAATTTACTTCTTTCAGCTGATTTAGCAAATCATTTATCCTTGGGAGTGGGTATTGATTCTTTGCCGTTATCTTGTTCAAAGCTCTGAAGTCGACACACATGTGCCAAGCCCCATCTGTCTTTGGAATCAAGACTATGGGTGAACCACATGACAAAGTGCTTGGCCTTATGAGTCCCTTGTACAACATGTCCTTGATTTTCCTCTTTATTTCAGCATTCTCCATTATCGACATGCGATACATGCCGATGTTTGGAAGAGGACAATCTTGTTGCAACTAAATCTCATGTTGAATCTCCCTTTTTGGAGGCAATCCTATTGGCTCCTGAAACATCTCATGATGTGCATCAACTACATCATATAAATCTGATTTCAACTTAGGATCACAATCCTCAAATGGTTCATGATTAACATTAGCTTTAGGCTTAATAATTAGAAGAACAAAATTCTTACTTGAAATCACCAACCTTTTTACCTGTCCAGCATTTACCATTGCAATATTTGTCTTCTTGCAATGTTCTCTAACAATGAACTCCTTGTCATCTTTGAATAAATGATATTTGTTCTCATGGTGATGGAAGATCGCTTTCCTGTCATACAAGTAAGGACTGCCCAACACAATACATGTAATATCAAGAGGAACCACATGTAATTCAACTTTGTCAACAAAATGTGCAGTTATTGCAAAGGGCAATATGCACTTCTTTGAAAACTGTAAATTTGCATCCTTGACCAGGTATTCAGAGATTAAGTTTGCTTGTTACCCACTGTCAAACAGTGTGTCAATCTTGGTATGTTTGGATATGACCCTCACATGAAACAATTCAATTCTCTCTTCTTCATTTGGAGCTTGTATGTGACAATTTGAAGAACTAATACTGGGCTTTGTTTCAATTTCTTTCCCCTTATTGTTCTTCAATCCCATGGCTGTAATTTTTGATTCATCACCTGAATCCTCTCCTAAGTCATGTTGAGTTGTAGCTGCAGTTTTCTGCTTCCCTTTGTTATTGTTATACTTGGGTCTTTTTTCAGGATGTAATTTCTAACATTTTTTCTCTTCATGGCATTCTCTTGAACAATGTTTACAAACCACTTTCTCTCCCTCTTTCTTGATAGATGCATTCTTTTTTCCCTTACCTTTTGAGGTATTATCTTTGTTTTTCCCCTTAAAAGGTTTCTTCCTACTCTCATCAATAATGTTTTTCCCTCTTGCTTCTAGATGTGTGGCCTGAACACAAACTTCATCTAGAATTGTAGGGTTAAACGTGAGAATAATATGTTTTAGGTAGCTATGTAAGCCTCCTATGTACTTGAGAAAAGTGTCTTGGTTTTGCAAATCTACCCGTAATAAGAGAGCTCTTCTCCTAAATTCTTTGGTATATTATCGTACATTTTTTCCTTTCAATTATCTAAAATTTTTCCAGTTCATTATGGATTTCTGCATGTGAGCTAATGGATAAAACTATTGTTTTATTGTAGAAATGAAATCAATCCATGATAGAATAATATTACCATGCTTTTTGATCTCCTCCTTTGTCTTGGCTTCCCACCAAACAAGTGCTGCACCTTCCATCCTCAATGAAGCTAGTTGGATTTTGTTATCATCATCATGAAGGTTCTTAATTCTCAAATAGACCTCCAATTGCCTAATACAATTATCAAGCTTTTCTGCATTGACTTCACCATTAAAAATTGGAAATTCAAACTTAACATCAAGTTTTAGAAAATGAATTTTACCAGTGTTCTTTGAATTATGTGACTGGTGTACTGAAGATGAACTAGAGGATGATGATGATGAGGGTGAGGATGGTGACTTTCCACTACCTCCATTTCCTCCATTGCCCTTCTTTGATTTATCTTCATCATCATGGCCTCTTCATGATCCCTAAACTTCCTTATGAAGTTTGGATCCTTCTCCTTCTAGTCTTTAATTCCTTTCTTGATAAAGGACTCTCACCATTTCAGTCATGTCAGGGAATGCTATCCTGAACACTCTTTCTTCTTCTTTGGGATCCACCTCTTCATGGATTTCTTCTTCCTCTAGAGGCATGCTTATTGATTCTGTTGCTTCTTTTGGAGGTGAACTAGGTGGTGAGAATGTGGCAATCTTGCCCTCCTTTGCTGTGGCTCACTTTGAGAACCTCTTGCTTCCACCAATTTTCCTTCTTCTCTCTTAAGCTTGAGCCTAGTAAGCATGAAATCCCTTGCAAAAAGTTAAACAAATATTTGCACACAACAACACCAGAGATTAAACTCTAGCTCTTATACCAACTGATCTAAAAGGAGTATATTAGTTTGCTTGTTGGAGTTAATGCTTACATTCCATATTTGAGAAGTTGGTTTGTGATGGTTGAGAAATTCTCTCAACCCCTCTCTCTAAATTAGGAATAAGTTGGATCTTAGAAACTATATTTAATAGAGTAATCTGAATGTAATTAGGGTGTGTGAGTGTGTTTACACATACACCATTTGTGCATAATATATAATTGTGTTTCTGTAATTGTGTGATTTTAACGATTTCTGTCATGGTATCAGAGCCTATCTGAGCTAACCCTTTATGGGAAAGCCAAGGGACAGAGTGTAAATTTTTTTGCTGTTAGACTAGACGTTGTATCGTGGTAATTTTTTTATCAGAATCGTGCGGAGGCCAATGCAGGTGTCTCACAATTTCCAGAGATATCATTGAAAAGCCATGCAAGCAAAGACCTCTTCCGCCCGGTAAAGTGCGTGCATAAGGGCAACCTGTTGCCTTCAATCATAGTGCTACAGAGAAGACAGAATCAGGGTTTGACAGAATCGATCTTTCTTGCGGTTATTGATGGTGTAGGCTCATCCTTCACAATTCAGCCTTGTTCTGCGCACCACAGGAAAAATTGTTTGTATATCAATAATTGCATATGAAAATTTTTTGAGGTGTCCATTCCCTGGATTGTACGTCTGTTTGGCCCAGTCAATACGGAAAATAGACGAATGCAACTGAATTATTGACGTTGTTTGCCCAAGTCAATATAGCAGACCTGGATCGTGAGAAAAAACTCTTGAATTGACATAGGCGAACATAAGTTATAGAGGGTAGATGAACGGATCACGCCGTGCATGAAGAAATCGAGTGAAGAAAATTATTGGAGCGTTGCCTGCCTGTTTTGTTTGAAACAGATGTATGAAGTGTTTGTTTCATTTGTAAATGCGCCAGGGAGTAGAGTTTGAAGAATTGTGGTTAGATAAACGCATATTTTGGAGCAGCGCTAAATGTTACTGGAGCAGCGCTATGCATTATGCATATTATTATTAACAACGTTAAATTATATTCGTGGCAACGTTCTTTGCATTGGTTTGTAGTGTTGATCATTGTGATGGAGCATCGTATCCACTGTTTACATTATATATAACAATAACCATGTTAATATATGATATATATTAGTGGCACAATAAAAAGAGCCCGTTGATATATATTATGGAAAACATCACCAGTGTTTATATGTAGCATTATAGTTGTATGCAGCTTTTATATGCAGCATTTGAAGAGATCAAGTGGCAGTAAGGCTAAATATGGATGGTTGTCCAGATAGTATGGCAGTTGCGGATCTAGGGAAGGATCCCTCGTTAGTGGTAGACATGGAAGTGGTCTCCTAATGAGGTTATGCGACAGATTGGGATGCTATTCAGTAATTGACTTCGGGAGGTCCTTGATTCAGGAGTTGAGGAAGCGAACTCGGGAATCCAACTTGCCAACTACACCTTTCCGAGGGTTATGAGGCAACTTGATGGAGCATCTATTGATAAGCTTGATTATTTTGTTATTTATGAGTGAATTCAATAAATTCATGTAATGTAATCATTAAGGGGGGATGTTGGAGTTATTGCTTACATTCCATATTTGAGAAGTTGGTTTGTGATGGTTGAGAAATTATCTCAACCCCTCTCTCTAAATTAGGAATAATTTGGATCTCAGAAACTCTATTTAATAGAGTAATCTGAATGTAATCAGGGTGTGTGAGTGTGTTTACAGATACACCATTTGTGCATAATATATGATTGTGTTTATGTAATTGTGTGATTTTAGTGATTTCTGTCATTGCTGTGCTAAGTGTCCTTTCAGTAATAAAAACATGTACAATTTGTCTCCATTTGTTTGCTTAAGGAATGAGTTTTTTAACCATGAAACATATATGAATTAGTGAGTTTTAAGCATGAAAATAAGCCTAAATAACATTGCACAAAAATGTATAATAGAGAAATAACATCACACATAAGTTTTACATAGTAGGCATGATGAAGCAGTTAACCCCTCTTGGGCTACATCTGCTAGTCCAGCTCCCACTAGCATGTCCCTCTTTGTAATTAAGCTCAAAATTTAAAATATATGTGTTTACAAGCCTCTAATCGCTGTTTTCTCTGCGCCAATGGTTCCAGAATTCTCAAATTATTCTAGGTAGACTCTTGTTTCACCCATATAGGTCGAAAATTGACCTCCCAAAGCCTTTTCCCAATCTCAGCTAAAAAATCTCCACTAAATATGGAGAACTGTAAATAACTGGAGTTAATTTGGGTTTAAACCACAAAATTTAGGGCGCCTCCACAAATCCCGCCAGAAAAGACCGTTTGATTTAAATGCAAATGGTTAGGGTGGGTGGTCACATGCCGACCCCTCGCCTTAAACTTCGGGGTTTAAAGTTTTGAAACTCCGCATTGGAGCGGAACTTAGAGTCAACATAGTTCCATGACCGTGGCATTTAAAATGCGACCAATTTTTTTTTTTTTTTGACAGGTCGACCCGAATGCTACGGTTGGATAAACCTTGGACTCGCAACCATCGTATAAGTTTTTACCTCCTCGCATGTGAACGCATTATATACCGCCAAAGGTTACGTGACAGGAAAGCGTCACATTAAAATTTAATGTCACGGTGTGACATGTGACCGCAAAGATCACCCCCGGAGTCATGGTTTAAGATTGCTGCTAGATGGTGACTATTTGATATCGGGTTTTAAAAACATTTACATGTGACCACTATTTTGGGGCCGTTGGCAGTCCCCTCCCCAAACTATGAAATCAATACACCTTAAATTAAAGCAACAACACTGTAGGTTAAGAACCATGTGATAGGAGAGGCAGTGGAGGAATTTGCACGCATGCTGGAGGTCACGGGGTCAACCCCCCTCTGACTCCACAAAAATTTTATATAAACCTTTTGGGGACACGTGGCAGCCTTCGGGCTGGCTACGTGTCACCCATCTAATGAACCAAATATGAACACGTACAATTCCATCCAACTGTCCTGGTTGCGCCACATGGAAAAATTTAATTGGATTTGAGAAAAAAGGAATATTCCTAGTATATGCCACCTAATGATTGTACATGCATTCTGATTGGGCATCCCAGTCAGCCTGTGACAAAAATTTTAGCTGATTAGGAAAACGAATAGAACGCGATATCTTCCTCATATGACATCGATTTTTCGAACTGTTTGTGGCAACAGAATCACAACGACGAGACCTTTCCGGTCGCCCAAGTTCGGTACAGTTTCGAGCACTTAAAATTTTGAGAAAAACACATGATATCCTGATCATGTTCTCATAACAAACTCTTCTCTCAAACACATCACAATCTACCAATTATCTGCCACAAAATGCACATAAATTATGAATCTTCTTCTGAACTCTATCTCTAATTTATGAATACAATTCTCTGATATAACTCTACAAAACTATGTTAGCAACTGCTGCAAATTCTACTCACTCTCAATGCCCCTCAGAATGGCATGCTCACACTCTCTCAAAACAACCAACTAAATAGACCCACAATCTTCTTCTATTTATCATTTTCTTAGATGGTTAGATTAGTAAATGCTACAGGTTATGGAGCACTCAACGATTCTTTACACACATCTGAATTTTCTTGGATTCAATCCTTGACTTTATCAAACCACTCTCTCCACTACTTGATGGATATGATCAAGTTTAACCAACTTCTAGAAGCTCCATTACCTTTTCTGACAGTATACTATAAAGTTTCGACCAATAACATCGCCATAATACCAAAATTAGCTGAGATGCTTAAGGAAGCCATAGCGATTTTCGTGTTTTCCTTTGGTCGCATGCATAATCTTGCATGGGTGTGACTGGGGCAGATGATGGTATAAACTCAATCAAATGAACTCAAAAAATTACCAAACTTCTTCTAGAGCTTGATCAACATCATATAGACCTCAGGAAGCGATTATCACCTCTACAACACTTAACCAAGCCACTTCCACATCATCACAAGTCAAACTAGGTTTACTTGGATAACAACCAAAAAATATACTAACACTTGGGCCACCAACCTGATCCACAATAACTCTGCCATCAATATGCAACTCTAGAACATGTTAGACATCCTCCAAAACCTGTACAACCAACTCAAACATCTTATGACACTTGTAGATCCTCTCCAAGCCCTATGTATAATATCATCAACATGAGGGACCTAATTCAAAACATGGAGACCTAATCAACAAGGCTCCTCAACTCTAACTCTTGTAGCAACAACCAATACATGTATGAAGCAACATGATCGGTCAACATGAGCAAGGATATCATCACATCTCCAACACAACTCTACTAACATGCAACAACTTTGCACAACTGACCATAGTGGAAGAACATCCAAACTAGTGAAAAACACCACCATACAATTCCAGATAACAACATGATCACAACCACATGATCACTAGGACCATCAAAAATCACAACTCCATCCTCACATCTTCATGTATGCAACCCAAGCTACCAGGTTAACATTAATGCCAACCAACAACACACCTGCAACACTGCAACATAGATAAATGCCAACACTCTCCCCTTTTGGAATTGATGGCAACCCCGGCTGAAAAGAACCATCCGAAATGTCCTTTGAACAACTGATCTCATATATATCTCCCCCTTTGGCATCAATTTCAAAGGGAAAAAATCATCAAACACTCAAGTGAAAACATAATAACCCCCCCTGAATACTAGTTGGATTTGATCATAATGCAACTGTCTTACTCCTCATAAAAACATACAACATGCAATAGCAAAGTTTCCATATCATGGGAGTAGGAGAAAAATCGATGTATACTAGAAAAAACCTCAAACAATAGCTCCATCTTCATTAACAATACTATCAAGCCAACTCAACGAAAAACAACAAACCATATCAATCAACAGTAAGAATGTGTGAGAAACAATACTCTCTCTCCAAACTCAAATGAGCAGCAATAACATCAAAATTACGCAACTCAGCAGCAAAAAAATACATGTCATATAGCAGTAACAAATAAAATCAACAAAACATAGCAACAAAAAATATAATCATCTCTATAACAGTAGTAGCATATAAGATCTCTCCAACTCATATCTGAATCTCCACACTGTAAATTTAGTAGTAGAAAAATCATAATCAACAACAACAATATCTCAATCAGATGCTCTCTCTCCCTCTTGAAATAGTAGCAACATCCTCTAAGGAAAACATAGTATCAACAAATACATGATGACAGGGTCATGACATCATGACCAACCATACTCCAATGAGTGAAAACATCTGCATGGTTGAATGTGTATTGATATATATCTTGCCAATGCCTCCTTCACATATGCAAGAGGCCACTCCACATGGACCAAAGACTATGACCCAATGATATGAAACAAAGTATAGGGCTTCATAGGCTTATTACATGGCTACCAAAACGATAATACAAGATTACACAATTACATCAATCAACACATATATGGCTCGACTATGCCTCACATGACTCTCTCTCGATGCATACATGAATATAGAATGTCACATCATGGTAAGTATGAGAGTGTAAAAGAATAATACATGAAATACATGGATGTAACAACACTAATAACAACCCATAAATAGTTGGACTAACTCTCATGACAACATATGCAAAACATGGCTATCATAACAATCCTCTCATAAATGCATGTCTAATACAATGTCATAATGCAAGTACATATTGCATATGATCAACAACATGTCCTCTTCATAGAATTAATATGATGTCAAATATATACCACATAACAGACATGTGTTAACCTCTCCAAATCAACATCCATAAATCAATGTTTTAGCAGTAGTAATAAAAAACCCATAACAATATAGAGTGGCCCAACAATAACATATATCGTCAACATCATGAATCACAAATATAACACATCAATCAACCTAATATATCATATATCTATAGAAAAACATGGCAAAAACAAAACCATCATATGGAGCATGAATTTCTGCAATATAAACTGAATTGGTAGTGAAAAAAAACATAATGATGTGAAGACAACAACAATATCACATCAACAACCATACTTAGAAATATATTCGTCATGATCAAATTCTAGTTTTTCTGCATGTAAGTTGCGAATAACTAATGCATGAATACAAGCAACTATAATCATACACCATCATCATACTAATTTGCATGGAACCTTCAAATGCATAGAATCATCAACCAAAAATGCACAGTACAAATCAACTACAAGTCAACTCATCTAGGAAGCATATAATCCATGCACAACCAAATTACAAGCTCATGGAACAACCTCATGTTAGATAAGAACATAGCATGAAACATATAGTAAACCATTCCAATCAACCAGGATGCCATCAATATCACTGAAAAACAGTGGAGGTATATGAGATTCTCCCCCTGAGCATGTTCCATCCTTATTCCTAATCACAACAACCTTAGAAAAGAGAAAAATCCGTAGCAAAAATCCATCATTAATAAATAATAATCAAAGAGATAAACATCATTAACATCACAACCTATCTGCATGAAAAACATGATGTGCCATATACTCCCCCTGAGCCTATGAAGGATTCACATTCATTTTTCAGTCTAAAAGACCTATCATGCAAGAGCGGACTGCAATATTTGCTGATCTCTTTTAATAAAAATCTAAAGATGAAGAGTAATTATTTGATCTCCTTTACTTTCTTACTCTTCCCTTCAATACATAAACATTGTCAGGTGTCTTAAATCCTTTATCTATCACCCTCTTTTATCCTTATTTCCAAATGAAACAACCTTTGGAGTTGAATACCACATCCTTACCTCCATCAACCATTTGCATGACACCTAGAATATTAAGTTTTAAACCCTCAATGAGCCATACATATTCTACATTGGTCATCTTTTCACTAAGGTTGGCCATGCCACTTCCTAATACTTTCACTGGTCCACTCCCTTAAAAAATAACATGACCACTTTTGATTCTCTTCAAGAAGTGAAATTTGATCCTATCTCCTGACATATGATGTGAAAATCCATTATCAATATACAATTTATCATACTCATCACGTGAGAAAAGATAAATACCGCAATTTCCTAGATTTTCCTCCTTATTCTTCTCCTGATTGGTTCCTTTGTTGTGCATGCTTATTTGGTTGTTGCTTTTGTACCGAAGGTCTCATGGATCTAGGCAAATAGAAATCCTTGGCCATGTGTCCAAGGTTGTGACATGCATAACACTCTATATGACCAAGATAAGAAGGCAAAGGATCTGATATTTTGTTGCTCATGCTAAGTCTCTATCTTCTCGTGATAGATCTGCAATAAATAGCCTTATGGCCAAAAGGGTTCCAAGCATAACATATTCCATTAAAAAAAATTGTACACATAAAATATGAGCCTCTTATTTTCTGTCCAAGATGCTGCATAGATGTATCTAATTTTATCCTACAAATGGTTGCCACATGTCCAAACTGGTGATAGTTGAAACACTCAATATCATTCATGAAAGGGGAAAATGAGTTCTGATTTCTCCTTTGAACTCTGCTACTATCTACTCTAGGAGCATATGATCTTCTTGAGGTAGAAGCTCCTTTAAATTCTATTCTTTGCTGCTGGTGATGTATTTTCTGCCTATTTTCTCCAATATTGTCATGGCTGCTCACAATATTCATTATAGGCTTCTTTGATTTTGTCATGTTAATCTTTCCTACATCTAAACTTTTATCTCTTCTTTGAAGGTTTCGACTAGATCGATTCACTCCTGTGCTACTCTTAACCTTTTCAATCTACTGGTCTTTTTCTTCAAGTTGCTTTTGTTAATTTATATACTACCTTTTTGAGAGATTATACATAGTCTTTCTTTTCCTTTTGCTTGTTGCACATTACTTCTTCGATTCTTTTTGAGTCTGCCCACTGGGTCCTCAAGATAGTGAGCTCCTCCTTGAGATTTTTCTCCTTCTCATAAGAAATCTGCAACAATTTCTCATGATCTCTACATGCAATTGTTAGTCTATCCACTTGAGAAAATAATTCTTTTATTACAACCATTATTGTTTCATACTCATCCTTAACAAGAGCAACATCATTTTCTTCTTTGATATGTAACTCAAATGAACCATCAGAATCATAATTCAAAAATTATTTCAACATATTAACTCATGACACAACTGATTTGGCTGAGCTTTCACAATTTGTAGCTGCTTTTGCAACAGATTGATTTTCTTCCATCTTCAAAATCCGTCTTTTGATACATCCTCTTCTTGCTTTTGGCCATGATCCACGATCTACTCTCCAAGCGATTAAGATTCAATAAAGAGAACCTGGCTCTGATACCAATTGTTGGAAGCTAGATCACTACTGAGGGAGGGGGGGTGAATCAATAGTGATGGTATTTATATCAATTTTAAAAACATGAAAGCAAGAATAAAATCAAATCATAATAACTAGGGAAATCATCAACACAAATAATCACACATCAAGACACAAGTATTTTAGGTGGAAACCCTATTGAGAGAAAACCACCCTGCTGTTGTTGCACTTCTCAATTCTTTTATTATTCTTCTAAAAAAAATGTACATGGATTAGCTTATAGCTATAAGCTAGAAGACTCAACTTCCTTCACAGTATGTTGTCCTTTTAGATAAGAAATCCATTTCTCTCATGAATCTACATAATATCTATCTGTTGGAGGCTCCCACAACCTACGATCCTGACCCAAATACCATTGGAATATCCAACTCTTATTGGATGGATAAATTTGTTTCTTCTACTGAATCCACTGAATCAATGTCTACTCTGAAGCCTCCATGCCTTCACTTCCTCCATGCGAACCACGATTCATCAATGTTTCATACTGCGTTCTAAATCTTCCCAACATGGGAAACCCAACAACACCATCATTCTACACACAAAATCTAAATAAAACTTTGACCCAGAGGAGGGAAATTCTTCTCTTCTTCTCACAACAAACTCTTCTGTCAAACACATCACAAGCTCCCAATTATTTGCCACAAACTACACATAAATTCTGAATATTCTTCTCAACTCTGTATTTTATTTATGTATACAATTCTCCGATATAAATATGAAAAACTATGTGAGAAACTGCTACAAAATCTACTTACTCTCAATTCCCCTCATAATGGCATGTCCACACACTCTCAATACAACTAACCAAATGGATTCACAACCTTCCTTTATTTATCATTTTCTGAGATGATTAAATCAATAAATGCTACAGGTTATGGATCACTCAACGATTCTTTTCACACACCTGAATTTGCTTGGATCCAACTCATTGACTTGATCAAGCCACTCTCTCCACTACTTGATGGATATTCTCAAGTTTAACCAACTTCTAGAAGCTCCATTACCTTTTACGACCATGTACTAAAATGTTTCGATCAAGAACATCACCACAATACAAAAATTAGATGAGTTGCACGAGGAATTTGGAGTAATTTTCTTGTTTTCCTTCATTTTCACGTACATGCCTATGAAACTTCGACTGGTCGCATGCACATGCCTATCTCCGAGTTACTAGAGCCTCTCAGTCGCATGGACAAGCTTGCATGGGAGTGACTGGGGTAGAGGATGGTAGAAACTCAATCAAATCAACTAAAAAATTAACCAGACTTCTTCCAGAGCTTGATCAACATCATATAGACCTCAATAAGCCATTATCACCTCTACAACACTTCATCAAGCCACTTCCACATCACCAACATCATCACAAGTAAAACTAGGTTGAATTGGATACCAACCAACAAATATATTAACACTCGGGCCATCAACCTACTCCACAATAACTGCCATCAATATGCAACTACAGAGTCATGTCAGATATCCTCCAACACTTGTACAACCAACTCAATCATCCTCTAACACTTGTATATCCTCTCCAAGCCCTATGTATAATATCATCAACATGAGGGACCTAATTCGAAACACAAAGACCTAATCAACAAGGCTCCTTGAGTCTAACTCCTGTATTAGAAACCAATACATGTATGCAACAACATGATTAGTCAACATGATCAAGGAGGTCATCACATATCCAACACAACTCTACTAAAATGAAACAATTTTGCACAACTGACCATAGTGGCAAAACATCCAGACTAGTACAACACACCACCATCCAGCTCTAGGTAACAACATGATCACAACCACATGATCATGATGACCATGAAAAAGCACAAATCCATCTTCACATATTCATGTATGCAACCCAAGCTACTAGGTTTACATAAATTTCAACCAGAAACACACCTGCAACACTCTAACACACATAAATGGCAACACATTTGAGCCTTAATTTCCCCCTTTTCATATTTATCCATTTCCTGGGAATTATTTTCATTTGGAGTTGGAAGCTTTCCTTGAATGAATTTCATGACATCAAATCTATCTAAGGGCTAATTCAATTCTCTTTTTCTATGCCTTGAAGTTGGATGCTCCTTCTAGTTTATTGCTCTCCTTGCATATGAAATCCATTGATTTAAACATGTAGGATTAGAAGAAATCTATTACTGAACTGCTATATTAGATATGTCTTCAAATATAGCTTCTCTAAAGATGACCTTCTATCTTCTATCCAGTAATATTATGTCCTCTTCACATTATCTCTGATACCATGTTATAAAATCAAAGGTAAAGTAGATTTTCTAACTTGGTAATTACTTGTGAGAGTTAATCTTCTTTCTTTTGTTATTTATTATTTCTTCGTCATCAATAAATTACACAAAATATTCTTCCAAGGTCACAAATAAGTAAGAGACATAGAAATTTAGGCTTTCAAGCTAGGGAAAAACCCATCAAAAGGGGAAAACCAAAAAATCCACTTATTATTGATTCAAATGAGATATCCAACCTAGGTTCAATGACTCTTTCAAAGGTTCTAGGTTAGCCCTTCTCTTTAAGTCAAGGTAAATGGTAGCCAATTGTAAACAATTTAGGATTTCAACCTACTTGTAGATGTAAAAAATCTTGGCTCCAATATAGACTTCAATTAACTTCGGTCCTGTAGAAAAATTTAAGTAGCTTCAGAATCTCGGCTCTGTCCCAAACTGTAGACTACATCAAATTTTCGGCTCTATCACAGTACTACCAAAAAATTCGCATGTGTGAAAGGTAAGGTGTAGCAGTTTAGTTTTCCTTTGTTTCTTGTTTTCTTCTTGCTCTTGAAAACTCGACTTATCTTTCTTCTATCTACTGCAAAGATCATACTATTTCTTTTCTTCATGTTCTCTCCTAAAAGAGCTTGCGTAAGGGTCTATTAATAACTGTTCATGAGGTGTCAAATGGCTGCACATGCCAACTTGACTAAGATAGGTCCAACCTAACCTTTTGACTAACTATAATATACCAAACTAAAAAATATTTTCCCTTATTTTTAAATGTCAAATGACATGATTCAAATAAATATTATTTTTACTTCTTTTGAATTCAAAAGCATGAAGAACATGCTTGATAAAACAATAAAATAAATTCATTAATAAATATCTTTTATTATGAAGCAAAACGCTAGATATATTCTCCAACGATGCATGCTCAATTATTTATATCTTGACCTTTGTACTCACCTTCAATGTGTTGGACATTGGGTTCAACGCTCCCCGTGTGTTTCGCGACATGGACTAACCGCCTCTTGTGGATCCTAACTCTGGCGATTGTAGCATAGACTAATGCCTGCAGGTTTTGGTCTAATGGCAACCGCAATTCCAACAAGTGGTATCAGAGCGACAAGTCTCGAGTTCGAAACTCACTCGGCTCACGTTAGGGGGGAGATTGTTGGACATTGGGTTCAATGCTCCCTGTGTGTTTCGCGACATGGACTAACTGCCTCTCGTGGATCCTAACTCTGACGATTGTAGCGAAGACTAATATCTGCGGGTTTTGTTCTAACAGTAATCGAGATTCCAACACAATGGGTTATAATAACAAGGGAAATTTGTTAGGGAAGATTAAATACCAAGACCATTTAAATGTTGTATGTTTGAAAGGGAGGAAATCCTTAGGATCTTCAAATAAATATATCTATGACTCAATGAAATGATATTGATAGAAAGAGAGTATGTTATCTTTGTTGTGTTCCTTAACTTGTTGGACAAAGCAAAATTAGTTAAATTTATTGAGTAGCATATCATTGTTGGTTTGCCAACGAATATAGTGATATAGGATAATGGGAGGCATATGCATAATATACATAATGTAATTCTTCAGAATCCTATCAATTTTATTCTCAATCTTTCTAAAATGGTATTGCCTACTTCAAATAAGGTTAAAATAACTATGAGGAGTAACATCATACTTGATTGTGCCATTAAAGGGCCCAAAAACATTTTATGCCATAAATTTGATGAGAGTGGCATATGATCATTGTTTTTTATACAAAAAAATATAGTGATAGGATAATGAGAGCTATATGCGAGCATATACCTAATGCAATCCTTTGGAAGCCTATAAGTGGTAGATTAACTCATTATGAATTATATGGCCTACCTAGAATAAAGTAATAATAACTAGGGGGATTAAGATCACTCTCCATTGTGTAATAAAAGGGTGTAATACCTTGGTTAGAGAAAGAAATTGAGTAGCAAAGGTTTTTTTGGAAGTGGATATCTCTGAAGGATTACGTTGAAGTCCAAATATACAACCGAGGCTCATTGTGTTTTTTTTTTGGTTCTCAAACTAGGAAACCATTTAAGTGTTTCAAATCATTTAGCCAAATGAGTTAACACAATTGGTTGTTGGAAATGTTGTTTCCAATGATATGGCCTACCTAGAATAAGGTAATGATAACTAGGATTAAGATCACACTCCATTTTTTCATAAAAGGGTCCAAAATCTTGGCTAGAGAAAGAAATTGAGTAAAATAGCTTTGTGTGGAAGTGGATATATTTGTAAGATTACCCAGAGCTCTCAATATGCAGATAGGGTTCATTGTGTTGTTTTGTTCTTCCATTTGTTCTTAAAATATGCAACCATTTAAGTGTTTCAAATTCATTTTGCAAAGTGGGTTAACACAATTGGTTTCTACCAATGTTCTTTAGCATTGAGCTACTTTGTGTGAAAAACTGCCTAGTTTGAAACCACTATGGCAAGGTGTACTTGAATAATATTTATATGATGAATTCCAAGCCTACTAAATGTTCATTTTGTATGTTTAAAATTTTTTCAATCTCCAAATTGAGTTGTTTCTATGAATAAAATATCTAAAAATAATATAAATAATAATAAATAGTAAGAATTATTAATTTAATAATATTTGGTTATGAAGGGGCACGTTCCTAGGTATATAAGCAAGCCCTCATTTGTATGCATAACATATCATCATCTCATATCTTCTGTACATTTCTTATATAAATATTACTATCTTATAATGGATACTTCTATATTTCAAATCTTCTGAGTATTCTACTGCATTTATGAACTTTGTTCATAACATTATACCACCCCTCTTGAATATTGAAAACATACAATTGACTCTATTTTCTCATTGGATTGAGTGAAAGTAGCACTAAATAGGTATCTGTTAGAGATATATTTAGAGAGAAAGAGTAGTTTTGGAGGAATAGGGGGAAAGTGACATGTCAACGAGATATATCAAGGTGAGGTCAACTAGAGGTCGAAATTTCGGAAGAAAATTTCATATATGCATATAATTTTGTCTTATTGAAGGTGGGATATGCTGTTATGACAATGAGACAATTGTGATATTAATCCCCCCCTAGAGTTACACACATCAAGTTAAAAATTGAAGATAATTCCATATTATGTCATATCATGTTATGATTATGGAGTTTGGATTAGGTTATCCCAATATATGCAAAGCATGAGAAGACATGCAATTTATGCAAACTATATAAAACTAGCAACAACTAATCAAAATAAAGGAATAATTCTATATATTGATGGAGGTCCAAAAGATTTAAAAAAAATATTGCATGGGATTATAAATAATACACAACCCAAGACAATGAGAAAACCACCAAATTGCATATTTGTGGGACATGAAATAAATCATGTAAGGTATATGCGAAAAAAACCATAGTAGTAAGGAACGAGTTCCTCATAAATTATGATTTGAATCAAATAGTAGTTCCTATTGTCATGGAGTTATATGTTATTCTTTACATATCCAATTAGTAAATTTTTTATGTTTTATTAACTTGAATAATTGTAATATCTCATATTTCTTTTTAATGTTATAATTGTTCCCTTGAATATTTTGGCAAGATTATTGCAAGAAGGGACTTGTGCAGTAAGTAGAGACACCTGTAAAATCTTATATCTGCTTAATATATTAGAGCTCTTTAATATTTTTTAATTTGCCTTTGTTAATGTTAGGATTCCACCAAACCCGAGTGATGAAAATGACTTTTTGACATAAACAAACTAGCAACTATTAAAATTGTTATGAAAAGGGACTAATAAATAATTGCTTGAATTATTTGAATGACTCAGAGGATATTGTGCTTAGGTGCAACATTTTGATCAAAAGACTCAATCAATACTAAGTATGCAATAACTTCTACCTTGATTGAATTATTGTATTCATTTTTTTAATTTGAATTAGTATTGTATCTAAAAAAAAAAGGATTTTTTGGCATAAAATTGTTTGAGATTTTTTGAGTTTGTACATCATAAGTTGGTATTGGAACTATTCATGCAACACCTATGCCAATGCATCCATGCCCCATAAGTAAAATACCCATGAGATTATTTTCCTCTGTCTCGTACTCTCATCTCCTCCTTTTGCTTCTCCTTTATGTGTTGGGTCAATAATTTGTCATCATTCTCGTTGTCTTTCTGATTCATTAAGCCCTTACTTCCACCCATCCATTGCACCATTTCACTCACTTACCACCATTTTTACCATAATTATTCATGATGTGTCTCTATATGTATAAGTGGTTAATTAACGTCATTTTCCTTTATTTTATTTTTAATGAATTAAGAATAAATTTTCTTGGTCTTACTAATGATAGTTTTGCTAGTACAAGTTTTTGCAGATAAGCCAAGTTTCCATAGCTGTCTCCATGGTTGAGGTAGTAGCACCACTCTAGAAGGAAATTTGCCACATGGAAATTGTTTCTAAAGGTTCCAATATGGATTTCTATTGTTCAAATTCCACCTAGCTCACACATGTGGACCTCCAGCATCAAATCAAGGGAAAAACACAACAGTTATGACTAGTCAAATTCAAACGCATTTTATGAGAAAATGAAAGCGAATTTAGGAAAAAGAGAACATGGGTTTAGTTCATCACGGGCCCAATTAAGTTCTATTGGGAAGTTTTCTCAAATTTGTTACCATTTGAGATATATTTGGGGTTATTTGGAGCCTTATTTTCTAGATTGCATGAGAAAACAATTTACTAATTTGTTAGTCAACGCCCAGTGATCAAAATGATTGGCACAACCTGTTCTTTAGCAAATTCGTGGAAAGAATATCATTATGATCATATTTGGGATCATATTTTATCCTAAAATCCTTCAAAACATATTTTATTTTCTTCTCAAATTGATTTGTTGATATCTTGGCCAAAATTCATGTAATGAAATTATGAGTTTCTAGTTGCTTCAGAGATCTATAAAACACTGTAATCTATTTGATAAAGGAGGATATTTTTGGCATGTTGTGATACATCTTTTTGTAACTTTGTTTTTCACATTCCAACTAATAAAATTATTGTTATGGTGATTTGAATCTCATTACTAATTGTTTGAAACTCATGATCTGAACTCATCATTCACTCACGATCTTGAGGAAGGCCCCCCTGAAGAGATTGTGCGACTGTACATTTTTGTTTATTTTTTTTTTCTTTTCTACACAGTCAATTCACTCTATTTTCTTTTTTTTTCTAGATTAAATCTTTCATTTTTTGTTTATATTTTATTTGTTCCACTATTAATTTGAATAGAATAGGCTAAGATTAGTTAAAAAACAAAATCACAAAAATATTCCCTTTAACAATTGTTTGTTTAATTTCATAGCTTAGTCTTAGATTTAATATCAATCAATTCTAGTTAAAATAGTGCACAATAATAATCTATGGAATTTAGAATCAATTTCAGTTTTTCTCCATAGTTATAATTAGATTGGTTTCCAAGCACTTAGATTTATTTTGAAAATCGATTTCAGTTTTGCTCCATAGTTAGAATTAGATTGGTTTCTAAGCACTCAAATTTATTTTGAATTGATTAGAACAAGATTTTTTTTAATGTTCATTAACATAACATTTTGATTTTGTTTATTAGATTAGGAGTTCAAATATGTTAATTAGTATAGGTTCTCAATATTCTCATTAAATTAAGCATTTCAATTTCAGTTATTAGTTTAAGTTCTAATTTCTGTTCATTAGTCTAGAGTTTTAATAACATAAATGTTTCATTTTTCCCTTTAATGCTTTGCATTTATTTTGAAGTATAATACATAGAACATGTGCTTATGCTTAATTAGATATAGTTTAGATTTAATTTCCGTTTGTAATTAATTTAATATTCTTTTCCATGATCTTGTCATAACTAGAGTTCATCTTCATCTTGCAATTAGAATAATTTCCTTTAATTGAAAGCTAATTTCCCAACACATATGGTGCAAGTATGCTTCACAAGTTCATGAAACCCTGAGTTTGATAATTAAATGTAAGTAATTTAACATCTCTGCTGGGGAAGTATACATAGGTGTTAATTTTCAATTGAATCTCATTCTTAGTTTCATCCATTTAGTTACATAAGACTAATTTCATTTTAGTACATCCTAGAAGTAGATTCATTGAAAAAAAAACTTCAAACCACCCTCACTACATCACGTGGTGCGGTAAGAGCCACACATCCATATTGTGAATTATTATTTTTGCAGGTAGAAGAAGAGGTGACACAGGAGGTTGAATAAATGGATGGATATGATGACAATGAGGAAAATACTTCTGGATTTCCCATTCAAGAAACTGATATCAACATTTAAATGAAGAACATCCCTCCATCTGTACTTCCTAACTTCAAAGTTATGAGATCAGAAGACCCGAAAACCTTTCTTTTTGAATTTGAAATAATTTGTAGATCTTATGGCTACTCATTACACATTAAAAAATTGAATTTGTTTCTGACAACATTGAAGGATAGAGCTCTTAGATGGTTGATGACTTTAGGAAAAAATTATATAAGGACATGGGATGATATGAAAAGAGTATTTTTGGAAAAATATAAAGATTATTGCATACACCATGACCTTAGAAATGAAGTCTTTAAGATGAACCAAAAAGAGGATGAAATCCTTCAAGATTTAGTGGAGAGATTTACTTATAATATCAAAGGATCTAAACTGCATAATTTGAATGGATTGATCTTTTTAACCTGGTGGGAAAAGGAGATGTCTCTCAATTTTCATTTCAAGACATTTGTGAATTGTGCAAGAACATATCAAGGGGAAAAACAAAGTATGTAAGATCCCCTCGAGATCCATTTATGGAAAGAGTAAGTAAATCGACATCAAGATTGGTAAGTCAAAATGAAGTTAACAATTTGCTAGACATTCTTGGTAATTTAAATGAACAAATTGTTATGCTAAGAATGCAAAACAAGAAAAAAGTTGAGATTGTTGGTTCATTTATATTTTTCCCTAAATGTAGAAAGAAACATGCTTTGCATGAATGTCTGCTTGATAACATTAAAATTTGTGAAATATGTGCAGGATCACATACTACTAAATATTTTCCATCATTACGAGTATTAAAGGTAGTTTACCAGGGAGCAAATCAAACATTGGAACAATCCTATTATGTAGGTCCAAGAAGACCGTGGTAGACTTATCAATCTAGTATGATGCAAGATATTAATTCACGTTATGCACAACAATCAAAAAGTCATTGGAAAACACCCTTGCCTTGGCAACCTTGGCCATCTCAATCCCAATCTCAAAACTAATCTTGGAAACAAGGCTGGCAAGATCCTTACAGAGGAAATCCACCATATCCTCAATATTTTCCTCACTATCCTCAATACCAATATCAATGTTATCCATACCATTCAACTCCACCACAACATCAGTTTCACCATTGGTTGACCTCAATTGAACCTTTCCCATTACTACCCACACATGCACCCCAAAGATCCAATCCCACTCCACTACCTACACAACCATTTCATATCCCCAACAAAAAAACACCTCAATCCACTTACAATGTTGAGGTATTACAAAATTATTCTTCATTTGTCATTGAAGAACAACAACTAGAAAAAGAAGATTCTGATAGGGTCCAAGAATCATGGATGTCTGTCAATAAAGAGCAGTTGTTGGAACCTGAGATAGAAAATTTTCTTGAATTTTGATCACCAGGTTATATGAATGGATATCACATCTCTAAAGACTTCATTGGCATGATAGAAGAAATCCAAGTAAGACAAGATTACATTGAACCTTGGTTCAATACAGTCATCGGATCCTAGTACTCCATTCTTCAATATCTTGTGACATCATCTCAATCAAGGCAGTTCGTCTCTCATATACTGGTACATATCAAAGAGTATATTTCAAACCTGCATATTAGTTTATCTATCATATTCTTACACACATGGTTCCGTTGGAAGTATTCAGATACTGGAACGAGATTTATTTTTCAAGTAGAGTAGGGCATATAAAAAAAAGAAAAAAAGTAAAGAGAAGAATAAGTCCTATTGTGAAAACCAGCTTGCTGGGGCAATTGGACATGAGATTTGCTTGAAAACCAGGCAACTGGCGAAAAAATTTCACAATAAGTTCTGCAATTTTATGATGGTTTCAATATTTTATTATGGTTCTTCAAGTAATTTTTGGTTCTATGCTCGAGTTGGCTGATGTGGGATTCCTTAAGGCCCACCTTCTAACAGATCTTGTCCCATCAACCTCAACACTTTATTTGGGATCAAGATCAAAGTTTATTTTGAGTGCCTTGGAACTTGCATACATCAATGGAAAGCCTCCTTCTTGACAACAATGGGAATACAACAATGTCTCTTGATTGTTAGATCTTGTAGGTGACTCGACTTCAACAAATTCATTCTTTCTTGTCAAGATGCACTCATGTACCTTGACACTCATTTACATTATCGGTGAGTTGTCTCACATTGGTTAATGATTTTCATCATTGATCAGTAATCCAATGATTTCTTCCCATGCTCGACTTCAACACATTCATTCCCATGATAAGAATTGTACCATGATTTTGGTTTTGATGAAGACTATATGGTTTTATGGAATAAAAAAAAACTTGCAGTAGTACATTTTATTGGTTTTTTGTGGCAGCATGTTCATATTTTTTTCATTCAACAACAACATGATGGCACCATTAATTTTTTTTTTATTCATTTCATTTTCAAGAAAAACAATAAAATTGGGCCTATTTCAGCGAATATGTATTATGTTTCATGGTTTCTACTTCAGCATGGAGTACACAATCCAAATCAACAATTAAAGCTCGAAGAAAACAACTTTATGCAAAAATTGACATTTTTGCAACATCTACAGAAAGTTTCATTTTCTGCAGCTATTGCTGTAATAGCTTGTTTTTGCTGTAGCAGCTTGTTCCAGAGGCAGTTTTGGCACAAATATTGCAAGGTATTGGAGCAGAAATAAAAAATTACGAGCTTCTGGGTTTTCTCAGAATATGGTAAATTGAGTAGAACGCGGGAAAAATTCCCAAAAAGTGCAATTTTCCAGAACTTTTCAACGCGTTTTTAAGGCGGATTTTCATTTTTCACCTGTGGAAATGTTAGGCCAAATTTCAGTATTTTTGCATAACAACGTATTTTCTTCTTCAAAATGGGATTTTGAAGGCATCTGGAGGTTAAAAAGGTAAAAACACACCATTTCCCTTTTCAAGCACTCAATTTCGTCTTAATATGAATCCCTGACATATGCTTTTGTGCAACATTGGATGACATTAAAAGTCATTTTTTAGAATTTTCAAAAGCCCAAGATTCAAGAATCTATTTTCCAGTAGAATGGTTTTATTCAAACATCTACAACCTCTACTTCCGCATTTCAAGTTCTTCAAAAGGTAAACTTGAGGTAAAAACTTACATAAGTTTTTTTTAGTTTATTAAAGATTTAGGAAAATATGATGAATAACCACTTTTTCATCAACCATTATTAGCCATCATATATTTCATTTTTCTAACCACCTCATACCAAACCATCTTTGACATCATTGAACTATATCTCATGCCACATATATGATTTGGACAACCTTTGAGAAGTAGTTTGGCAATTTTTTTTCTCCATGATTGGTGCTTTGAAAACATAAAAAATAAACTTGATCCTTGAGTACTAGACCTCATGAAGATGATTATAGTCTTGAAAGATACATGATACTTTGATTGAAATTAAGATGTTAGAAATGCCACTTGGGAAGCTTGGTCTCTAATATTTTTGCAGCTGCGAAACTAAAATCCTTTCATTTTATCCTTTTTGCTGTCTTGGTATTTTCTTGGGAAAATTTATTTCACGACACCTCCATTCAGGTTGACAAAGTTTTCTAAATAAGAAATATCTGCTTCATAGGTCATATTACTCATTATTAATAATGACATATTCATAGCTACTATTCTAATGGAATTATTGAGGAAACTTTAAGGTGGAAATTATTATGTTTGTGTTCAAGAAATATTTCAATATTGTTGCCTATGTTACAGATAATATGGCTAATAGATAATAGTAAAAATAGAATATAAGCATGAAATTGTCAAAATACAACAACCCCTTGCTTCATTTGCATAAAATCAAAGATTTATAAGGGTAAAATGGCTATTATTTTTGTAGAATTTGTGGGGCCATAATAAGAAGGTAAAAGAGGTAATTAAACATGAAGAGTATGTGGATTGAGAACACATTGAAGAAGCCCTAGGAAAATAAAGTAAAGAAGCAATAACTCTTGAAGACCAAGTCTTGATCAACCCATTGTTTTGAAGACTTAAGTTATGGCATGATGAAGTTCTCAGTCATATTGTAAGACATTTCATGGGATATTGCATCATTTGATAGAGTTATAAAATATTTTCATGTTTTTCATGAGGTTAGCATGATGATTATTACATTGACCTTTGAAGACAAGGCCTTGGAATGGTTTAAGTATCTTGGAGAACTTCATTAGTGCAATGCTCACTAAAATGTTTTTCCTTGATTCCAAGATGATATTTCATGACACATTCTCTTGTTGATTTTTCAAGGAAGTGTTGAATCAGGTCTACTTCAGTAGCTAAGACTAATCTCATTCCTTCAAATTAGCCAACAATCAAGACATTATTCCTCTTAGGATAAACAATTGTTCAAAAAAATCAAGTCATTCCCAAAGATACATTCTTGGGCAAATATGTTGATAATTTTTGTTGGTTCCCTTCATTTGCATGAGGACATGCAAAGATATCCATATGGGGGAGATGTTGGGTCACTAATTTGTCATCATTCTCATAGTCTTTGTCATTCATTAAGCCCTTACTTCCACCCATCCATTGCACCATTTCACTCACTTGCCACCATTTTTACCATAATTCTTCATGACGTGTCTCTATATGTCTAAGTAATACTAATATCGCTTTTTACTTTAACAACTAAACAAATTTTCAAGCTTTAATAATGATAGAAGCTTAACAAGACAAGTCTTTGGTGTACATTAAAGTAAAAGTTTCCTCCGTAGTTGTCTCCATGGTTGAGGTAGTAGCACCAATCTAGAAGGAAATCTAGCACATGGAAATTGTTTCTAAAGGTTACGATATGGATTTCTATTGGTCAAATTGCACACATCTCGCACGTGTGGATCTCCAACATCAAATCAAGGGAAAAATGCATCAGCTATGACCAGTCAACTTCAAATTCTTTTTATGTGAAAATGGAAGCAAAAAAATGAGAACATGGGTTTTGTTCATCATGGGCCCAATTAAATTTTGGAAAATCAATTTTCTCAAATTCATAACCATTTGAGATATTTTCAGGGTTCTTTAGAGTCGTATTTTCTATATTGCGTGAGCAATTAATTTTCTAATTTGTCAGTCAACGCCCATTGACTAAAATGATTGGCACAAGATGTTCTTTAGCAAATTTGTGGCTAGAAGATCATTATTATCATATTTGGGTTCATATTTTATCCTAAAATCCTTCAAAACATATTTGATTTTATTTTCAAATTGATTTGTTGAGATCTCATGGCCAAAATTCATGCAATGAAATTGTGAGTTTCTAGTTGCTTTAGAGATCTATAAAACACTGTAATCTATTTGATAAAGGAGGAGATTTTTGGCATATTGTGATACATCTTTTTGTAACTTGGTTTTGCACATTCCAGCTAATAAAATTATTGTTATGGTCATTTGAATCCCATTACTAGTTGTTTGAAACTCATGATCTGAACTCATCATTCACACACGCTCTTGAGGAAGCCCCCCCTGAAAATATTGCGAGACTACAATTTTTTGTTTATTTTGCTCTTTTATATGCAGCCAATTCACTCTGTTTTATTTTTCTAGATTAAAGCTTTCATTTTTTGTTTATATTTGATTTATTCCACTGTTAATTTGAATATAATAGGGTGAGCACAGTTTAATTAAAAAAAATCACAAAAACATTCCCTTAAACAATTGTTTGTTTAATTTCATAACTTAGTCTCAGATTTAATGTTAATCAATTCTAGTTAAAATGGTGCACATTAATAATCTATGGAATTTCAAATTGATTTCAGTTTTTCTCCATAGTTAGAATTAGATTGATTTCCAAGCACTTAGGTTTATTTTGAAAATCGATTTCAATGTTTGTTCCATAGTTAGAATTAGATTTGTTTCCAAGCACTCAGATTTATTTTGAAAATTGATTTCAGTTTTGCTCCATAGCTAGAACTAGATTGGTTTCCAAGCAATCAAATTTATTTTGAATTGATTAGCACAATATTTTTTTAATGTTCATTAACATAGCATTTTTATTTTTTTTATTAGATTAGGAGTTTAAATCTGTTCATTAGTATAGGTTTTGAATCTTCTCATTAAATTAAGCATTTAAATTTCATAAACTCAGAAAACTCAGAAACATGTTATTCCTCTCCTCTATCATTTAAATTTCAATTATTAGCTGAAGTTCTAATTTCTATTCATTAGTCTAGTGTTTTAATAGCATAAACATTTCATTTTTCCCTTTAGGATAAAATTTCAACTTCAATTCTTAGAAATAACTTTAATTCCTTGCATTTATTTTGAAGTCTAATATAGAGAACATGTGCTTTTGCTTAATTATATCTAGTCTAGATTTCATTTCCACTTGTAATTAGTTTAATCTTCTTTTCCATGATCTTGTCATAAATAGAGTTCAAATTCATCTTGAAATTAGAATAATTTTCTTTAATTGAAAGCTAATTTCCCAACATATATGGTGCAAGTATGCTTCACAAGTTCACGAAACCCTGAGTTTGATAATTAAATGTAAGTAATTTAACATCAATTAAATTACCAAACATTTTGGCGCTGTTGTCGGGGAAGTATAAATAGCTGTTAACTTTCAATTTCATCTCATTCTTAGTTTCGTTCATTTAGTTACATAAGACTAATTTCATTTTAGTTCATCGTAGAAGTAGATTCATCGAAAAAAAACTTCAAACCACCCTCACCACATCATGTGGTGGAGCAGGTAGACGAAGAGGTGACAAAGGAGGCTGAAGAAATGGATGGATATGATGACAATGAGGAAAATCCTTTTGGATTTCCCATTCAAGAAACTGATATCAAAGTTCGAATGAAGAACATCCCTCCATCCATACTTCCTAACTTCAAAGGTATGAGATCATAAGACCCGAAATTTTTGAATTTGAAATAATTTGTAGATCTTATGGCTACTCATGACACATTCAAAAATTGAATTTGTTTCCGGCAACATTGAAGGATAAAGCTCTTAGATGGTCCATGACTTTAGGAACAAATTCTATAAGGATATGGGATGATATGAAAATAGTATTTTTGGAAAAATATAAATATTATTGCATACACCATGACCTTAGAAATGAATTCTTTAAGATAAACCAAAAAGAGGATGAAAGACTAGAAGTTTTAGTGGAGAGATTTACTTATAATATCAAAAGATCTAAATTGAATAATTTAGGATCATACACAATAAAAATTCTCCTACTAAATGCTATAAGAGATGAATGGATTGATCTTCTTAACTTGGTGGGAAAAGGATATGTCTCTTAATTGTCATTTCAAGACATTTGTGAACTGTGCAAGAACATATGAAGAGGAAAAGAAAAGTATGTAAGATCCCCTCAAGATCCATTTATGGCAATAGTAAGTAAATCGACATCAGGATTAGTAAGTCAAACTGAAGTTAACAATTTTCTAGGCATTCTTGGTAATTTAAATGAACAAATTAATATGCTAAGAATTCAAAACAAGAAAAAAGTTGATATTGCTGCTTCATTTTTATTTTTCCCTAAATGTAGAAAGAAACATGCTTTGCATGAATTTCCACTTGATAACATTAAAATTTGTGAAATCTGTGTAGGATCACATACTACTAAATATTTTCCATCATTACCAGGGTTAAAGGAAGTTTACCATGGAGCAAATCAAACACTGGAACAATCCTACTATGTAGCTCCAAGAAGACCATGGCAGACTCATCAATCCGGTATGATGCAAGATCTTAATTCACGTTATCCTAAACAATCACAATGCAGTTGGTAAACACCCTTGACTTAGAAACTTTGTCCATCTCAATCCAAAACTCAAAACCAATCTTGGAAACAGGGTTGGAAATAGACTTATAGAGGAAATCCACCACATCCTCAATCTTTTCCTCACTATCCTCAATACCAATATCAATGTTATCCATACCATTCACCTCCACCACAACATCAATTTCACCATCAATTTACCTCAATTCAGCCTTTCCCATTACCACACACACAAGCACCCCAAAGGTTCATTCCCACTCCACTACCTACACAATCATTTCATATCCCCAACAATAGAACACCTCAATCCACTTACAATGTTGAGGTATTGCAAAATGATTCTCCAACTGTCATTGAAGAAGAACAACTAGAAAAATAAGATTTAGATAGGGTCCAAGAATCATGTATGTCTGTTGATAAAGAGCAGTTGTTAGAACCTGAGATTGAAAAGTTTCTTGCATGCCTATTACACGATTATATGAATGAAGATCACATCTATGAAGACTTGCATGTCATGATAACAGTAATCCAAGTAAGACAAGATTACATTGAATCTTGGTTCAATACAGTCACCGGATCCCAGTAATCCATTCTTCAGTATCTTCTGACATCATCTCAATCAAGGCAGTTGGTCTCTCATATACTGGTACATATCAAATATTATATATCAAACTTGTATATGAGTTTATCTATCATCTTGTTACACACATGGTTTCATTGGAAGTATTCATATACTTGAACGAGATAGTTTTTTCAAGTAGAGTAGGACATATAAAAAAAAATAAAAAAAGTAAAGAGAAAAATAATTCATATTATGAAAACCAGTTTGTTGGCGCAATTGGACATGAGATTTGTTTGAAAACCAGGCAACTGGTGAGAAAAGTTCATGATAAGTTCTACAATTTTATGATGGTTTTAATATTTTATTATGGTTCTTCAAATCATTTTTGGTTATATGCTTGAGTTTGCTGATGTGGGATTCCTTAAGGCCCACCTTCCAACAGATCTTGTCCCATCGACCTCAACACTTTATCTGGGATCAAGATCAAATATTATTTGGAGTGCCTTGGAACTTGCATACATCAACGGAAAGCCTCCTCATTGACAACAATGATAATACAACAATGTCTCTTGATTGTTAGATCTTGCAGGTGACTCAACTTCAACACATTCATTCGTCCCTGTCAAGATGCACTCAGGTACCTCGACACTCATTTACATTATCGGTGAGTTGTCTTGCATTGGTTAATGATTTTCATCATTGATCGGTAATCCAATGATTTCTTCCCATGCCTGACTTCAACACATTCATTCACATGGTAAGAATTGTACCATGATTTTGGTTTTGATGAAGAATATATGGTTTTATGGAATCAACAACAACTTGCAGCAGTACATTTTATTGGTTTTTTGTAGCAGCATGTTCATCTTTTTTTCATTCAACAACAACATGATGACACCATTACAACTTTTTTTTCATTCATTTCATTTTCAAGAAAAAAAATAAAATTGGGCCTATTTCAGTCAATATGCATTATGTTTCATGGTTTCTACTTCAACATGCATTACACAATCCAAATCAACAGTTTAAACTTGGAGAAAACAACTTTATGCAAAAATTGAAATTTTTTGCAACAACTACAGAAAGTTGCAGTTTTTGCAGCTATTGCTGTAACGATCTATTTTTGTTGTAGTAGTTTGTTCCAGAGGCAATGCTGGCACAAATATTGCAAGAGATTGGAGCATTAAAAAAAAATTCCGAGCTTCTGGGTTTTCTCAAAATATGGTAAGTTGCGTAAGTTAGGGGCAAAATTCCAAAAAAGTGCAATTTTCCAAGACTTTTCAATGGGTTTTTAAGGCAGATTTTCATTTTTCACCATTGTGGACAGATTAAGCTAGATTTCGGTATTTTTGCACAACAACGTCTTTTATTCTTCAAAATGGGATTTTGAAGGCATGTGGTGGTAAAAAGGTAAACACAGACCATTTCCATTTTGAAACACTCAATTTTGTCTTAAAATGAATATGTGGCATATGATTTTGTGCAACATTGGATGGCATGAAAAGTCATTTTCAGAATTTTCAAAAGCCCAAGATTCAAGAATCTATTTTCTATTAGAATGGTTTTATTCAAACATATACAACCTCTACTTCCACATTTCAAGTTCTTCAAAAGGTAAACATAAGGTAAAAACTTACATAAGTTTTTTTTCGTTTATTAAAGATTTAGGAAAGTATGATGAATAACCACTTTTTCATCAACCATTATTAGGAATGATATCTTTCATTTTGCTAACCACCTCATACCATCAACCATATTTTCCATCATTGAACTAGATCTCATGCCACATATATGCTTTGGACAACCTTTGAGAAGTAGTTTGGCAATTTTCTTTCTCCATGATTGGTGCTTTGAAAAAATAAAAAATAAACTTGATCCTTGAGTACTAGACCTCATGAAGATGATTTTAGTCTTGAAACATACAAGCTGCTGTGATTGAAATTAAGATGTCACAAATGCCACTTGGGAAGCTTGGTCTCTAATATTTTTGCAGCCGTGAAACTAAAATCCTTTCATTTTATCCTTTTTGTAGTCTTGGTCTTTTCTTGGGAAAATTTATTTCATGACACTTCCATTCAAGTTGAATTTTTTTTCCAAATAAGAAATATCTGCTTCATAGGTTATATTACTCATCATTAATAAGGACATCTTCATAGCTAATTTTCCAATGGAATTATTGAGGAAATTTTAAGGTGGAAATTACTATGTTTGTGTTCAAGAAATATTTCAATATTGTTGCCTATGTTACATAGAATATGGCTATGCGATAATAGTAAAAACAAAGTATAAGCATGCAATTGTCAAAATACAACAACCCCTTACTTCGTTTGCATAAAAGCAAATATTTATAAGGGTAAGATGGCTATCATTTATGTAGAATTTGTGGGGCCATAAAAAGAAGGTAAAAGAGGTAATTAAACATGAAGAGTGTGTGGATGAAGAACAATTTGAATATGCCCTTGGAAAAGAAATTAATCAAGCAATAAATCCATAAGACAAAGTCTTGATCGACCCATTGTTTTGAAGACTTAATTTATGGCATGATGAATTTCTCAGTCATATTGTAAGACAATTAACGAGATATTGCATCATTTGATAGAGTTCTAAAATATTTTCATGTTTTTCATGAGGTTAGCATGATGATTCTTACATTGATATTTGAAGACGAGACATTGGAATGGTTTAAGGATCTTGGAGAACTTCATTAGTGGGATGCTCATTAAAAATTTGTTCCTTGATTCCAAGATGATATTTCATGACACATTCTCTTGTTAATTGTTCAAGGAAGGATTTAAGCAGGTCTACTTTAGTAGTTGAGACTTATCTCATTCCCTAAATCAGCCAACAATCAAGACATTATTCCTCCCGGACAAACAATTGTTCAAAGAAAATCAAGTCATTCCCAAAGATACATTCTGAAGCAAATATGTTGATCATTTTTGCTGGTTCCCTTCATTTTCATGAGAACACGCAAAGATCTTAGTATGGGGGAGATGTTGGGTCACTAATTTTTCATCATTCTTACTGTCTTTGTCATTCATTAAGCCCTTACTTCCACCCATCCATTCCACCATTTCACTCACTTACCACCATTTTTACCATAATTCTTCATGATGTGTCTATATATGTCTAAGTGTTTAATTAACATAATTTTCCTTTATTTTTAATGAATTAAGAAGAAATTTGCGTGGTTTCAATAATGATAGTTTTTATAGTACAAGTTTTTATAGATTAGCCAAGTTTCCGTAGTTGTCTCCCTGGTTGAGGTAGTAACACCACTCTAGAAGGAAATATGACACATGAACATTGTTTTTAAATGTTCCAATATGGATTTCTATTGGTCAAATTCCACCTAGCTCGCACATGACGACCTCTAACATCAAATCAAGGGAAAAACAGAGTAGTTATGACCAATCAACTTCAAATGAATTTTATGAGCAAATGAAAGCGAATTTCGGAAAACGAGAACATGGTTTTTGTTCATCACGGGCCCAATTTAGTCTTGCATAAGCATTTTTGTCAATTTCGTTACCGTTTGAGATATTTTCAGGGTTCTTTAGAGCCCTATTTTCTAGATTGCGTGAGCAAACAATTTTCTAATTTTTTAGTGAACGCCCAGTGACCAAAATGATTGGCACGACCTATTATTTAGCACATCCGTGGAAAGAAGATCATTATGATGAAATTTGGGATCATATTTTATCCTAAAATAGTTCAAAACGTATTTGATTTTATTCTAAAATTGATTTGTTGAGATCTCATGGCCATAATTCATGCAATGAAATTATGAGTTTCTAGTTGCTTCGAAGATCTATAAAACACTATAGTCTATTTGATATAGGAGGAGATTTTTGGCATATTGTGATACATCTTTTTGTAACTTTGTTTTTCACATTCCAACTAATAAAACTATTGTTATGGTGATTTGAATCTCATTATTGGTTGTTTGAAACTCGTGATCTGAACTCATCATTCACTGTTGCTCTTGAGGAAGGCCCCCTTGAAGAGATTATGAGACTGTACATTTTTTTTTTCTCTTTTCTACACAGTCAATTCACTCTATTTTCTTTTTCTAGATAAAAGATTTCATGTTTTGTTTCTATTTGATTTGTTCCAATATTAATTTGAATACAGTAGGCCGAGGTCAGTTTAAATAAAAAAAAAAAAAAATCACAAAAACATTCCCTTTAATAGTTGTTTGTTTAATTCATAGCTTTGTCTCAGATTTAATGTCAATCAATTCTAGTTAAAATGGTGCACATTAAATCTATGTAATTTCAAATCAATTCTAGTTTTGCTCCATAGTTAGAATTAGATTGGTTTCCAAGCACTCAGGTTTATTTTGAAGATCGATTTTAGTTTTGATCCATAGTTAGAATTAGATTGGGTTCCAAGCACTCAGAGTTATTTTGAAAATCAATTTCAGTTTTGCTCCATAGTTAGAATTAGATTGGTTTCCAAGCACCCAAATTTATTTTGAATTGATTAGCACAAGATTTTTTTTTTTTAAGTTTCATTAACATAACATTTTTATTTTGTTTGTTATATTAGGAATTCGAATCTGTTCATTAGTATAAGTTCTGAATCTTCTCATTAAATTAATCATTTCAATTTCAGTTATTAGTTTAATTTCTAATTTCTGTTCATTAATCTAGAGTTTTAATAGCATAAACGTTTCATTTTTCCCTTTAGGATAAATATTCAACTTTAATTCTTTGCATTTATTTTGAAGTCTAATACAAAGAACATGTGCTTATGCTTAATTAGATGTAGTCTAGATTTCATTTCAATTTGTAATTAGTTTAATATTCTTTTCCATGATCTTGTCATAAATAGAGTTCATGTTCATCTTGCAATTCAAATAATTTCCTTTAATTGAAAGCTAATTTACCAACACATATGGTGCAAGTATGCTTCACAAGTTGACGAAACCCCGGGTTTGATAATTAAATGTATGTAATTTAACATCAATTAAATTACCAAACACTATGTATATCTAATCCTTGCATAACTTCTTCTACATAATCCTTGTTATGATATTCTAGACCATGCAATTGTTAGTGGAGTTGGTCCCAACTTTCCTATTATTGGATCATATGATTGTTTTTCCTAGATCAACATGCGTTAGTAGCGTAATATAGACATAAAATGTTTTTAGGATCTATTAACCAAAACATTTACATAATGGTGATACAAATTCAATCATACAACTAGTACTACACAATCATATGATAAAATGAATAATGCAAAAGAAATTAAAACCATAAACTAGAATTTTATCATTAAGTCATAAAAATTAAAATATATTATCATATATATTGAGTCACTACTACTATAGTTGCGAATTATAATGACAAATACAAAAGAGGCTAGATACTAGAACCATATATGGAATAATATAATTGCTCATGAGTTGTGACTATTCGCAGTCCTCCTCCAAGTTATCATCATCAAAATTAGTATCACTATCACTACTCTCTCCTACACCCTCTCTTACAGACAAAATGGAAATAAACTAGCTAGGGCGCTTGTAGCTTATCTCTGAGAAGAGATGTAGCGGCTACAAGCCTCTAAACTCTATGTTACAATGAGGCTCGAAGGTATATATTATTGAGAAACAATGGAAACCCTAAACATCCAAAAACCTAACCCTAGGAGATGAAACGCCAAAATATGGGCCCCGTCGGGGTAAATTGGTACATCAATTTCTTGGGGTTGTAACTTTGGCATACTATCTTTTTTTGACGCATATGATACATCATTAGAAAGATATATCCGAGGAATACAATTTCTGATGACGAATGTAGATTCCAGAACGGAATTTTATTAGCTAGAAAAGCGATGCTCAAAAAACGTCATTTAGGGCCTCAAAATGGCTCCGGAAGTTCAGGACCTGAAAAACTGCTAAAAATAGTAAGTTGTGCCGAAACTGAAAAACTGAAAGAGACAATGGTGGGGCCCCAAGTGGAATAGGTAGGTGGCCACCAACATCCACCTGGATAATTAGGGCATTGAATGGTCTTCATAAATCAATCACAAAATCCCGCCCCTCATGAACCTCTCATAGGATGCGTTAGTGCATGTCTGCGAATTGCAACAAAGATATGTTATGGTCTATATATTTATGATAAGGTTTAACCTCTCCCACTAACCATCATCTAACACTATATCCTTAACCATTTTTTGAAGAAGATTTATCCGTCTTTCTCTAGGAAGCCCAAAACTCTGAAGTAACCATGGAGCCAAGAGTAGTATTGACCTCCCTTAACCTTTTAAGCATGATTACTGAGGAGTCAAAACTCGTATTTGCAATCTTCAACAATGACATATGTGTATAATATTTATATATTGTGAGGGAATTTGTATGGTTTTGTATAAAATTGTGGATATGGAATGCATCCTAAATAAGACTTTCGATGCATGTCACACTTGACGCAATATATTCAAGGGTTAAATTCAAAGAATGAATGATGCAAGGTGCCCAATTTTTTTTTGGATATTTATCTTCGACAATCATGCTAGTATCCTTGCAAAGAAGTGCAATATTTGTAATAATTTGCACACAATAATCAAGATTTACGTATTTAGTAACTTTAATTAATAACTCACCCATATATTGTGCATCCTTGTATTTTCCAAGACCCATATATTATGTATCCTCTTATTTTCCAAGAGCAACCACCACCTAATATTTTCAATCCTTTCAAGGAAGACAATATGAAGTTGAGGAGTGGAAGGTGTGCAACATCTGTCCATATATTAGAAACAATACTAATACTATATGAGGGCCATGATGAATTTGTGAAAATTTATGGTTACCTAGAAGGTTATTTTAATCCAATCTATTATACACAACACATTTCAATCTTCAGCTGAAAGCAATAACAAAACATGAACAACACCATTCACCAAATTAAAATTGCAGCGGAAAATGAAAGAAACCAATCACACAATTGACACAAGTATTTTTGGACAAATTTCCATGGAAAAACCCCAATGTCTGGAAAAAAAATATTTAGTATGAAGGTTTATATTATTATCTTCAATAAAAAATGCTATTGAGAAATTACATCAACTGATTGTCTCACATTGGAAAAGCTCCAACAAAATAATCGATCTCCACCTCTGCTAGTTAAATCAAGTAGGGAAATAACCCTTCGAAGCGTTTCTTGCAATGCGCCTGCCTCCAAAAAATCACACTAGAACTTTGGAGAGCTCATATTGGAAATCCGACAAACTCTCATTTCTCACACATGCAACCTTTTGAAGCTTGATTGGCCTTCCTAGAAACTTGATTTGTCTTCCGGGGAATTCACACTTCCTTTTGGAGAACTCACACCTCCTCTAGAAAACTCGCACTTGATCTAGAAAATGAACTCAACCCTCTCTGTAGAAAATAAAATGATAGCAAAACCTCCCTCTAAAAATAAAAAACTGGAAGTATTTTAGATGAAGAATAATTCCAGAAAATCTCTCCCAATCACTATTGCTGAAACCCTCCTAGTGTCTTACCAAAAACTCACCCAACTCAAATGATCTTTGTGATATGAGTATGTATCCAATGCTTCCCATCAATCTCCCTTTATAATATGTCATTCACAAATTACTGGCCATGGTTAGGAGTTAACCTAATCCAGTTGATGGCTAAGGTCATCTTAGAAACTTTCTACAAACTTCTAGAGGTAAATCAATCTTATCTCAGCTAATGTCAATTAATTATCTACTTTCCCTAAGTTTATATTTAGAAATTATTTGAAAAAATCAGTAACCGACACAATTAAGATATTTCCCTAGGTGAAACTTACCAAAATTTACATTAGCTTGGAGATAATTAATTCCTCTGTGTTCCTATCTTCAATGACACCTCTCAAGACTTAAACACATATATGAGCTACAATATTTAATACTCCCTCTTAGTGAGGAAGGTGTTCTCCACAACACCCAACTTATCGGTGAAGAAAACAAACTTTCCTTTATTCAAGGCCTTTGTCGGAATGTCTTCAACCTACTAATCTTTAGGAACATAATGTAGTCGAATTATCCATGTTGTACACAATCCATGTTGAAATGGTATTTGATTTCAATATATTTCAACCAATCATGAAATATTGATTCTCATATAGCTTGATGCAACTATGATTATCACAATGGATAATGGTCGAGTCCATCCTATGACCAAAAAATGTTACTAGAAGCTTCCAAAGCCATATGGCCTCACATGTTTCCATGTTTGCTTCCATGTACTTTGCTTCTGTAGAGCTTAATGAAACTGACTTCTACTTCTTTATGTAGTAATAAAAAACTCCTCATACCATGTTGAAGCAACACCCTGAAGTGATTTTCTGGTCCACTACATTACCCACCCGGTCTTCATCAGTGTAGCCAATCAACCTGACATCACCACCTTGATTATATCTCAACTCATACTCAATTTCACCTCATAGATATTGCAACACATGATTTTCTGTTGTCCAATGCAGTCCCTTTGGTTCCACCATGAACTGGCTAAGAGTGTTGAATACAAAATAAAATGTTTGAACTTGTGTTGAACGGATACATGAGAGAGCCAATAAGTTGTCTATATAAGGTGGGGTCCACTAATTGAATTCTTTTAAAGATAAATAAAAAACAAAGAATATAAAAGTATCGTTTTTGCTAACTTCCTTTGCATACTGGAATCAAAATGGTTCAGATATATTAATAAAATGGAACTTGAGTGCAATAGTGCAACTAGAGCTCTTTTGCAAAAAATTCAGAACCATTTGCATGAGTTCGAGAACCTTATTTATAGTCTCTTTGCAACAAAAAGGAGAAATCGAGTCTCTGATATTCTCTCAACTAAACTAAAACAAACTTAGCATAAAATAGTAAAATATATACAATTAAAAATAAAAATTCCAATTAGAATATTTCAAGCTAATGTCGAGTTAGTAGTTTGCTACCATTGTTGATAAATTTCTAGAAGTGGTGCAAACTCTTGGGGAGAACAAGGCTTCATATTTAGCTGACAATTGAAAACAAAAAATTGGATAAGTGACAACATATAAGTTTCTAATTTAGTGAGAGTCTTTAGAACTCTCCAATGACCATGAGGATTGATTAACAACTATTATTTTAGCTCAAGATTAACCCGGGATAACTGCTCAACCCTTTTATCAAACTCTTCATTGTCATCTTCCCAGCTTTTTCGCAATGCTTCGACATCTAAAAATGTATCTTCTTCATAATTTGAAATAAAATTTGCTTCCAAAAGAGGTCGGGTGATGAACTAAGCAATAGAGCATGAAATATCTCTTGTATCATTTACTAGCTTTGTGACTAAGTGACTTATGTCCTTCCAATTTCTAAGAACCAGGGAATTGTACATTTCAACAACTTTTGGAAATTTTAGATGCATTTTATTCTTATCTAACTCTCGCTCAATGATATCATTTAGACTTCACTTAGCTTCATCAGATTGAATCTCTATGTCAACCAATTCATCAATGAATGTAGATCTTAGCATGCCCTGTATTGGAATCAAACTTAGCCAGTGACAAAATATTTGTTACTGCTTGACAAGTTGTGAGTAGGGTCCAAGGGCTTCATGTTTTAACTTAATGAGACTAAAAGTTTCAACCTTTTCTTGCTTCAATATTCGTTGCAATTCCTTAATCTGATCATCATGCTGCTTGAGTTGTTCAAAATGATGGCCCTTGACTAGATCAATTTTCCTTTTTAGCTTTTTTTGTGATTGGGTCACCTGGTACTTGAGCTGTTGTATCATATCATCCTTTTTCTGAACAAACTGTCTAACATGGGTTGCTTTATCAATTGTAGCAGATGCATATCCTTCTGCATATTGGGCCAACTCTTGGAACTATTCATGTGGAGATATGGAGGTGCTTCTCCAGACTAATTCCAAGGAAGTTGTATTAGGAGGGGATGTTTCTTTTTCTGCTTTTCTGCTTTTCTTTATTTTCTTAATAATTCCTTTGTGTTGAGCATGATAAAAGAATTATATAAGAGGAATTTCCTCAACATTCAATTGAATCTCAAAAGTAGGATGAGAAGAGACGATTTCAACATTTTCTCGAGCATTAAGTTGAGTTTATCAATAGGCCCATAGTGCATAAGAGAAGTTTTATGGATTCAGAAGTAGCAAGGTCTGTTTGTTGAGTGACCATCTTTGAAGCATCCTCACCAAAAACTTCCTTCTCCTTGTTAGTCTCATCCTGAGCTGCTATCTTATCTAAATGTTCCTACCATTATTTGTTCATATAAGTGACTATAAGATTGGATGAAGAGTATTTCTCAATTAAAGAGACTTGCATTGATGTACAAACTTGAGGAGTTGTCTGTGATGTCGAATTGATGGATTTTTGAGTAAAACCATATCCTTCTGGAAGTTGAAGCAAATGCATTGGTAGCAGAGCTCTTCTAGAATATTTAAAGAAATGAAATGCTGAAATTTATCTAGAGGCAATTGCTTGACCTTAAAATAGATTGATTCATATGTTAAGGCTTGGGAAAACATATCATCATATTCATTGTGCTCATGAATATAATTTTTTATATGTGCCTTTTTAGATGCTTTTTGAGCCACATTAGAAGGGTCAAAAGCTATAAAAGGAATGGTTGGGAGATTTAATTCATTAAGAGACAAAATCTCTTTCTCTACATGATGATAATTTGCTAAAGAAAAAAGGTCAATATGTATTGGGAATTTAGGCCAAAGTTTTTTAGAAGCCTTTTTCAGTTCGAAAGTAATTCCAATCCCCATAGTCTGGTAAGGAATTTCACAAAATAGGAGTTTATCAGGAACATAAAGGGGAAGAACACGAGGATTTCCATTGCTCCCCACAATTCTAACATAAGTAAATAATTCTTTGATAAAGAAATTTCCAATTCTTAGCAAGTCATCAAGGGCTGCAGCGGACATCCTTTAGGTTTTGATGCGGTAGATGGCCCGATGAATATGAATCATAAACAGATGAAAAATGCGATAAAGATGATCAAAATAAATCTCCTCCCAAAGGGTATTGTGGTATACATGGATGGGAATGGGGTCAACAAGTTTCAATCTCCATCCCATGTAGGGAAAATCAAGAGAAAAATAAATGTCATCCATAATATATCCTGACATATAAAAAGGTGGCATACTATTGATGATCTTTTTCTACTAGAAATAAAGAATATGCGTAGACATGCTATATGATAACATCTTGGCCCAATCAAAGACATAGTTGTGAGAGACATTGTCAATTAGAGGGATCCAATCCTTCAAGAAATGTTAATTGTTCTATTTGGCATGCAATCAACAGAGCATGGAAGCTATAGAAAAAGGGAGATGCGAGGGAAAGAACTACATATTTTCCAGAGGATTCTTCTTTAAATTTATTAGAATTGTGCATCCAACCTATAATTGTTTGGGGAAATTTATCTTTATCTCCCTCATATTCTTCTTTAACGTAATGCTCCACAAACTATGCATTATTTTCAAGGGTTTTGGAAAATGATGCATACAAAAAATACTTTCTATTGTGAAGGAACCAATTGTAGTGCCTTTGCGGGTGACGAAGAGTCACTCGTTGATATAGACCTCTTCTACTACCCAACATATCATGTATGAATATGGAAATAATTGTGGGTGTGCCACAACCTTGTGAAGGTGAGATCTCGTGGCATCACTGATAATTAATGCTGAAGAGTTCGAACGACCTTGTTTGGTTGTTTTGACTCATAAATAGAATACCTATGAATCCGCCAACAATTCTTCTTCAAAGAACCCATAATTATAATTCCAAGATTTTTGCACCGGAATCTATGGTAGAGACTATATCTAAGAACAAAAATGTGTCTGGAAACGTCTCATTGAATTCCTCCTTGAATGGGTTGGATGAGGCTTGAGCAGGGACCTTCTTTTTTACTTTCACCATTTCAATTTGCAGGTAAGAATTGCGTTTGAAATTTACCTGTTAATAGGATATGCCAAGGGTAGGGAGGATTACCGTATACAAAGTGTAAACAAGTGTAAAAATGGGTTAAATAAATATTTAAGTGAAAATTTGGCATTAAATGCATTCATTATTACCGCCTACTATATCCATAAAATACATTAAAATTAAAGGTGCAAATTTCATATTAACATTTCTTAATGATGACGAGCAATTGAGACAATCCAGAAAATACATTAAAATTTAAGGGGCAACTTTCAAATTAACAATTCGTTATGACGACGAGCAATTGAAACAGGTGGTGCAAAGACATAGGGTCAATTGAAAACTTCGCATTTGCTGTGTTTCTCCTACGTCATCCCGCTAAGTTTAAAGCTCGTAAGGTAATGCCCTAAATTTTATATTCTTGCTTCAAAAATGAGCAGATTGACGGAGAGTGGGATTATACAACAATTTTATTGACATGCACCAATCACATAGGAGGCAAAGGGACTCACATGTGATGAGATTTCCCACTATATTTAAATGCCGACGATTTTAGAAGGATTTTGAAGTAAAAACTCCAAGTTATAACGAGCGAGATAGGTTGTAAAGATTATGGCGATTACAACCAATAATTGTACAGTCTATGCGCCATACATGCAGGCTCGGGCCACATCATCTCGCAAAGGGAAAACCCAGAAGGAACATCAAACACGCACAAAGGAATAGATCGGGTATTTTGTGGCGGGATGACTAGCTGTATGATGTGTAGCGTGTAACTAATATAACTAGAATTTGCACGACCGTGCAAAGGGAACGTTGGAGGCGCACACAAGTTGACAGAAATCAAGTTGACAAGCTGACAGAGTTGATAAGGTGAGAGACATGACAAATTTCAAATTTCTATTGGTTGGAGGGACAAACACATGTCAAAATCTCATTGGTAGGAAGGGCGATATTCAAGCTCTCTTATTGACTAGGGTGAATAGTGTTTGCCCACCCAAAACCAACAACGCTCACAACGCCTCCGACGTAATTAAAAGAACACATCTTACGTGTGAGACATAAACACATCATCCCACTAAGGGAAGGCCTCATGGGAATAAACACAAGTAAGAAAGAAAGAGCTATAATGTATAAGCCGACCACATGCTTAAATAGTAAATGCATGGGTGCAAAGGTTTTTTAAAGTGAAAAGCTAAAATACATACAACCCAATGATAATACATGAAAGCATGCCAAACGAGCCCAAAGCAAAAAAAGTATCGAGTGCGATGGTTCTCAAAGTTCTACCAAGGACTCTATTTGTTTGATTTATAATAGAAATCATTAAAATCAAAAGACCTTATCAAAAATTAAAATAAAATGGTGTCCATTTTATTATGACTAAGTAAAAAATAGGGTGTTGTTTTTTCCATAATAATTGGCGATATAATGGAAGAAACAATTATCTCTGTTATAGGTACAAAATCTATAAAAATAAAGGAATAAATAATAGATGATATGAAATTTTAAAATTCAAATATCCCATCAACTTTGTCACTAGCGAACATAGTTAACACATAAAACAAAAAACACATATGCCATAATTTGTGAAATTTTTTTCCCCATAATTCATATGTTTTAGAAAAATGTGTATTTACAATAGTAAGCCTTATTAACATTCCAATTTTGAGAATTCAAAGTAACTAATAAAATCTTATTGTTAAAATAAACTTCAATACCATAGGCAGAGCCACTGTTGCCAACAGGTGTGTATAGCCTCAACACGGATGCCTTTTAACCCTTTTTTCTGATGCCAATATCCCATCTATTAGAGATAAATATATAGTTATATGTCACGATTTTTAAATTTGAACAGAATACCGTTGTCCTGACTTGGTGACCAGCTGATGACAATACCATTCACGTGAACTAACAAAGTAAACAAGCCAGCTTGTGATGAGATCTCTTGTCTTCCAATTTGTGGCTGAAAGCCATTACCTTGGTTTGGTGACCAATAGTGGTGATGTCACTATGTTAGAGCCCATGATCATGGTAGGTCGGCTTGTGATGAGACCTACTATAATTTAGTAAATATTTCATTTTAGAAGTTTAACTATAGTTATTGTTAATATTGTAGAGATTACTTAAAATACAGGGTGGCAGGTCAACTCCTTAAGAGAAAGGGATGGCTTAAAAAGTTTTAAGTATCTAATATTTGCTTAGCTAACTTTTCTTTTCAATAACTGATTACCTTAAGGTAAATTTTGGTAAGTAAATTTTGCTAGCATATGACTGGGGTTTAAAATAATTCATAAAATAATGACAAAAATATATAAATATAAAGAATGATGATCAAAGACTCTACTGGTTGGGAAAGTTGAATAGCAACAAAATAACTTCATCTCTATGGAAACATTTCTTAAAGATAAGGCTTCGTGTAAATGTAATAGAGTATATTTGATTACCTAATCATGAAACCAAGAAAGTGTAGCATACAACTACAATCCAGGCAGAATAAAGGAAAGAATGAAAGCAAATTATCAAAAATAAAAATGCTAGTCAAAAGACAAACCAAGAAATACAAAATATGTTTATTTTGTAAAAAACACACCAGATTTACATATGATTATTTACATATCTATGCAAAGTGATTAAACTTCAAGATTTTTTTTTTTTTAAGGATGGGTCCATTTACAGGGAGATTCTCTTTTATCCCTTCAATATTTTGCAAGATAAAGGTGTATGGACCTATTTTCTCAACGATCTCAAATGGACCTAGCCATAGTTTATATAATTTAGTGCATTTTTCGTTTTCTTCATGGGATTTGTCCCATTTTAGGAATAAATCACTAACCTGGAAATCCTTACTTCCTGTTGAACTGTTATCGAACACATTTTTGACAATTTCGCATAAGTGTTTGACATAAGTCTGGTTAGCCTTGTATTTTTCTTCCTCAAGTATGAAAATTTGTTATATTATTTTCTGTAATGAAAAACATGGTTGTTCCTCAATGGACTAAATCACAACTAAGGCAGGAAAAGAAATGTTTGGTGGAAGTAAAACCTCCTTCCCATAAACTAGGAAGTAAGGAGATGTGCCTAAGGATGCTTTAAATGTTACCCTATCAACCCATAAAGCATAAATTAGAGTTTTATGCCAATTATTATGATTATTATATATATTTTTAATGATCCTAAAGTGATTTTTATTCATGTATTTTCTAATCCATTACCCTTAGGGTAGTTTTTTTTTTCCAAGAAAAAATGAACAACTTTTTATTAAAGAAAAATAAAAAGTTACATTGTAGTAAATGCATAAAGTGAATTCAAGTGTTGTCCCAAGGGACCCAGGGATGTGCTATAAGCACTCAAAGTAGCATAGCTACCAAAAAAGAATAAAAAATAAAAATTACAAATGGCCAGATAAACTAGTTTTCTCTTTTTTGGATTTTTTCTTCTGGACTTTTTGCCAAACCCCAAGAGATGGAGTAGCTGAAACAATTGCAACCTCATTATTTCTTGGAGGGTTGTTGGGAGTATATATCTGAATGTGAACTCTCAGAGACATGCGATCATTTAGTTCCACCTAGTCCTTGATTTTTTCTCTTTTCCTCATGATGGGTCTCACTGGTCGAGATCATTGCTGAGTTGTTGGGAATGTATGCCTATTTATTTTGATCCTTCTGACTCTTTTATTCCTCCTTTTGAGAAATTTGTGTCTCTGGTTGATGTTGGGACTCATCCAATTCTTCATCCTTGTCATATGAATATGGAGTAACTAGGAATTTCCATCCTCTTTTCTTTGGCATACTTTTCTTTGACCATTTCTTTGCTTGGCTGCATGTGTTCTGCAAGTCCCCTGTTTGATGGCATATACTGCATCTAAAAGCGACATCTTCAAAATATAACCACCGTTCCCATTTAAAATATTGATGCCTCAAATGAATATGGTCAGGAAGTCCTTCGCTTAAATCCATCTCCACACAAATGCGAGCAAATGTGAAGATGCCTTTGTCCATTCTTTCGTGATCCGTCTTTAGGAACCTTCCCAAAGTGTCCCCGATAACTTCAAGAACTTGGTGGTGCCAATAGGGAAGTGGAAGGTTATGTAGTATTATGAAGACTGAAATTTTTGTTACCACCATTGTGTTAGCATCAAAAGTTACCTGGAAAGAATGGGGTTACAAAGAGCCCCGCCCTTCCCCAAAACCATGGTCCTTCATTTATGACATGATCAAAATATTCTTGTTTTTAAAACTAAACCACAAATAAATCCTTTGCACATAGATAAATGTCACAATATCTGGTCCAGTTGAGGTAGATCCATTCATTTAGATCTTCTGATTTGGGCCAGTAACCATTAAATCTACCTATGATTTCCTTTTCTTGCAAAATAGTGAAAATACCACTTACTTTTGGTATTTATATGGCCACAGCTGGGGATTTTTCCATATTCTCAATGTTGTACGACTATGGTATTGTCGGATTTGAGTTTTTTTTCCCTATGAAGCAGTGCACCCATGAAGTGCTTCCTTGAACGACGCCGAGCCCTTTCTAACTGAAGATGATCTGGGAGGGCAGCTCACTCCTGGGGTGCCCCCTTGCAATCTTAAGTTCAGGATAATTGTGGCATTTATTTGAATGCAATACTCTTCTAAATGGAACCTATCCTGCATCAGTTTCCTTGAATAAATAGTTTTTTGAAAAGAAGCAGGAATACGTGAAATTTTTTGGATACTCTGCTTCAGATCTGACACTTGATCCGATCTCCAAACCCTTAGTACGTTTGATTCCCCAGAAATGGTTTTGTTGAAAACCAGTACCCACTACTTTAGATCTGTGCCATATCACCTTATTTGTCTTTTGTTTGAATCTCGCCCTAAACCATGGATATGAGTTTTTCTAAGAGAAGAGGGGGCTCCCCCCCACACAATGTGTTTTGTAGCCTTGGAGCATTTCTCATTCAATCAAGAGATCACTGAAAAAAATGGATTCACCTTCAACGTGAAAACACAACATATTTTTTTGGCCACTGATGCGGCCCAATAATACCCTATGTCCGCTCTGTGGATTGATGGAGCCAAGCCCAATTCGATAAGGGGCTTACGATTCGCCCCATAAGTATCCCCATTACATGCGATCCCAATGACTTGATCCAAGCAAGAACAAAGTTCATTGGCCTCCATTTCCCATATTTTTCGGTCCTCTCAAAGGAATTAGATCTTGGATCGACCCCAAACTATAATATGACATGCAGCTCAAATGCAAAGGAAGTGTGTGGTAAATTAGATTGGAAATGGAATCTCTGAGTGAATTTGTTGAGTGATACTGCCACCATGTGAGCATCCATGGCTTCCCCTCTCCCACATCGCTAGAGAAAAAACCCCCAATAGATCGACCATGGAGGAAACCCCAACATGAAGATGGCTATAAGATTCTCTGCCTTTGCACTTCCATATCCTATGGCCTAAGGTGCAACGGAGCAGATAGTTTCACTCCCTCTACACACAATATCATGAAGACAATAAACGGTGGCCCATTCAAAATGCTCACCTGCTAGAAATAAGGAAGAAAATGTAGCTTCTTGCGCTACCATGGATTTTTGATGTAGTAATATCCTCAGAGCTCTCTTCTATGTTGTATTGTTAATCCCTGAGGGTAATAATTAATAAAATATTTAATTTTTAAACCTCTCTTAAGAGCCAATTCAGTTAAATCATTTCCATAAAATAAGAAGCATTATCAAACATTAAATAGCTCAAGATGCCAAATCTAGTAATTATATTTAAGTCAATGAAATTGATAACTTACTCGTAATTGACCACCTTGAAGGGGATATCCTCCACCCATTTAGTGAAATAGTCTATTGCAGTCAAAATGTATCTATGTTGCTTAGAGGAGTGTGGAATGATCTCACCAACAACGTCCAATTAACATTGCTGAAAGGGTTGTTTAATACTGATTGTATGTAAAGGTAAGATTTCCTTTTTTTCTTTCACTGAAGCTGTTTGGAAAACCTTGCACTTTATGACATAATAATGCACATGTTTGAACAAGGTAAACCAATATTAGCATGCGTGAAGAAATTTATGTGTTGTAGTGTCTCCTCCATAATGTCCTCCAATAGGTCTGTCGGGCATTTCCTACAAGACTTTTTCATCTTCAGATTTTTCTAATCATCTAAGAAAAATAGAACCATAACTTATTCTATAAATAACGTCAGTTACAAGCTGATACTCATTAGATTTCAAACTTATAACTCTCCTTTTCTTAGGTTCTAACTTTGAAAGTCATAGTCTTGAAGTGCAACGACCCAAAGTTCTCTCTTCTCGCCAAGATCACTTTGTATTAGTCGATTCCTTACTAACGAAAAATATATAATCACCTTGGTATGACACTTTAAAATAAAAGGTTAAAAGTATTTAACTGACTTAAATACAACGTATGCCTACTTCTCTACTTTAGAGTAATTCAACTCCACTACTTGTAGTCCTGAATTTTTAAAAGTTATTGGTGGTTAAACTCCTTCATCATTCTTATGAGTTAATATTCTTGCATAAGATTTGTCAGAAAAAAAAAGTATACAAAATAAACTCTTTAGTATAATCAAGAGATGACAAGGATGGGGCTTGAATAATTGCTTGTTTAATTAAGTCAAAATCATTTTTTTTGACTGAAACCCAATTAAATGTTGCATTATTTTTTATCATATTTTGTGAAGGAAAAAATATTTGTGGAAAATATGGTACAAAGCATTTTACAAATTTATTTGACCAATGATTTTTTGTTATGGTAGAGAGCCACTTCAGAGATAGCTTTAACCCTACTAGGATCAATTGTAATTCCTTCTTTTGAAATGACATACCCTAAGATATTTTCCTTTGTTAAAGCAAATAATGACTTCTTGGGATTTAGAGATATGCCATACTTCCTACATCTTTCAAAAATTTGTTTTAAGTCATGCAAATGATTACCTCCCTTCTTAGAATAGATAGTGATATTGTCAAGGCAGATCACCACTGATTCATTACTGAGACCTCTGAATGCAATGTCCATGGCTCTTTGGAATATAGCTCATGTGTTGATTAAACCAAAATGAATTTTTTGATATGCATATGTGCCCCATTTGGTTCTGAAAGTAGTATTTAATATATCACTAGGACGAACTAGGATCTTATTATAGCCTGTAAAACCATCTAAAACATACATCAATTCAGAGCCAACAACAAATTGTAAAATCTGTTCCATTGGTTGTAGGGGAAAATTAGCCTTTTCATATGCTTTATTCAAATTTCTAAGATCAATACAAATCGTAATATCACCGTTTTTATTTCTGACAGAAAAAAAATTAGAAACCCAATTGGAATGTATGACAAGGAAAATAATATCGGCTTTAGTAAATTTATTTAGGTACAATTTGATTTGAGGTTCAAGGTTAGGGTGGATTTTCCCAAGTTTTTTCTTGTCTGGATTGACATTTGGCATCATTTGGATTGCATGTTGAATAATTGATATTTAATATGCTTTTAGGTCATCATAACTCCATGCAAACACATCCTTATACCTTCTTAGAAGATGAATGAAGCCAATCCTTTCATTAGGAGAGAGACCAAGTCATAAATTGATATTTTGAGGCTTCTGTTTAGTACCTAGATTAATAACCTCAAACCTTAAGGAAGAACTTTGACTCCTTCAGTTAGTTGGATACTTGAATCTGTCTTTAAGGTCATATAAATATTCCAACTTAACTACAGACTTAGGTACTACATTCTCAATCTTATTTTCCTTAGAAGATGTATTAAGATCTTTGTCATGTGAGTCTTCATCAATAATCTATTCATCATAGGTCGCTTCAGAAGTAAGAAAACTCATGATGTCTACATAATAGTTAAAAACTCGCCAATTGGTGATGTTATTGGGGATTGTAGGGAAATTTCAAGAACTACACGTCAACCCTAACTCAGCCTCAAAACCTCCTTCAGCTGTTAAAAAATGTAACATGAAAGGCTCAATTTGACTTTAGCCTTATTCAAATTGAGTAAATTGAATTTCCACATCAACAAGACAAATTGGAGGTAATTAAATAGTGTGACATGGCTCTTGTCACTTATTTAGCTCAGTAAATTTGAGTTAGTGGGCTTGGAGTTTAGTCATGCATGTGTGATTGCTAAATTTTAGCAATCAAGTTTAGTTATTTTAAGTTGTATTTAGTTAACTGACTTCTAACTATTGATAGAGTCAGCGGAAGGTCAGTTGAGCCGTGGGAAATAGTCTAAATTAGAGATCCATCATTTAGCTGATCAATCAACCCAAAATAGCTAATGCATTCATGGAATTCGAATTTCTCAGCTAGAGTGGAGGAGACAACGCCAATGTAACATGAGTTTTATACTAGTTGAGTGTACAATTTTTGCATGCAGTCAGGAGATCAATTCCTTGGGAATTGCGCAAGGAGATAGGGACTTCCCTAATGTGTAGGAGCTCGAATTTGCTCAAAATTGTGCATGGAAATAGGGACTTCCCTAATGTTTAGGAGCTCAAATTTGCTCAGAGTTGTGCATGGAAATAGGAGGTTGGAGTATCAAATAATTGGATATGTGTTTTCTAAAGGCTCTTATTCAGCAGAGAGACAAATTATTCTTTTGCAGGTTGTATGAGAGTGAAGAGGAAATTATAAACATATATGCTGTAGGTTCAATCTCTTCATTTTATTGGATAATATAAAAGGAAGGACTTGGTGTTTCTTCGCGGAGGTAGCCCAAATTGGGTGAACCACACATATCTGTGTCTCTCTTGTTTTATGTGTTTCTGCAATATTTTGTGTAGTGAATTAATTTATAACAACTGGTATTAGAGCTGAAGGTATATTTGGTTGATAAACTCACAGGAAAGAAGGGTTCCTAGTTTGAGTGGGAGCAATGGCAGAAGATGGTAGGTTTAGGGTCAAGAGATTTAATGACCAAAATTACTAGCTATGGAAGATGCAAATGGAAGATTATTTTTATCAGAAAGATATGTATCTACCATTGAGCGGAAAATCAAAGAAGTCGACAAGTATGAAAAATTAATAATGGAATCTACTCGACAGAAAGACACTAGGAACAATACGACTATGTATGGCAGTGTCAGTGGCATTCAAAATTTCAAAGGAAACAAAAACAAAAGGTTTAATGATGACATTGGCCAAACTATATGAAAAACCCTCGACCTCAAATACGACATTTCTTATGAAGTGTCTATTTAATATCAAGATGTTAGAAGGTGGATATGTTGCTCATGATTTAAATGAATTTAACATGGTTGCCAGTCAGTTAGGTTCTGTAGGGGTAATTTTTGATGATGAAGTTAGGGATATGTTATTTCTGTGCTGATTGCCAGAAAGTTTAAATGGCTTAGTTATGGCTATTGGTAAGTTTGTGTCTGGATCTAGTACTTTAAATTTTGATGATGCTGTTGGTGCCATCTTTAGCAAGGAAATGTGACGGAAAAGCTCCAGTGAGACATCAGGTAATTATTTGACCGCAGAGACTAGGGGAAGAAATATCGTAAGAGGAAGGAGCCCAGGAAATCGCAGTAAGTCAAGAAAATATCCAAATCTAGATTGGCGATAGTGTGACGAAAATGCTAGAAGAAAGAAAACTTGAAGAGAGATTGAAAATCTCAAAAGGGAAAAGAAGGACATGGCCAACAAGAGAAAAATAATGAAGCGAATGTGATAGGTGATGTGTTGCAAGAGGCTTTGATTATTTCATAAAATAATATTATTGATGCCTGTGTGGTAGATTCAGGGGCCTCATTCCTTGTCACACCTAATAGGAAACATTTTCATGACTATGCTCAAGGAGATTTTGGACAGGTTTGTTTGGGTGATGATAAAACCTATAAAATCATTGGAATGGGTAAGGTTTTCATAAAGAAACAAAATTGAAACCAATGAATATTAAAGGAGGTAAGGCATGTTCCAGATCTGAAAAAAAAAATATAATTTCAACAGGGCAGTTAGGTGGTGAAGGCTGTGTAACTACATTAAAAAAAACCTGGAAGGTCACTAAAGGAGCCCTGGTAATAAAAAAATGAGAGAAGGTTGGTACACTGTATTTATGCAATGGTATTTGTAATTATGTTAATGATTTAACCTCCACAGGAGCAGCCATGATATTGTAGCATCATAAGCTCAGGAACATGAGTGAGAAGGGGATGTAGATTCTTCATTCAAGAAATTTGTTTCCAGGTTTGAAGCATGTTGATATGGATTTATGTGAGAATTGTGTTTATGGAAAGTGGAAGAGAATCAGATTTGATAGAGTTGGGAAAGAAAATAAGAGTGAAAAATTAGAGCTTGTGCATACAAATATATAGGGACCAACTCAGGTATCATCTCTTGGTGGCTCTCACTATTATGTTACTTTTATTGATGACACAACTAGGAAAACCTGGATTTATTGCATTCAAAATAAACATGATATACTTGATACTTTCAATAAATGAAAAAAATTGGTTGAGAATGAGACAAGAAATAAATTGACATGTCTCAAATCAGACAATGGACATGAATACTGTAACAAATATTTCTATGGATATTGTTTAGAGCATGGAATTTGCAGAAAAAGGACAATTTATGGAACACCACAGGAAAATGGCGTGTCAGAAAGGATGAACAAGGTAATCATGGAGCATGCATGGTGCATGAGATTGCATGCAAGATTTCCCTCACCATTTTGGGCAGATGTTTTAGATATTTCTATTTATCTAATAAGCAAAGCACCTTCAAGTTCCTTGGATGGTGGTATTCCAGAAAAGGCATGGATAGGTAAAAAGATAAACTACTCATTCTTAAAGAATTTCTATTGTGAAGCCTTTGTCCACATTAGTAAAGAAAATAGAACAAATCTTGAGGAAAATTCAAAGAACTGTACAAGTTTATTGGATATTGTGTTAATGATTTTGGTTATCGCTTATATGACTATGAAAATCATAGAATCATTAGGAGCAGAGATGTCATATTCAATGAAAAGGTCTTGTATAAGGATTAGATGTAGGAAAAGAAACAAGAAAAAGAAAACAAAGAATACACAATAATTGATGAGATCAAAAAAAGAGTAAAGGTCCTTGAAAAATATAATGATTAATAGCCACAACAAAAAACACAACAACAAAAAACACCTAAAAAACCTGAAATTGGTGTTAGAATATCTGCTAGGATAAGTAGACCCCATGAATGATACTCTCCTTTATTATATTATGTATTGTTGACTCATTCTGGCGAACCAGAAAGATATGAAGAAGCAATGCAGGTAGAAACTAGGAAGAAGTGGTAGCAAGCCATGGAAGAAGAGATGGACTCCTTGATGCATAACCAAACTTGGTACTTAGTCAAGTTGCCTGCAGGTAAACCAACATTGCAAAATAAATGGGTTTACAGGTTGAAGGAAGAATATGGAGGAAAAAAAAGGTATAAGGCTAGACATGTGGTGACGGAGTTTGCACAAAATAAAGGTGTAGACTTTGTTGGAATTTTTTCAGTTAGAACTATTTTAAGTCTAGTGGCAACATAAGATTTGCATATTGAGCAGTTAGATGTAAACACAACCTTTCTCCATAGGGATTTAGAGGAACAAATATATATGCAACAATCAAAATGGTATGAGGTCAAAGGGAAGGATAAATTATTGTGCAAATTAAATAAGAGCTTGTATGGATTAAAATAGGCTGCAAGACAGTGGTATCTAAAATTTGACAGGTTTATGTCTGAACAAGGTTATACTAGATGCCACTATGACCATTTTTTTTATCTTAAAAAGAAAAATGATGAAAACTATATTATATTTATATTGTATTTAGATGACATGCTTGTTGCAAGGTTTAACATGCATGAAATAAATGTGCTAAAAATAAAATTGGAAAATTCATTTGCAATGAAGGATTCGGGTGTTGCAAAACAAATCATTGGTATGTGAATAACTAGAGATAAGAAAAATTGCAAATTAACATTGTCTGAGAGTGAGTACATAGAAAAGGTTTTGGAAATATTTAATATGCATAATGCAAAACCAGTTAGTACACCTTTGAATATCCATTTCAAACTAAGTAAGGATATGTGTCCTAAGACCCAAGAAGAGATGGATTATATGTGTAAAGTTCCATATGCATCAACAATTGGAAGATTAATGTATGCAATTGTTTGCAGAAGGCCTAATATCGCACATGCAGTGGGCGTTATAAGAAGGTATACAAACAATCTAGGAAAAGGATGGAAGTGAAGTGGGTTCTCAGGTATTTGAGAGGTACCAAAAATCAAGAATTATGCTTTGGTGGTTCAACAATTGCACTACAGGGATATGTTTATGCAAATATGGAAAGTGATAGAGATAACAAGAGGAGCACAATGAGGTATGTGCTTATTGTAGGTGGAAAAACTGTGAGTTGGGTTTCAAATTTGCAAAACTTTGCTGCACTTTCAACAACGAAATGAGAGTATGTTGCTGCTACAAGGGCTAGTAAAGAAATTGTTTGTAACAAATTTGTGGATGAATTGGGAAAGAAGAAAAATACAGGAAAGTTATACAATGACAACCAAATTTCCATTCATATGGCAAAGAACTCAAAATTTCATTCCAAGACTAAACATATACAACTAAAGTACCATTTCATATGGTTAGTGTTGGAAGATGGAAAATCGAAGTTGGATAAGATACACACTACCTAGAATCCTACAGATATGTTAACAAAAATTGTAACCATAGATAAACTAAAATTATGCTTAGTTTCATTTGGTATTCAAGTATGATGGCGAAGATGAGAAATAGAGAGGTCCAAAGTGGAAGCATTGTCCAACAAGTGAAGCAACAGTGGATTTGCTATAATCAGTCTCCAAGTGGGAGATTCTTGGGTGTGGAGCCTGATTATCTTCTTGATTCAGAGGTCTTGTTTCAACCAGGTGTATACCTCAGGAAGATTGTACATCCCTCCACATGGGGGGGACTTCCCCTCTAGCGGGGGGTTCAAGGGATAGTGGGCCCCTGACGGGGGTTCAAGGGCAGCGCCCCTGAAGCTAAAAATGGATGAAAATTTACCTTGTAAAATATTGTAATTTCGTATTCAATCTGGGCCATTGATATGACGATAGAAGTTATGTTAATTTAGGGATTTTTTCCCTAGAAGGAAACCCTAAGTTTATATGAGGGAATTGTATTGCATTCATGTATTATTCTGAGCAAGAGAGAGAGAGGAGGCTATGTGAGAGTTAAGAGGAAATTACAACAGATCTATTGTAGGTTGCATCTCTTCATTTTGTTAGATAATATAAAATAAAGGATTGGTTGTTTCTCCGTGGATGTAGCCCAAATTGGGTGAACCACATATATCTATGTCTCTCTTGTTTTATGTGTTTATGCATTTATGTTTTCGCAATATTTTATGTCTTTAATTTCTCTGTGAATTAATTTATAACACCATGGTCAGCACATGTTTCTCCCTTCTGCAGGTGCATTGATTCTAGAAATTCGGGAAAATAAAAATATCTCTGAAGGTTCCTCTTCCAAAATATTCCAAGATAGTTTTAACTATTTACCACAGATAGAGAGCTAAAATTCCTATATGATCCTATCTCAGATACCTGATCTCTTATCCCTTGAGCTCATCCTCCCATCATATATGGATCTAATGGCTAAAATGGTAAATCTTAAACTACCACTCTTACCCTATATATTTCCTGCCTGCCATAACATGAGGGTTGGATTTTGGAGATTGATAGTTCCCTCATGATGCTGATTTGGACCTAAATAAGTTTCCATTTTCATGCTTTAAAGTTGATGTTGAGGTGTGCTTTGTGACAAGGAAGGAGAAGACAACTTGGGGAGACATCTACAAAGTCAACATCTTTTTATGGTTGTAAAATCTCTCCTATATTTGTTAATAAAAAAAGTATCTTGTTTTCCTATATTTTTTGTGTTATGTTTGCACTCATGTATTTTAATTCCATGTTGATTCATTCAATAGACATTTTAGGTTATGCTACATGGATTTTGTGGATCTTTTACTTGTTTTAGTCATGTGCGCAGGTTCTAATTATAACACTTGAGGCTAGAATTGGAGCTTATAACCAAGGAGGAAAGGAAGGCCTGTTACATATTTGAGGTAGGACTGTTACATATTTGAGGTAGGCTTCTTTTCCTATATTTGTTGTGTTATGTTTGCACTCATGTATTTTAATTCCATGTTGATTCATTCAATAGATATTTTAGATTATGCTACATGGATTTTGTGGATCGTATGCTTGTTTTAGTCATATGTGCAGGTTCTAATTATAGCACTTGAGGCTAGAATTGGAGCTTATAACCAAGGAGGAAAGGAAGGCCTGTTACATATTCGAGGTAGGCTTCTTTCCAATACTCTAAATTCACTAAGGAAAACATCTATATTTTTTTCCTTCTGTTGTTTTAGATCATTCCACTAGATCTAGGTAATTCACCTTTCTTAGCAATCGTGAAAATTATGCATAACAAATTGGCAACCATACTGGGGAGCGATTATTCCCTTAGTGGTTTCATTGACCTTAACATATTTTTCACCTCTTAAATTGACCTTAATTGACTCACTTTAGACATTTATTGACCTTAGGAAAACACATATTTGAGCTTGGTTTGATTTTTTTTGTCGTATTAAGACCGAAACTACCCCAACACATTCCCTGTTCTGAGATAAAGCACTTCAGCACACCCGTTTCTTTTTTTTTCCTGCGTTGTAGAGCGCCGGTGTCAGTTTTGCACATGCGTTGATCCTATAGGATGAGAATATTTTCATTCCTTTGCATTTCTCTTTGATTTTATTTGGTCCAACAAGTTTTCTTTATGTCTTTGAGTTTGTATGTGACTCTAAAAAGCTAATCACCTTTGAGTGTCATCTCCTTTGATCTTTGGATTTTTCACCAAACTTTAGTTTGAGTCCTTTTAATGAAATCTCAGGTCACATTTGACTTCATTGGGCTAGTGAAATTTCCTTTACTTACACTCTAATGGTTCTTTTATTGCATTAGTGAAAGAAGGTATTGATGTGTATAAGAAGTCTTGTTGTATTGTTCTTTCACTGATATGGAATCATCTTGTGTTTGTTTTGAAGAATTATCTTGCATAGATTATGTTTGCATAGTTAGAATTCTCATTTTCACAACACAGAAGGAAATTGTGCATAAATTACATTTACATATTTTTCATGGAAATTGTGCATATTTAGATTGCATTCATTGGCATCTTATAGGGCTTTGGTTCTGATTGGAATCATGAAGTTCTGGAGATCGATTGTTGCATCACTTGTTTGTTGCATTGTTGATTTATTTATTCTTCCCCTACTTAGTTATGCCTTTCATTCTTAAAAGGAAAATGAAAAGAGTTCTTTTTTTCATATTAATTACATCATAGGTGTGTTCATGTGACATAGAGTTTTGAGCCTTGAAATGAAAAAATAATTCAAGATAAAATATAAAATTCACTCAATAAACCTAAGGAGCATTGGAAACTTAATGACACACATAGAGGTCTAGGCTAGATACATGTTTTGGTGTCTTTAATTGTAGTATCTCTCATTCTTTGTCAGCGTTACATTCCGATGGTGATATACCGTTCCACATACGTAAGTGTATAATACCGTTCTCCATGTACGTTCGGGTATATCGAATGACACTCCATGCATGATAAGTATATGGGAATGCTCTCATAAAATGATTACACATTAACAAAGCTACAATGGATTGCGCTTCCACGTACCTCCTGGTATATTTTAGACTAGGTGTTAGATGGACAAATCCCTCTTGCGGACAAGAGCGATCTCCCTAGTATCCTAAGGATATCTAGAAACAAACAGACAAATGTAGACCATTTTATCTAGACCATTATGCTTAAGAATTATTAATTAACTATGGAGAGATGCTCCTACCTAAATTCCAATGCTTTACTCGGTCTTCAATCCAGTTGATTTAGAAGATATTGATCCAGCGTGTAAGATCTACAATCAAATACAAGCAAACAAGATCAAAAGCATCTTCAAGATATGATAATTCAAAAGAAATAATCTATCTTAGTGATCAAGGAATCCAATAATTAAATTATTCAAAAGATAGATGAAAAACTCAATGAGAAAATATAATCCATTTGTATTAACTTTGAATAAAAGAAGAAACCTTACAACCTTGACGCCTTGATGTTTGTACAAGTTCTTCTGGGGTCCTGAACAACCGTTTTCCTCAATTTGACAAGAATCCAACTCTCCAAATCAGCATGAAACTATGGCTGTGAGTATTTAATATCTCTCATGCCAATGATGGAAAATATGGAGAGTATAATTTCTTCAACAATTCACCTCAAAAATACCAAGTTCTAAGTACACTTGAGACTGAAACATGGTCTCAATTTATAGCAGAAGGGAGGTAGTTTCAGCTCCAATAAGGAAGGGATAAAGCCCTCTCATCATGGGATTTTAGCTCCAAAAACCAAGGGATAGATCCATTTATGAAGGGATAAAGGTTCATGAATGGAAGCGGCGAAGCTCGACCAGATAGTGCTTCTAGAAGGCCCCAGCTGGGAGAATATTCAACTAGCTGGGCTTCTAGAACTTACTTTTCTTTTTATTTTACCTTTTATGGGGGTCTGCAGTTTTAATGAGCAGAACGTGCAGGATGTGCCATAGGTTTTATAGAAATAAACTGCGGTACCGCAGGAAATGACAAGGAAAAGTGCAGAGTTAGGCTTTTTAGGGTTTTAATAAGTTTTTTCCCAATTCCAAGACTTGATTTAGGAACTTTATGTTTTTGGACCTCTAAGGGAGCAATAAATAGGTAATTATGAACCCATATAAATAGCTAAACGTCATGGTGAAATTTTTTAGTGTAACAGATTGCCCCCTAAAGTGCGAAGTCTGAAGAGTTCTGAAGAGTGAAGTGCTTTATCATTCCGAGGATTGGGCTGTAGGCACACCGGTTGAAACCCTGAAAAAACATTCAATGAAAGAATATATATATATATATATCATCACTGAGGTAGGTATTCCCATGATCAGATAAAAAATAACTACATTTTCTGATACATAAATGATTTTAGAATTACATGAAGTAGTAGACACAACATGGACGCAACCATCTGTTAGAAGTAGTCTACTGTATGATGAATACTAAAACTCCTTGTAGCCTGGATGGTGGAAACTAGATCTAGGGTCTTGTTTCCAGCTTCTCGAAATAGTACAATTCTATTCATGCGATTGATTGTGTCGACGTCGAACATGGTAGAAACCACTTGATTACCAGTCAATGATGTGAGCTGTTAACAAGTGTGAGAGAAACCACCAATAATGACAATGGTTCTCAAAGTACTCAGTACAATCCATGAAGTGTGAATGAATGATTTGAAGTCGAACACTTCACAGAATAATTTGATCGAAGGTCAATGATGCAAACTATCGTCGAAGGTGAGAAACCTGCCATTAGGGCATGCAGATCCCAAGGTACTGTTAGGATTCTAGATCAACTTTCTAGATGATGAGCTGTCGTCGATAGAAAGTGACCCATCGTAGGAAATCCCACGACATGAAACCATTAGATCAAGTTTTGAAGAAATTTTAGCAAGGACTGACTTAGGGATGGTCAATGCGAGTAGAGATAAATGTTTGCAATGAATGGTTTATTTAACTAATCTCTTGAACACATAACGACACTGCAGATGGTGGCGATTGACCTAAAGCTAATACCCAAAAACTAGTTGAAGACTTTCAATGTGGTTCGATTAACTCTTTGGCAAAATGATTTTCCCAACCCAAATATGAATGTGACAAAAGTGTCGTGTTCAAGGGTGGTATACAACTGTCTGAAACGAAGTGTGACAACTGGATTCATTTTCTCTCTTTCCCCCCATAATTTCTGGCAAGTACTTCTTTATTTTTGACAAGCCTAAGGAGGATAAAATTTGCTTGTTATATAAGCTCATCCTTTAGATCAGTCCAACTTAGTATTAAAATCGAACCCTAAGAAGGAGTGGTTCATTCCTGTTTATAATTTAGAATTCCTTTACTATTAAGTTTTAACGAGTCCAGTATAGGTGAAACTCAGTGTTTTTCTATTTTAGGGAGTCAGAAGAAAAACTTAAGAAAACTCTGTGGGTGTACTTTTTTGTAAATTTAGTCTCTCAAGCCCGAAAAATGATAAAATAATGCAGGAGAGAACTCTATTGACCATGATTAGCCAACGTATACCATTTTCGTAAATAGTCCATTTCAGTCCGGAAAAGGGGTAAACTTATACTGAAGGGACGACTGTTCATTTCCTTTAACGAGTTCGAATAGTCAAGTACTTGGAAATATTTTCATTTTTAGAGAGTTTGAAAATGGCTTAAAAGAGAACTCCAAGGTTTTTCTTTTTCGTAATTTTCAAGAGCCTGAAAAAGTGATAAAAGTATACTCATTATCAAAATAATCGTTTTCACTTGACAATCCTGTTTTCTGCACATAAACTCAAAAATTAAACATATATGTTTCCAATAAGTAAAAAATTTGAAAAATATATTTTTAAAGTGGAAAATAAATAAAATATTATTTTATCTATTCAAAAAATCTTATAAAAAATAGCTCAACAAAGTCATTTTTACCTTTTGTGTTCAGAATTGAGAATTGAGAGCTCTGGGCAAAAAACATTCCGGAGGTGATAATGGGAGAACTGGCCACTCAAATTGAAATTCGTCGAATCCGGGTAATCCACAACACTGTTCTCTTCATTTTCATCCATTTACATTCTCTTTTTTAGTTTTTGAATTCATTTTGGAGGGAAATATGGTTCAAAATTTCGCTCACGGGGGTCCGCAGGCCAGGCGTTGGTTACCTGCAGACCTCGATAATTTTCCTAAAGGAAATTATCGAGCTACCACATTTTTTATGAAGGATGCATGTGGGGGTCCGCATTGTTTTTATATAAAAACTGCGGGGGCGCTGTAAGAAAACGAAATTGAAGAATTCTCTCAAAAATTGATAAATTTTTTTACTCTAATAGATTCTAACCATTAAATGCATCCATTTGCAGGTCATTGCACAATGTTGGAGTGGCGAGAATGAGAACATGAAGAGATAGATGATATGGCTAGTAAATAAATGGGACATTCAGGAACAATGCTTTATCATTGGAGATCACAAGCTAGAAATTGAGCTTGAAGATATCTACTTCCTCACCAGTTTACCCAAAAGAGGTGAGCCAATCTCATTGTTTGGGGCTAGGCAAGGTGGCCAGCCTATCGCTAGCTACAAACAAGAGTTTTGTAACGAGGCAGTTGATCCCAAAGACAATCGGATAGACATAAAAACTATCATACGTCTTGATTTGAAAGTCATTTCATTTACTGTTACCAGATTATGTGGGAGTGCAGCTCTACACTTGGCTACCAAGTCATAGATGCAGACAGTTGTTGAATTCTTTAGAGGCATTATCCTCAATTGGTGTGAAGGGGTATTGACCAACATGAAGGGTCAATTGACCAGAGCGAAGAACTCAAAGTTGAAAAAATTTGGGTATGGAGCAATCTTAGTATCTTTCAATTTGGAGAGGATTCCGTCTCTTGCCCCTCAACTGATCTCTGTTGATCCTGGTGAACTCAGAGAGCCTCACATGGTACGATGGGTGGCACTGATGGCTCGCCATGGTGGCGATGGTTGTACATTAGTCCGGTTCACTTCATCATACTTCCATTGGTTAGAGAACAAAATTTTTGCCATCGAGGATTTCCCATATGCAGGCATAGACTTTCGAGGAGACCCCGAGATGTCCTTACCTCTAGGGACACAATGGGATGAGTCAGGTAATTGAATTATGTTGATGTGTTTAAATTATAATTTTTATTTGTTTTTTAATTGTCCAATACTGATAACAAAAATCGAAATGCAGATGTTGGTCCACGAAGACCAGCCAATCTCCGTCGCTTCGAGAGGAAGCGAACAAATCCTATTACACCGCCAGAGAACCAGGCAACAAAGATTCTCATTGATTTAGAGTAGAATCTGGAGAGGTTGAATAGAGACATCCCAGAGACTACGATGGATGATATTCCTCTTCGTCTCCAGAGGCATGTCGCTGGTGTTCTTGGCTAGTTTTGGAGATACCTACGTAGAGTGGCACGGGCTATAGTATATTACCATGATCATCACCACGAATAGTGGATGATCATCGCAGTTTTTTTTTTTTTTTTGTATCACTATCTTTCGAACCATAAGGTGGTTTAAACCTATGATCCTAGACGATGTAATATTTTTTGAAACACAACTCTATCTATGATATGACTACTTTTGTCGGCTATCTTGCTCAACACATATCAAATGTTGTTTTAATTTAATTTTTAATGTTGCAAATGTCTATTTATAACATTATTAGCTAATGCATCAGCCAATGTATTTAATATTCTTGGAATGTGTTGATATTTAATGTAATCAAACTGCCTTTCCAAGAGACGAACCTTCAAAAATAATATCAGTAATACTGGATTTTTAATTGTGTATACTCTGTTTAAATGTAATACAATGAGTTCTGAATCTAACCTAATGATCAAACGTCGAATGCCAAATGAAATGGCATCAGATAATAACTCAATCATTGTGCTATATTCTGCAACATTTTTTTTTTTGACCAATGCTTATCCCATGCATAGAAACTAACTCATCGATGGGTGAATAGATAACCGAGGCCACAAAAGAGATATGCCGTGTACTACGACAGGCACCATCAGCAAAACCAATGTACACTTGAAGGGACGTCGACATCTGCAATATCAAGTGTAATCAAGATAAGCATGAATAGTAGTCAACGCAAACTTAAACTAGACACACTCATCTAATCTAAAACAACTAATCTTAGGAAAATAACTTATGTACAGGTATGATCTTCACATAAAAAATCAAGCATAATATTTGTTAAGATAAATTCCATTTATGGGTTTATTTAAAGAGACCCCGTCATAATCAATCAATTCATAAGCCCCTTTTGCAAGCACTTGCTTGAAAATATAAGGACCATGCCACTCGGGTTCAAATTTTCCAGCTCCTAGTTTATCATTAGCTTGGTCATATACCAATACTAGGTCACCTTCTGAAAGAACACGAGATGTAACACTTCAGTCGTACTAAAATTTAACGCATTTTTTTATGAGCGTCGACTGCTAATGTAGCAGTGCGTCGAGTCTCATCTAATTGTGCTAGGTACAAAAAGCATTTTTCCTCTTCAGAAGTGGCTGGTAGTAACTCTATGGCTAATTGGAGTGACGGTATTTCACATTCAATCGGTAACACAACTTCTAAACTGTAGACCAATTGAAAAGGAGTGAACCCTGTTGCAGTTTTTGCTGAGGTTCGGTATGCCCAAAGTGCTAAGAAAAGAATAGTATGCCAATTCGATTTATGAATTTCGATTATCCGTTTAATCATAGTGGTTAAAAATTTATTGACGGCTTCAACCTGACCATTAGCCTGCGGGTAATATGGAGTAGAGCTATCATGGCGCAGGCCCAGTTGGTCAGAAATTTCGGTCATTATGATGTTTCGAAAATGACTCCCATGATCAATAATGATAGCTTGGGGTACACCGAATCGAGCAATCACGTGATTGAATACAAATGTAGCTGCAGTTTTTCCGTTTGCTGCAAATGTAGGCATCACCTCGGCCCATTTGGTAAAATAAGCTACTGCGAGAATAATATACGCATGCCCCCCTACTGAGTGAGGGTTACATGTAATGAAATCAATGCCCCATTTTGCAAAAGGACCGACAACAATTATGGGGTGAAGAGGAGTTGGTGGTGCACGCGTCTTTCGATCAAAAATATGATAGTCGTTGCATTTTCGGACCGCAAGAATGCAATATTTGAATAACGAAGGCCAAAAATAACCAGCGCGCAATATCTTTTGGGCTATGGCATACCCAGACATATGAACTTCACACGCTCCAAAATGGTAGTCATTCAAAACTCGTTCAACCTCTTCATGAGTCAAACAACGTCGAAATACAGAATCCGCACCACGACGATAAAGCATGTCCCCAACAATATTGTATTGCTGGGATTGGTAACAGATCTTTCGTCGATGTGAACATGAAAGTTCAGGCCAAAAATTTTGGGTCTGGAGATAAATGATGATATCCCCATACCAAGGATCTAACGTACTGATAAGAAACAAAGATTCATCAGTGATCAGATGCTCTACCACAATTTCTGTCTCAGTATTCGGGAAATCACACATAAGTTCGGTGAACACTAGTGATTTCTTTGATTTGGAGTTTTCAAATTCTAAATCAATCTCCTGAAGGATAACTATCCATTTAGAGTATTTTATCCTGAGCAATTGTTTTGTTAGAATGTAAATCATTGGGTTACAATTAGAAATCACAGTTGTTTTGCATAAAAAAATGTAATGATGAAAATGTTGGACAACTTTAACTGATGCCAAGGCCAATTTATCCATATGCGAGTAATTAATCTCTGTTGGATTGAGATTCTGATTGAGATAGTAAATCACATGCTCGTTGTGGAATTCATCCTCTTGAACTAATACTATTCCAATGGTGGAATCAGAGGTTGCTAAGTATAAAAAGTAATCCTGGCTGTAATTTGGTGGATGAAATAACGGTGCATGGGTCAACACATGTTTTAAAGCATCAAAAGATAGATCAACGATCTCATCCCAAATGAAAGGAATATTCTATTTCAATAGCCTGGTAAAACCTTTGGTTAACTCAACATATTTTTGGATAAATCTACGCAGAAATTTTTCTTTCCTATGCAAAATTTGGAGTTGGAGGAGTGTGCAAGGAGGAGGTAAATTGATAATAGCCTCAACCTTCGAAGGGTCGACATGAATGCCTTCTTTCAAAATGAAAAATCCTAGTAATCTACCAGATTGTACACAGAAAACACACGTGCAGATTCAAGTGAATCTTATAATACCTACATCTCATAAAAATTGCTCGTAAGTGAGTAATATGATCTTCCCTGTGTAATGAATGAGCAGGTAAATCATCGAGATAAGGTTGCACAACGTGTTTAATGTCATGAAAAACATAGGACATTGCCCTTTGAAAAGTTTCCCCAACATTCTTCAATCTAAAAGGTAATTTACAGTAAGAAAATGTTCCCCAAGGATAAATGAATGCTGTTTTTTGTTGGTCGTCAGGGAGTATGTTGATCTAATTGTATCCAGAAAATCCATCCATAAATGAATACATTTCATTTCCAGCACAATCGTCGATAATTTGGTCGATATAAGGGGTTGGATAATTGTCTTTAGGACAAGCTTTATAAATATCCCTATAGTTGACACACACTTGTATTGTTCCTTGTTTTTTCATAACAGGAATGATATTAGATACCCAATCTGTTAAAGGAATTATATAAATAAAACCTGCTTTCAGTAGTTTCTCAACTTCGGCTTTAATAACAACAACTTTTCGTGGATGTATCGGACGTAATCGCTGTCTGACGGGTTTAGCATCTGGGTAAGTCTTTATTTCATGAATGACATTGTTGGGATCGATTCCTGGCATTTCTTCATAAGACCAGGCAAATATGTCATGGAATTCTTGAAATAGGGCTTTATATGTAGAAATTTCATCTGACGTACAAGATGCACCTATATGAATGTTTTCAATAATTCCGGGTTTCACTGATGTGTCAATAGGAATTGTGGAAGAAATATTCCCCAAATTTACTTCAGAATCCAAATTTGTGATCGATATTGGACTCTGAGGTTCCTTGACATAGTCAGCTGTAAAAATAGAGGAAAAATTATTTTCAAATTTATCAAGCTCAGATAAAAGTGATGACCTATGATGGAGATCATCCCATGTTAATTCATCTATGGACAAGAATTCACAAATGCTTTCATCAGTATGAAACACTTGTTGAAAAGGATCAGAAATTGATGTTATAGATGAGCTTGATGGTGAAAATGACTCTTCATTGATCACATTCATTGGATCATGATAAATTTATAAAGGATTAGAAAATGATTGTACTGCTTGATATGCTATCTCAAAAGGACTCAAAGGCATCACAACATCGAATGAATCCAGTTTTGATTCTAAAGGCACTATCCAAGGATCATTAAATGGAATAGTGCTTGATGTAATCATATTTATATTAGAAATATTACGTGGTATGTTAGGTGGAGGCATAGAAAAAGTTCTCATTAAAGCGGAATCTTTGATTAAACCTACTCCTACATCCTCATAAGGGATAGTTGTTTTTCCAACGTGCTGAATACTATCCGTAGAAGCTAGGTCAGACGAATAATATGAGAGCTAATCGACTCTCACAATATTTCCTTGATGAGGACACGTAATTAATAAAAATATGGACGACACGACAATAGTCATAGCATAAGACCAACTTTGACCCAAAAGAAGGCTGTAATCTAGAGGGGCATGAACTACTTCCACATCTAAATTAACGGTTTTACCTTCGACCTCTATAGGTAGATCCTATAAAATTTTGAATGGATGGAATCCTCTTTCGTCAAAAGCTTTGAGGATTTTTCGGTAGATCCTTAAGATCTACAGCTCCAATGGTTGATAAGAGTACTTTCCTTTGTGTTGGGCATGATTGCAACACTTCCAAGGCCGACATTGCTGAAGGAGATATTGCTAAATCCTCCACAATGTTGTAATTTTGAGTAGCTCTCGCATGTGGATTGAAAGATGATTTACGAAGTACACCTTTAGCAGGCGGTTTGATTACTAAATCAGGATTAGGTTTCTCGATATGTAGTGGATCAGAAATCGAAGGAGATGTAGCTGGTGCAGAATTAGAATTTTCTGCTTCTTTACCAACAATGGGATTTTTACTACCATAATCTTGCAATCGAGTTGCAACCATCAAAATATCTGCTGATGTATTAGAAGATCCAATCATTTTGTTATCTTGAACAGGAAAATGATCCTTCAAAACAACAGGGGTGGATGAACCTTTGACGAACTTAGATACCTCAGCCCTATGCGGACATTCCTTGGTGAAATGATCCTCGTCACAGATAAGACAAGGATAACGAGGTTTCTGTTTATCATTAGTCGGTCCATTTTTATCAGTTTTTTCCTTGGGAGATGAAGCCTGTTCAATTTTATTCTTCCCTTTCTTCTTGTTGCCAAATTTTGACTTTGTATTTGATGAATCTACAATGTGAATATCGGTAGAAGTTTCCAGGGAAGATTCTCCTTTTGGTGAATCAGGTAAAGTTATTATGGGAGAAGTAACCTTTCAAGATTTCTTCCTACTCTTAGTCGTACTAACTGAACCGATTACACTGTTAGCGATGTGAGACCCTGAAGGAGTTGTTGTTATCCGACCAGGACACAGTAAATTGGGAATGTTATCGTACAAATTACTTGACTGGGAATATACTAAGTCAAGATACTAAGCTTGAGAAATAACTTGTTCTTTTGTAACAACTCCTCCTTTAGCTATATCTTCAGTGATTTTTGGTAGCAATGATTTGATAAACCATTCTGCCAATATTTGATCTAGGATAATTTTTTTTACCAAATGTCTTCTACATCTTCATTCATGTATATGATCTGATATGTACGTAGACGTAGATTGTTTTAGTGAAGTTAATAATTCTGTGTCGTTGTCGTATCTGAATGGCAACTGAAAATGAGTTAAGAAAGCAATTTCTAGAGCATTGAAATTGGTAAATGAGCCTCATGGCAATTCAATGTACCGCTTGGCAGCTAATCTTATTAATGTTCTCTGAAAAAGTCTAAGTCGAATCGAATCGTCGATTAATGAGTTGGATGCACACCAAAGGTGGTAAGTCATGACATGGTTAGAAGGATCCTCTCCTGATTTTCCTTCAAACTTAGGGATATCACTGGGCAACTTATGCAGCATAGGTGGCCAATACGGATGATAATAGATAGGATCATTCGTAAGGCGAGATAAATCAGGTAAATCTAAAGTTTCTATGAATGGAAATTGACGGGTAGGGTCTTGTTGATAACCTTCTGAGACTAAACTAGTCCCAAGAGGAGGATAAATAGGATATCCAGGAATAGCCTGTGTATTGGGAATTGGAATGCCTCCTGGATAACTAGGAATAACCAGACCATACTGGGGTTGAACATGTGTCTGATATGTATATCCAAGATACGGTTATTGCGGGTAAGCTGGATTTTGTGGAACAGGTCCATAGTGGTACAACCCCTGATATGTTTGATAAGTAAACTGAGGTTGACTTGTTATAATTGTACTTGTACTAGGTTGTCATGCAGGCATCTGAATAGTAATCTAAATTGTAGGTCCAGAATGCGGGATAGAAACTTGAGGAATCTGTACCGATGTTTGAGGGGCAGAAGTAATAGGAGCTGTAGACACTCTAGGAATAGGTGTGGTAGGTTGAACAAAATTCTAAGCAATAGTTTGTGGTGGAGTCCTAGGTGTACTCAGACCAGGTTGTTGAACATGACCAGATGCAGGTATTTGTATGGTAGGCTGGACTGGTTGTTGAGTTGATTATAACCAATTTGTTGTCCAACTTGATAATAAGGTACTTGCACATTTGGTTGTAAATTTTGTTTGAATTGGGATGGATCCCACACCATTCCAGGATATGAGGGTCCCAATGAAGGTTGTGCATAAGGCAGACCATAACTCGGTTGAACATATGGCTGATAATTGGCTGGATAATTTCCACCTCCTTGTAACATTTGCTATTCTGAATAGAACTGTTGTCCTAAAGGAGGTTGCAATCCCTGAGCTGGGTACTACCCTTGAGGTTGATATTGATATTGAGGCATGTACTGACCTTGAGGCATATATTGTCCCCGGGGTTGATATTGACCTTGAGGTATGTATTGTCCCTGGGGTTGATATTAACCCTGAGGTATGTACTGTCCTTGAGTTTGCCCCCCAGGCTGTATTTTACTACTTTGAGGTTGCCCCCAGGTGATAAATTACTAGCTTGAGGTATGGGGTTTGGAATGTTTCCAGACATCATATAAATTTTCTCATCGTTCATAGTTCTAGTGTTTGATTCATTCGAGCCAGATGATGACATTGGTTTGGTAGGAAGAGGAGATGCTCCTAATAATGTACCAGAGAGTGACTGATAGCCTACAGGAACAGACAGAACACTATACAAAAACGTTTCTGGTGATTCAATAAACATAAATGACTCACTAGACATGTTTAACAAAGGTCTATAACCTATTGGTGTAGTGTAAAAAGGAATTCGGGGTGGCGAATACTTTAGACCTACGTTTTGTAGAAAATATGTTAGTGAAGAATACCAAGCATCTTGTTCGTGAAGCCGAGAGGCAAATGGTGAAAGCACTTGACTTTCAGTAGATCCACCCGGGATCAAACCTCAGTGGAGACGCCTTTGTTGTCTCTTGGCTAGAAGAGTAGGCGAACCCATAGCGGACGTCTCGGCTTGTTGAGGCATAAGTTATTGCTTCGTGTGTGCGGCTTGCAAAGGCATTGCACCTAGCCCATAGGTTTTACAGTGCGACAGTTGGATTTGAGACCCGGGCCTTGCTCAAAGCAACTCTCACCGATTCTGGTGTCCTAGATCTAAAAAAAAAGAAGAATACCAAGCATCTTGTCTAAAAGGACTGTAAAAAATTGATTCATGTTCTCTAAGATTTAAAGATTCCTGAGTTGAAGGAAGAACAACTTCTTCTTCAGTGTCAGTAATTTATTCAATACTAATAAGACCAGGAGGAAGATCTTCTATGATCTGATTTCTTACTCTGGGTGAATCAGGATAACCAGAAGTTGGAGTAGCTAACTCTAAAGTAGGTTCAAATGTGGCAGATTCAGTTTCTGGTTCAGAAATTTTATGTTTTTTAGCTGATAACTCACTTGTTGCAGTAGAAACTTTAGTTAATTCAGATATTGAAATTTTCTGTGGAGTATGTTATGCTATTTTCTGTTGATCTACTTCAGAATCAAGATGAATAATTATGGATGATTCTCTGTGTGCTGTTAATCCAGTTCTACTGATAACATTTGGTATCAGAGATTTAATTTTTTCTAATTGGCTTAGTGTATACTCAGGGGGTTTCCCCTAAGTTCTACGTGACTGTCTTGGTAATTCTGTCACGATTAAAACTTTTAACACACGAAATCAAAGAAAATTTCAAAAAATTCCCTAAATTTTCTAAGGAAACAATCAAATGAATCACTCGCCTATAAAAATCTAAGAGATCAATCCACGCACAAACATTAGATCTCCGCACTAAAAGCACTAGTTGGAGATGAAATCCAACATCATAGAATTTTAATGCAGAAATGGCAGTTGGAACAGTTACCCCAACAAACTGCTTAATGAAACAGACTGGTGCAAGTTTCTCCACTTAAACCATCTCGAGTGAAGATAACCCTCCAGAGAGTCCAAGTGAGTCTAGCTGACGTCTGCTCCAGGTACAGTGGGACCTCCCCTCCACCATCACCTTGGGAAAGAATCCTAAAGTTTATGGCCACCAAGGTCACCAATGGGAACACATATACCTGGGGGAAAAATCTACAATTCGATATACACGCAAGGGCAGAGTAACAAGCTCAATCCCCTTGAAGGCTCCTTGACATAATCCAAGGTTTACCGACAAGTGACCCCAGGCTCCTCGACAATGGTATATCCAAGGTTTACCATTTTTAATACGTGCACATCTTCTATCGTTCCCAATGAGATAGGTATGATTACCTCACTGGTTCGGATATGATCTCGTGCTTGACTCCTTTAGGAGGGGCTTCCCAGAGCATACATGCTACAATTGGATTTTCCTACCGCAAGATCAACTACTTGTTTGTTTTTATTTTCTTGGAGAGTTAACTAAAACCTATTCCAAGACACTAGCCTAAGCTATGTTGGTGGAAAAGAGCCCTAGAAAATATAAAATTTCTAGATTGATTTTAATTAAGCGTTACTTTTAATTCGCAGTTTCTTAGGACAATGGGTACGTAAATGAGACTTTGATGATGTTTTAATGACCCGACTCAAAATACACTACAATGCATCTATATGATAAACAACTCATTTCTTTTCAATGAAATCTAACTAGAGGAAAGAGTTGAGGGATTTCAATAACTTTCACAATATCAATTCTTTCTTTCCTACATGAGAAACTTGTAGAAATTTGCTGAATAATAATTAATTATCCACAGAGACTATCTGGTCACATACTATTTGAACTTCATACACAACACATAATCTCTTCCACTCAACTCAACTCGAGATCATCACATGCGGAAATAAAATCAAGCGATAACACATCAAATCATCATACACATTAACACGGTATGTATGGGGAAGCTTATAGGCTTGAAAACCCCACAGCTATTGTGTATATTATAATGGATAAATCATGTAACAAACTCGTGCAATACTCCTCACAAGTACTCGGTACTTTCTCATAAAGTTACAAACTAGCTTGGTTTTGAACATGTTGCAACACACCACTAACCGCCCTTGCCTCTATTGCGTGTTTCAATGCTATGGGATGGCCTCTTTATATAGATAAACCACCAGCCTGAACTGCACAATCCTCATGGGCTTACTCCTCCTATCTGTGTGTTTCAAATAGCAACAGTATAGTCACAACTGATAGCTAACTCCACCCTTTCATCTACCTCTTTCACTGGTCTCCACTGAACTGATCATACACTATAGTGAACTGATGTGTTCCTGAGTTGAATAATGAGTTACTAATTAATGAATTAAATAATATTTAATTCACTCCACTCATAACTAATTGATTAGCTAGTTAAACTAATCTCAACTAGTTCAACTAAAATAAACAGAACACAACTCCACTATCTGTCACATTAACTCCTCCAAACTTCTGCCACTGAAGTCCAATTGAAGTCAACCATGCATGATGCCATCAAACCCTTGGGAACCATGTGATTCCTCTGTCAGATGCATGAGCCACTTCTGTAGCTCGAACTGAAGTGCTCCAAGAGAGTAAACTGAAGTTTATAGTCTAAATATTATTAAGGGTAAATAATATTTGACTTCCATGTTTTAAGGAGAGGCGGTCTAAAAATAGACTTCGACCTCTTTGACCTCAAAAATAGAGTCTCATATATTTTTACCAACATGACACATACTTCAAGAATCTCAAACTGGAATCCCCGAACCATGCTCCATATGTCTAAAAATAGACATAGTCTAAAAATAGATTTTGTGCCAGAATTTGCCTGCGGGCCCACTTAGTGAAGGCGACTTCATTTCACTAAGCTCCATCATCTTGCTGCATTCTCAACACTCCCTCTCAGCAAGATATGGATTATCTGCAACCCCTATCCTGCCTCTGTGGAATTCGAACTTGCTCCTGGTGAGCGCCTTCGTCAGGATGTCGGCATCCTGATCCTCCGTGGGAACATATGAAAGCATCATGATCCTCCACTGAACACAATCTCTGATGTGATGGTACCTGATGTCGATATGTTTGGACCTATCATGAAATACTGGATTAGCCGAGAGCTTGATGCAGCTCTGGTTATCACAGTAGATCACTGTAGGCTCCAAATGCAACCTGAACAAACCTGCGAGGATCTTCCTCATCCAAATAGCCTCGCATGCAACCAAGCATTTTCAACAATGTCGCACGGCGCCCGAGCTCACCTAAACGCCCAACTGGTGCGCCCGTTCCACCGAACGCGCCCATGAAGTCTTGGGGCGTTACAACCATGGAGCTTTGAAGATCCTGCAGCAGATTTCTACTGGGCTTCCTAAGGGCACTCTTGCGCAGTCAGATCAGTGCAAGGGGTGTACTTTAGGGAAGTATGTGAAAGCCACCTTTCACGAGAAGGATAGTCGCGCCACGACGATCCTTGAAAGAGTTCACACAGACGTGTGTGGTCCTTTCTCAGTTGCTTCGACAGCAAAGCACAAGTATTATGTGATCTTTGTTGATGATTTCTCTCGAAAGTGCTGGATCTTCTTCATGCGGAAGAAGAGCGATACATTCGCGAAGTTCTGTGAGTTTAAAGCACTGGTCGAGAAGGATTCGGGGAAGAAGGTGATTGCTCTAAGGAGCGACAATGGTGGTGAATTCATCTCGGCTGAATTCAAGGAGTTCTGCAGCGACAAGGGTGGTGAATTCATCGTCAGAAACAGTGCATGGGAGATTGTCCCAAGACCGGAGGGGAAATCAGTGGTGGGTTCGCGATGGATCTACAAAGTGAAGCAGGCAGCTGACGGGAGTGTGGAGAAGTACAAGGCGAGATTTGTCGCCCGTGGCTTCTCACAGATCGAGGGGATCGATTATGAGGAGACCTTTGCACCTGTCGCAAAGTACTCTTCCATACGGACGATCCTTGCTCTCTCAGCGCAGATGGGGTGGCACATTCATCAGATGGATGTGAAGACTGCGTTCCTCAATGGAGTTATTGAGGAGGAGGTGTACATAGAACAGCCTGAAGGTTTTGAGATCTTCGAGCGATTAGTCATGTTGGTGGGGTCGCTTATGTATCTGGTCAATACACGACCCGATATATGCTATGCAGTTAACCAGCTTTCGCAAGCTATGGTTAAGCCTACCAAGCTCTTTTGGAAGGAGGGCAAGCATGTATTGCGCTATATCAGAGGCACATCGGGATATGGTCTATGGTACAGACAGGAGGATGGAGCGAAGCTTTCTGGCTTCACTGATGCAGATTGGGCAGGGAGCCCAACGGACCGGAAGAGCACTTCTGGAGGAGTTTTCAGCATTAGGTCGACAGCAATTTCCTGGTACAACAGGAAGCAGAGATCCGTGGCACTCAATTCAGCAGAGGCCGAGTACATGGCAGCTAGCTTGGCTGCATGCGAGGCTATTTGGATGAGGAAGATCCTCGTTGGATTGTTCGAGTTGCATTTGGAGCCTACAGTGATTTACTGTGATAACCAGAGTTGCATTAAACTCTCGGCTAATCTAGTATTTCATGATAGATCCAAACACATCGACATCAGGTACCATCATACTGAGATAGTACTGAGTACTTGTGAGGAGTATTGTACTGAGTTGTTACATGTTTTCTCCATTATAATATACACAATAGCTACGGGGTTTTCAGCAATAAGCTTTCCCCATACATACTGTGTTAATGTGTATGATGAATTGATGTGTTATCGCTTGTTTTATTTCTGCATGTGTGATGATCTGAGTGGAGAGTGAAGCAACCAAGTTCGAAAAAGAAACAAGGACGAACAAGCAAGAAGTCAAGGGTAGCACACGAGTTGCCAACAACTCGTTGGGCGCAGAAACGAAGACGAACCGAGCGTTGGTCGAGTCGGGTCGTAGTCGTGCACGCCGCACCGCAGGTCGGGTCGGGCGCAGCTGAACGGCGGACTTGTTAATTTTAAACCATCATCACATTACATCTCTCTCATATATAAACAATAAAATGCATCTCTCAATGCAATATGAATTAAATATATTAAGTTATAATAAATTTGAAGGAAGAAGCCAAAGTGAAGCATTAAACCTAAGGAACAAGCAAAGAGTATGCTTGTGAACATTATAAGGATCAAGTTTTAAATTTATATAATGCTTCAAATACATTTTCTACATGTCTAGTGCAAACTTAAAATGAAAATTTCCATTAAACTTTAACATAGGTAACAAAGTAAAATCTCATTATAGACAATGGTGATCTAGGTGGATATTAGTTGCCACCCACCTCTTCCATTGTCTCAATGGTTATATATTTTCTTGGCAGTTTTTCTATAATTTATGGGTCCCAAAATCACGGGGCCTTTTTGAGGTCCTAAATGATGTTTTTTGGCAATTTGAGAGGCCAAGAGTTGCCATAACATGCCCTATTCCTGGTCGAAATTTGTATTCCTTTAATAGTTCTTTCTACCGAGCTACTATGCACCCTAAACAAATATTGTATGCAAAATTTGTACCCTCAGGAAGTTGATGTACCAACTAACCACCTCAATATCCACAAACCTTAAATTGTTGTTTGATCTTTTGGGATTAGGGTTTTAGACCTATAAGGTTCTTTATTTATGTTAAAATGACATTCCTTTAGCCTCTTTTAATATCAATTGTGAATGCACATAGCTGCCATCTCTCTATGTTTAGAGATAGATACCACCATTCTAACCAAATCAAATTCAGGGTCAAAGCTTTGAAAATCCAAGTCTTATTATGGAAATAAGAGATCATATAATGTACTTGGGAACTCATCACCATGCATATTAGTGGAATCATTGGTGTTAGGGTGATGGTTTTCCAAGCCTTCATCTTGATTAATGAATTGAATCCCACTTGACTAATATCAAGATGTTGAGATTCTTTACCAAAAAATAATGTAGAAACATCATTTTGACATAGAGGAATTTGAAAAAAGAAGAGAGATTAATTGTGTCTTCATCCTTTTGTTCCTCTACCTGTGAAATGTAACCATCTTGTACCTGATTTCCATGTAAACCAACTAATTGGGAGTTAAAAGTATCTAGAGAAACTACAATTGGAGTAGGTTGATCGAATCAAGGTACATAGGGTCATGTGGTGTAAATTGTAGAGGATGAAAGGTAACCCTTATATAACCAATACTTTCTATTAGATCAGATTCAAGTTTTGAATCATGCGCATCAATATTCAGCTAAGGCTCCATGGATTTATTAGAACATTTAAATTTTCCCTAGATACGATCTTGTCCATGGGGAGGAAATAAAGATAGGATAAGTGGATCAATGGTTCGATTCTCAAGTTTTCCAACTTCACTACCAGTACATGATACTACTTTATATGGTGATGGAAAAGGAGGAAGAGAAGGAACAAAAAGGAGAGTAGGTTCATCCTTTGAAATTTTAATTGCCCCACGACTAAGAAAATTTGGGAGACTCATATAAGATTCATTTTCATATGGTTCTAAGGAAATTTGAACTAAATATTGAAAATTTTCATTCATAAAATCCCAATCCACATCTTCCTTGGAAAATTCGTAGCAAAGGTGAAGAAAATTATCCATAAAATCCTCTAATGATTCATCATATTTCATTATCAGTTAATTTATCCTCTTATACACATTTCAATAACCATACATGTCAAAGGTTTGATGAAGCTCCTGGAACGATTAGCTCTGCCCTCTACAGTTTAGAGATCTCTAAGCAAGTGGAAACAACTCAAAGGAAATGAAATCCAAAAGGAACAGCAACATAAAAGAAACAACAATTACAATTCTTCAAAAGAAACAGCAACTATGATTCAATCGAAATTCGAACAACTGGATATTCTAAACCTGTCGACAGTCCAATTGTAATCTAATAGCAATCCATAAATGAATGGAACAGTAACTCACTGTAATTACAGAACAACACCGCTGATAAATAATAATAAGTTTGATAAATGAAACAGCAATGGATCAGCGTTTACTTCAATCAATTAATGAAACAACTCTGTAATGCAAATAAATCTTAAACACACATTGCGCATTAACAAACCAAGATTAATAATATAGCAGCATAGTGAAGTACCGCTGGGTCTACCTCAGAATTCTAAAGGATAGATGAAACTGGTGATTTTATATTAATCAAAAGAACATTACAGACAACGTTCTCTCACGACAGAGAGTCGAGAATTTAATTGCAAAGGAAATATATAAGTCTTTTACAAAAACAATTCACCGTCGTCTATCACTAAAGATCGACGCCTTTATATTCCATCCTTGGACGGACAAATCAAGAAAGACGATCAGTTTATGCAGCGATCCCTATCCTGAGGGATTCGCACCTCCTTTGTTTTATCACAGTTCTGTTTTCTTTGTTTAGAGCCGAGCTGTCTCTTGCCCTTTTCGGGCAATCCGTTCAGATCTTCTTGGCTTCAGCTAACTATGGTTCATCGCAAATGGAGTAGGAGTCAGACTGTTTTTAGCCACGCCTTTGATACATCTCCTCACCTCTTCGAATTCCTGATTTGACAATAAAAACAATCTTTAGTTATCCTTTTTAGTCTCAATGTAAACCTTTCCAAATTAATTACAATTATCATGATAAATTACCTTTTCAAGACAAACTGAAGTATGTTTATGGTGAAAGAATGAACAAATACATAAGAATTTCATACCTCTTTCAATGGCCAACATACCCCCCTGCTCTTCCTTTTTCATGTCCTCATGAAAACTATAATTTACATGGAGAGCCGTCAAAGAGTAAGCTGGAGAAGGTTTGTCATTGAAGGGTCTAAAACCATGATGTGCAGCTAACTCTTCGAGAATATGTCCTGCCTGTCCCTTGGGAAGCTCATAGATAGCTTTGTAATCCAAAGCAGGGTACCAAACAATGGGGCTACGGAACCTACACCCTAACCAAAATGGCCCTTCCTTCAAGACAAGATGGCCATAGGCAATGAAACGATCTGCAGCTAGCCCAAAGTTCCTATAATTGAATGGCTCCCTACTTTGTACGTTTTGACTCGAGGTTTTCCACCGGATCTTGGCTGCTACATAGGCCTGGTCCCTAATAGATGAAAAATAGTCCGTTCCTTTCAAAATGATCGACTTATGAACAGGCCCCAGAGCTTGGGTAACACCTTTCCTTGTCATTAGACTTTTCTGCCTAGCCCATAATTGACGTGGGTCCTGAGGTTCACTTCTGACCCATAGATCCAATGCATTCTCCTGCCTTGCAAAGGAATTATAGGCTTTAAGCCACTTTAATTGATTTACGACAAAAGAAATGAAGGCCTGAAACTGTACATCTCCAATAAAAGGGCTAGGATTTGATTCACAGTCATTTTCAAGAATTAAATTATGCAAATAAAACTCACACAACGGGCGCTGTACTTTGTCCCCGTAAATCTTGCAACAAGATATCAGGTTGTCTATAGTTCTTAACTCTATTTATTTTCCAGCCCTAACTGCCTTGATTTTTAATTGCAAATACCTTTCTAACAGAAACAAAGCATAATTTTTGGCAGGGCACCTACAAGCTAAGACATCAGTATATAATGAGCAGAGAATGTCCATTTGTTTTCGTGTTAATTTTAATTGGTTGCTTACCTTATCAACTCTTATCTCTGCTTCTCGACGTTTTTCATGGGCTTCAGCTTCTGCCTCATGAACAATTTTCATCTGCTGCTGTAATTCTTGGTATTTCCTCCTTGGGACAGTATCTTCTTCCAGTTTTTGTCTCTCCATTCGAACCTGTGCCAGTTCTTCTTGCAGTCTAACTAATTACGAATCACTAAAGGTTTGTTGACTGCTCGATTGGTTGTTTTCATTCAAAACTGGTTCTTCTGGAACAGCTGATGTTGGGACGGCTGTTTGCTGCTCCCAGAAATCATAAGTAGGCTCTCGTACCGTTTCTTCTTCTGGAACAGCTGATGTTGGGACGGTTGTTTGCTGCTCCCAGTCCTCATAAGTAGGCTCTGGTACCGTTTCGTATTCTACCTGAGGGTTTCTATTAGCAGTGACCCTTCTCTTTTTCGATCTTCGCTTGATGACAGAGTTTCATCTTTTAGGAGTTCGCTTAGGTGTCTGCTTCATTTTTAAAATCCTAATGGTTTGCCTAAGCTGCTCAATCACATTATGAAGCTTTTTCCTTTCTCTGCGAAGCTTCTCTACTTCCGTTGTTCTCTTCTTCTTTCTTAAGGGGACAGTAGTTTGCTCATCTGACCCTAATTGCTCAGCAGGGCTTTGAGCCGTGCCCTCAGTGAAATCTTCTTGCACCTCTTCTTGGGGTTCTTGTTCCATAGTCTCATGCTCTTGATTAGATTCCTCGGGAATCATTTGCTCAGTTAACTCTGCGGTTTCCTGGGGGTTTCCAGATCGAAATGTTGGCTCAGCATGCGCATTCTCCTGTTCGTGCATCTCAGTAGAAGCAACCCTAGCTTCGCTAGGGTTTGCTGTTTCATCAGTTACACCCCTATCAAAGGCAGAGCATTCTGGCATTTGATTAATGTCACTGTTGGGGTCCAGAGACCGTGCGTAATTGCTCATGTTGGCCAAAATCTAGGCCAATTGGTCTTCCTGCAGAGGGCTCGTGTTGACATTTTCGACAGGCTCTGTTTCATCCTCTTTGCTGCTATTCGCATCACAGGTGTGATAACTACCTTCCTCATCCGAATACCGTATTTCACCTTCAACTTCTTCTTCCTCTGAATCTCCTTCGATCTCTTCTTCGTCCGAATAACGTATTTCTTCCTCCTCTGATTGCTTTTCGCCATCAGTATGGTAACTTGCCTCTTCCTCATCCGAATAACGAGGATGTTCCTCTTCATCTGAGCTGTTTAATTGCAGGGGTTGAGCACTGCTGCTCAGGAGTTCCTCTGTTACTTTCTTGCTTCGTTTTAATTGGGAGGATTGTCTGTAAGTGGAGGGCTCGGCTATTGAGCCGGCCATCCTTTTCCGTCTCGGAGTGGGTAAAGCCATCCCTCCTTCAATAGAAAAAATTAGCTCTTCCCAGCTGGTTTGCTGTTGGGTGAGGCTGTAACTTACTATTAGCCGAATCAAGCAATGGTGGCTGACCACCGTGTCTGCATGCTTTGCTTTTCTAATTCCATGAGCAATATCATGCAATAAAGAGTTTAAGAATGCAGGTAAATTGATAGTGCATTTTTGTTTTAGCACAGCTAATAGCTTAAGATGGCGAGGTCTTACCACGTCTTTTCTACCGTCGCATGTTATGTAAGCCTGCACGATCCTGGCTAATTCTGTCCATGGTTCGCCTAGCGACACCGGGTGTACTCCTCTCCCTTTGACTATTAGCCTCTGTCCTTCATCTTGAAAGATTTGCATGGCCTCCCGAATTCTGATTTTCTTCTGAGTCCAGACAGTTCCTTGTGCGGGGATGCCAGATACTTCTGCAATTATCTCATCGGTCACTGCTATCTGCCTTCCTCTGACTGTGGAGGAACCTTCCTGCAGATTTAACAAGAATTCAGTAGCCACTGCTTCATGGGGTTGCTGCATTCTCATAAAGTATGTAATCCATCCCGGTTTGTCTAATATTGCCCGTGCAGCATCAGAGACAACCAACGTCTGAGGTTCGCTGCAAATTGGATGTCCTCCCATTTCTGTTCTTCGTTAATTGTTCTCAACACACGGTAACCTTAATGGAACAGCACAGCACAGTTCGCTAAAATTCGTTATTTTCTGAAAATGCAAGGGTTTTAATTCATAAAAATCTATTGCAGAGATACAGGTGAAGAAATTTTGGGTATCTGATCTGCATGCAGATATTTCCGCCCCCAAAACGAATGAAAGGTCGACCTCGACCGTCGATTAAGGTGGAATGTGTGGAACAGCAATAGGACGGCAGTGAAAAAACAGGCGCAATCATGATAAAGTCAATCAAATTAAGTAATTACTGAAATCGATGCGTACAAAATAATGAGGGAATCGCGTTGTGATAAGTCAAGTATGAGGTGAAGGGACAGCAAAAGATTAATGTAATTGCGCTATTTACCACATTAAAGTAATATGACCGATTTATAATATTTTTCATGTGTGATGGTTCGGGGATAGAACTTATGGAATTTTATGCATTTCGTTTGATATTCACAGCAAAGATAATCTGCGAAACTGTTGTTCCTTTCAAAAGGAACAGCAAGGAAATGCTCTGCGGACATGCTGTTCCGTTTGAAAGGAACAACAAAAACACTGCGCGAAACTGCTGTTCCATTCGAAAGGAACGGCAGAAAATATCCTACGAAGGTGCTGTTCCTTTTGAAAGGAACAGCAAAAACACTCTGCGAAACTGCTGTTCCTTTCAAAAGGAACAGCAGAAGTGTTGTTTCGTTAGAAAGGAACAACAACGCGAAAAAAACACAGAATTTTTATTATTTTTCGTTTATAAAGAAACTAAATTCAAACGAAATAAAGAAGTATTAACAAGGAAACGAATTTCAAAAACAGAAACCAAAAATAGAAAAAAAAGAATGCATTATGTACAAAAATTAAAAAAACCAATTTATCAAACTGGCGCGGGAGAGGGATTCTCCCCTTCAGCAAGAATTTCAATGGTGGAGTCTTCCCTTAACTGCTGGCAAAAGGATTCACGGGTAAGCGGCTTACGATATAATCGAACTCGATGGTCATTAACCTTAAAGGAATGCCCATATCCGTCAATGGTGACTAGTGTGAGAGTTTTTTTGGAATCTAAGCTTCTATGATCCATAATATAAATTAGTAGAAATTCTTTTGGTAATAATCACATGCAAAAGAACGAGGTCGACGCATTTCGAACCAACCAGTGTGGTTCATCATCAGGACTATGTGAGAGATCAGATCCAGACATTAAGTATAAATAGATGTAGAGATGACTCAACTAGCCGTTAGGATAACGGCTAGTTTGACTTTGAAAAAGTAAATATTCCATTATTTATTTAATTTTATTAATTTTATTTATTAAATTATTATTTTATTTATTTATAAAACCTTTAATATATTAATATAATGGTAAGTAATTTAACAAATCGTGGTGTATATATGTAAATTTTTGATTAAATTATATAATAATTAATTATTATTATTAATTAATTAATATTTAATTAATTCTTATTCATATGATTTAATTATAACAAACCATCTATCAAATAGTTAAACAAAGAGTCAAAATAAATAAATAAATAAATAAAAATAATCAAAATAAAAATAATAAAAAAAAAATAATAAATAATAAATAATAAATAAATAAAAACAAAAATATAAATTAATAAATAATAAAAATAAATAAAAATATTTTATTAATTAATTAATTAAATAATTAATATTAATATTATTATTATTTATTATTTATTTATTTATTTATTTATGGTCATGTTACCTTGTCGGCATCCAATGTAGGCATCGACAGTGGCCAACCAAGGTCTTCCTAAAATTAAAGGGTGTCCATCTAGCTGGTTCTTTGGATTAATAACTAGGAAATCAGCAGGGTACTCCCAATAATCTACAGATACCATGACATCTTGTAAGGTGCCTTCTGGTTTAACTACTGATCGATCAGCCAATTCCAACAAGGTTGTTGTTGGTTCAAGTGATGTAATGCCAAGTTTCTGACAGGTAGTGGTTGTTAAAATGTTGATTGCTTCTCCTAGATCAGCTAAAGCATTAGGAAATGATTGGCCATTGATCTGAACTGTTACTATAGGGTTTCCTGGATCTTCGTACTTGATAGGTGTTTCCATTCCTGATCTAATAAATCAGATAAGGTACAGACTATTTGAACAGTGGGATTGGTTGTTACTCTCCTCTTTGGTTTTTTTATGCATAATTCCAAGTAATGGTTTTTGCGTATATAGGAATATCTTGAATGGCTTGGAGGAGAGGGATTCTGATACATAAATTTTTTAACTCTCCCAGAAGATCAAAATTAGGCCGTTCTAATGGGCGGGGGATGATCAGTCGTTTTGGGAATGGTGGAGAGGAAGTTATTCCTTGTTGTTGTTGATTCTGTTGTTGATCTTGATGTTGATTCTGTTGTTGAACTTCACTCCCATTGTATTCTGTTTGTTCTACCAGTAACGGATTTTCAATATTCTCATCATTATTTCTCCCTGTTTCAACTATACGCCCAGACCTTAATTGAATATCATTACACTCCATTAGTTCAGTTTCTACTTCAGGAGGTTCTGTTATTTGAACAGACTGAACTGGTCTATTGTTTGGGTTCGGGTTGGGTTGGGCTGGGAGTTAAGGTCTTAAATTAGTCTGGGGGTTTGGGTAAGGCGCTGGCAGTGTAGGTTGAGAGGGAGGGATAGCTCCTACTGGCTGATTTGAAGGTTTTTTCCAGTTTGACTGCCAGGCCTGATTCTGAGAAGTAGAAGGGGACCATTGTGTAGGCCAAAATGGTGGCCAAAAAGGAAAGCTAGGCCAGTTATTCTGATTTGTTTGATTGGGCCAACATGTAGGAGGAAATAGTTGTTGTGACCAATTAGGAAATGGTGATTGATTCTGCCACATTCCGCTATATTGTTGAGCATTATATTGAGGTTGAAAAGAAAATGGATCATTTGACATACCTGATGGTCGTGGCTGCCACTGTCGGTGCTGGTTAAGCAGACACACCACTTCCGATTCCTCTTCTGCCTCTTTATAAACTGCTTTTAAGCCAGGAAGCGATGGGCATCCTTCTGTAGGGTGATCTCTTGTACAAATGGCACATACTTTAACCACATCAAATGGGCATTCTTTGTGGCTATGTTTCTTTCTACACCTGGGATAGAATATTGCAAGATTCTGCTCTACTTTTTCCTGCTTCTGCTTGGCTTGCATGATATCAAACTGTGTTGTTAACGTCCCCAGTATGTCTGTCTTAAAATTTTCTAACAGATTTCCGATCTCTGCACAAGTCACACCTTCATTAGAGGGCTTATTCTCCCTTGTAACTATGTCACGTTCAGCTGATTTCAATCTTGTATTACCCCTCGAGCACCTGATGCACAAATCAACAATGTCAGAATAACTTTCTTGATATATATCACCCTTTCCCATAAGATTTAATGTCTCAACCCACTGATATTTCATTCCCCTAATTAATGCAGTTTTCAAAACGTTATCAGGTAAGGGTGAAGACGCATAGGGTGATCTTTGAAGATTGTACTGAAATCGTTCCACATATTCTTCGAAGGTCTCACTGGGTTTGGCTGTCATCTGAAATATCTCATCTTTTATTTCTCGTGACCTGCAATAGTCTTGATATTTCTTTAAAAACGCAGTCTTCATATGGTCCCAATCTGTTATGACACCTCCACCTAATCCCATAAACCATCTTAGTGTTGCTCCTTTTAACGTAGAAGGGAACAACTTTAGTTTTTGGGGGTCGGTGGTATAATCGTATCCTCTACACAGCACATCAAATTCAAACATAAACACATCTGGATATTCTGATGTTAGACCATGAAAGGTACAGGAATATGTTGGAGAGGGATAGCTTTCATGGGTGTGTTAACTGCAGTGTCTACTATAGGGTATTGCAGCGTAGAGGTTTGTTGCTGGTTCGGGTTTTGGTTCTGGGCCATTTGATAAAAAATATGCCAATACCCTTCTGGGATCTCTAGGGAATTTCTAGGTTGGCGAACAGGGGTGGAAATGATTTTTACAACACTTCCTCTGTCTGGAATGGGTATTCCCTGTTGTCCTACTGTTTGAGGTGACTCAAATCCTTGGTTTTGAATAGGTTGAACAACACTTCCCCTATTTGGGCTCTTTATTGTCTGAGTAATTTTAATAGGTGATTTTGTGTTTTCTCCTGTTTCCCCTTCTCCTTCCTGGAGGTTGCTGTCGTTCCCTTCTTGCAGGAAACTTATGCAAGGATTCTAAATTTCTTGGGAATCTTGCTTAATTCCCTCAGTTGGACTGTATATCTCAGCGAAGGCCTCAGATGGTGATTCTGTAGCCTGAAGGGAACTAGTAGGCTGTCTAGAAGTAGTTCTTTTAAATCCTACGGATGGCTAAGACTCAATTTTCTTCAATATTTCATCAATAAAGGTCGTGCGCCCAAGGGTCACCGGCCCCTTAGGTTTTTCGGCTTTGGGAGGGTTCTTGTTTCGCTTAATTGGTTTATTCATTCAAAAGAAACAATTATTCATTCCTACCCAAAAGAAAATCTTATTTACCTCTACTGTGAAGCGAGCTGCGAGCAAGTATGTTTCTTGCCCAGTGCGCAGGTTCTTACCTTCTGTCTTTAATACCCAACTCTCCATGGGCAGAAGGAAATCAGCTATGCATTACTCCTATAAAATGGCATACACTCTCCCCGGCAACGACGCCAAAATGTTGAGCTGTAAAAAGGTATCTTTTAAACACCTAATTACCCCACATTAATCATCCATCCGAGAGCGTCTTTAGCACTTTGCTTCGAACTTCCTGCACTGTGGGGGCGCCCATGAGCATTGTATCATCTACGAATTGTTGATGCGTTACTGTGGGTCCTTGGTGTACCGGTTTGATGCCTTTGAGTTGATTCTGCTGTTTTTCCTTGGCTAAGGATCTTCCTAGCCCTTCTGCCATAATGACAAAGAGAAACGGAGACAGGGGATCTCCTTGCCTTATACCTCTGGACAGAATGAAGGGTTGAAGGGGTCCTCCATTCAGTAGCATTGAAAAGAAAGCACCTGAGACCAGTTCCATTATCCAATTTGTCCATTGATGACTAAATCCAAAAGCCTGGAGGATTGCTCTCATATAGTGCCAGCTGATTTTATCAAAGGCCTTTGAAAGGTCAAGCTGGATAAGCATACCTGGAGTCCTTTTTGTTTTGAGAGAATGCAACACTTCTTGAATGAGGATTATGATGTTAGTGATCTGCCTACCTTCAACATAACCAGTTTGTTCCTGAGAAATGATTGAGGGGAGGACAGATTTAAGTCTGCTAGCCATCAGTTTGGAAAGGATTTTGTAAAGGACATTACAAAGGGCTATGGGACGAAACTTGTCGGGGGAGTCAGCCTGGTCTGATTTGGGAATTAAGGTGAGGAATGTGGCATTGATGGCAGGAAAAAATTTCTTGGTTCTATGAAAGTTCCTTACTAGGTTGAGAAGGTCAGCCTTAATAATGGGCCAGCAAGCTTTAAAGAATTCGATTGTAAAGCTGTCTGGTCTGGGAGCCTTGTTCGAGGCCATGTTGAAGATTGTTTCTTCAATCTCCTGCTCAGTGAATTCTCTTAGAAGGAGGGAGTTTTGCTCCTCTATAACTAAGTTGGGAATGGCAGCGATAATTTCATTGATGGCTCGGGTTCTATCTTGAATGGGATCGCTGAGAAGAGAAGTGAAAAAAGAGTTGAGTTCAGATCCTATATGCTCCCTTTTATAAACTTGATCGCCATCAGCTTTTTTGAGGGAGAGGATGTGATTATGTGCTCTATGCTGAATGGTTGACTTATGGAAGAAACTAGTGTTGCGTTCTCCTTGTTTTAACCATTGCACTCTCGACTTCTGCCTCCATAGCAGCTCTTCTTGTTTTAATCGTTCTTCCCATTGCCTTTGCAGATTTTATTCTTGAGCTATTCTTTCATCATTGGGCCCTTCTTTGATCAAAGATTGCTAGAGGTTCGCCATTTTTTCCTCGAGTTATTTTTTGGCTTGAAATATGTCGCCAAAGGTGTTTTTGTTCCAGCGTTTGAGGTTGATTTTTATTGTTTTGAGCTTCTGCTGGAATATGTACATGATATTGTTGCTCCTTATGGTGGCTTGAGTCCACCAGCGTTGTATGTTTTGCATGAATGATGGGTGCTCTGTCCAGAAGGCTTCAAATCTGAATTGTCTGTTGTGGGGCTTATCCAAATTGGTGAAGTGAATATGCACTGGCCAGTGATAAGATCCTCTGATAGGCAGAATGCTGGCCTCCATGTCGATATTTTACAGCAGAATGGATTCCGACATGAGGAACCTATCGAGCCTTGATGCTATCTGCATGTTTCCTCCTTGCTTATTGTTCCAGGTATGCAGACCATTGACTATGGAGATGTCAATGAGTTTGGATTCAATAATAAAGGTGTTGAATGCTTCCGATTCCTTATCCAATCTTTGTAAGCCTCCCTTTTTTCCTGCTAGATTGGTGATCATGTTGTAGTCTCCGCCTAAAATCCAGTGGTTTGCCCCATGGTGTTGTCTGACTTCGTCCCGGTCTAGCAGCATCTTCAGCTTTTCCTGGATTCGTTGGGGTCCATACACGTTGGTGATGTAGATCGATTGCCCTGAGTCTGGCATGTTGAAAATGTTCGATAACGAGTGCTTGGTGGACAGAGCATTCTGCAAGAAGAATTTTCTTTTGTTCCAGAACATGAGTAACCCTCCTGCTTGACCGATAGCATCTATGCTTATGCAGTGATGACTGTTGGAAACAAGTTTTTTGAGTGTCTCTGTGCCTTTGGGAGAGCATTTTGATTCTTGAAGAAGTATGATGTCTGGGTGTAGCGAGAATAAGCAGTTTTTCGAGATCCTTCTTTTGGTGGTGCCGTTGAGCCCCCTGATGTTCCAAGTTGTGATTTTCATTGAGCTACCTTTGGAGTAGATAGGACCAAGGCCCTGATTTTTCCTTCATTGATTAGGCATCTGCCTGGTTCTTGTATTTGGTGTCTTGTGGATTTGCACCCTCTTTTTCTTCCTGGTCCTTGTGGCTTGTATTGATCCAAATCCAGGTTGGCTTGAATGCCCGTTTGGCTGCTATTTCCCCATTTCCTTTTGGCTGCATTTTGGTTGATGTATTCCAGCTGCAGGTATGCCATTTCTATCTTCTCCAAGTGTTCTTGGGGAATGGCATCGACTCCCAGTTTGGACCATTTCTCATTGACCTTTTGGAGATCTAGATCGCCTAGGATCTCCTCCAGAGGATTGTTTGAAGTGGTTGAGGATGGCTGCTCTGTTTGCATTTCTGTGCATTGAGAAGTTTGCAGTGAGGTGTGGCTGGTATTAATATGAATGGGAGAGGATTATGGTTTGTGTTGCGGTGCCTGGGCGTGGATTGAATCCGAGGTTGTGCTCGGGGCGTTGGTTGTAATCAAAGATTGACTTAATAATGACGGATCTTGATCATTGGGGGCCTGGGAGACTATAGGGTGCTCCAATGAGTCAAGATTGCTCAGAACTTCAAAGTTGTTTTGCTGGGTCGAGGCAGTATTGGTGGGGGTTGTATTGGTGGAGGGTTTCGAAGGCTTTTTGCCTTTCTCCCCTTTGTTCTTTCTTGAGATGGAGGTGAAACCAGGTGTCGACAGGCTTGCACAATGGAATACATTTCTTTGTCATAGGGTGATGAACTTGGTCTGATGTGACCTTTCTGCAACAGCTCCTGAATCTGCCTCTTGATTTCATCATTTTCCAGAACAGAGCGCCGATAGATCGGTCCATTGGGTAGCGGCGCACCTGGGGTCAGATCAATCGGGTGCTTGACCTGACAGTGCAAAGGAACCCCTATGGGTGAGGTGAAGATGTCCCCGTACTCCTCCACAACCTTATCCATTTGTTGTTGTCGTGCAGAGGAGCCCTGTCTGGAGGTCGTGGAATTATCTTAAAGCTATTCTTGAGGTGTTTGGATTTTATTTAAGATGGATCTATTGGATAATGCCTTTTATTTCTACTCCTAATTACTTTATTCTTCTTAACGGAGTTCCTTCAACTCCCTTTAATGCTACCTAGGGTTTAAGACAAGGGGATCCACTTTCCCCCTTCCTTTTCATTATTGCAGCAGAAGGCCTTGGTTGACATATTAAAAGTAAGATCCAAGGAGGTCAACTTAAAGGCATTAATCTTTGGGGGGCAGGTTTAAAACTTTCGCACCAACAGTTTGCAGATGACTTTATGCTCTTCTGTCAAGCCACTCTAAAAGAATCTAAGGAAATTCTATCCATTCTTAAAGATTTCATGGAAGCCTCTGGAACTCTTATCAATAATGACAAATAAAATGTGTTTATATTTAATATTAATATTCTCTCCCAAAGATTCCTATTGCCTACCTTGGGATTCAACATCGGATCCTTCCCTATGAAATATTTAGGAATCCCTCTCAATCTAAATTCTCTTCGGGTCTCTGGGTGGAAATATCTCATTAATCGCATATAAGCTCGACTTCAAAATTGGGCATTTCGGGTGCTTAATGCTCTGAGTCGAGTTGTTATGTTAAGAACAGTCTTACAATCCATTCCCATCTATCAACTCTCTGGATTGGAAACACCTAAAATCTGTTGTAATGATATGGCTAAGACGTTTAAAAACATCCTATGGCAAGGATCTCAACAAGCTTGTAAATGGGCTCTCCTTTCATGGGATAAGCTTACGAAAATAAAAAGGACCGGAGGCTTGGGGTTAAGAGATCCATATTTTCTAAATCAAGTTATGGGAGCTAATCTCTGGTAAATATGGATACAATGGGGTAGAGATTTGTGGAAAATAATCTCAGAACAGAAGAATGAAATTTCCTTAACTATTGTAAGGAAATTAAAAGTTCAAATAACCCCTAAAGGATCCATTATTTGAAACTTGATAGCACTAAATAGATATCTCAACCAAGAACACAATTTTTGGGAAATTAGAGGAGGTGACATTGCCCAGTTTTGGGAGGAATCATGACAACAACAGGAGAAAATATTCAGTGAAATTGATTTAGGGGAGATTTTCCTATTCACTAACAGGCCGAATACTAAGACAATAGCACAATTTTTAGATGAAGGGACAGAGCTTCAATGGCGAAAATGGAAGCTAAAAGACCAGTGGAAGAATGCTCCAGAAACTTGTCAATGGGAAAACTATGTGAAAGAACTTAAATCTAGAAAATTAGCAATAGCAACACGAGAGGATATACTCATATGGGGGTATTGCACGAAATGCATGTTCACAATACAAGAAGGCCATTACATAAAATCAAATAACATTCATAATGTAGTTGTACCACTTTGGAAAAAAAATATGGTCGGAAAAACAATGGCCGAAAATTGAATACTTTTTGTGGCTACTTAGTCATGGAAAGATTCTTACCTAGGATCAGCTGCAGAAGAAAGGAATGCATGGCTGACTGACATATACTATGTGTAAGAAGAATGTAGAAACATTGGAACACCTATTGAATAACTTCTTTGTCGCTGAGACCTTGTGGAAAAAACTTTCGTCCCTCTTTCAATAAACATATAGGGACAACAAGAGCCTCAGGCATACAATTGAAGTCTGGAGAAAAGGAGGGTATAAAAGCCTTGTTCTTAACATAGTGTGGGGACTCTTTATGGGATTTCTCATATGGCTCGCCTGGAAAGAAAGAAATTGGAGAACATTCAGAGATGAGTATCGACAAATTGAAGAGATATGGAAAGTGGTTCTCGAGAATATCAAAGAAACTGTCCTCATCGAGAAATGGCATGAAGATGACTAGAAAGCTAATGGGAATGAGGATAGGATTTTAGCTATGCTTAACTTGAAACCCAAAATGCTCGCCCCAGCCTCATGTAAACAAAAACCTTTGGGAAGACATTCGCACGATCCCAAGATTCCTTTGGGAAGCTTGGAATCTCCACCCGATTACACCATAAGAATCCAAAGCCCATAATGCCTCCACATGAAATCAGGTAGGAATCCATAGTGCACTACACTTCCACCTAATAAATTTCGTGGGAATCCAAAGTCCACCCAAAGGATCTCCACCTTTGAAAACCAAGAGAAGTTCCAGAGTAACCAACATCTCCACTTGTGCAGGAATCAACAAATCACCCTACCTTATTAACGTGGTTGTTTTTACTTTTTGCAATGTTTCCCGACTAGTTGCGAGTGTGCACTAACAATGCTTCCACACACTCTTAATGCATAGTTGTCATCACTACGATGTGATTATTATGTCATTGACTTCCCTTTTCTACGAATAATGCTTGAATGCATCAATCATTGAATGACTCCCCTTGAGAGAGAGTGTGCTCTCATCTCCCAACTGTGTTGACTAGCGTCTACCATTCCACATGACCGAATTTTCCTTTATTTCTCTATTCCCATACAACATCGTCAATTCTTATTACAATGTGCAAATGATGTGGGTGACCGAATTTTCCTTTATTTCTCTATTTCCCATACATCATCATCAATTATGAGTACAACGTGAAAAGGACTTGGGTGGGAATAATTGCAACATTCAATACTTTTCCTACTTCCCCAAGCCATTCTATACTTTCCCTACTTGCCCAAGCCATTCTGAAGGAGCTTCCTCCTAGAGCTATAAATCTCTGTCCTTTCTCACAATCTAGACATTTCATTTTATCACATTCAATTGCAATTACCTATGAAAATATTTAGATGAGGGAGCAACTAAAAAGTGTTCACACATCCATAAAATCTTTTAATATTTAGGATTAAATAATATTAACAAATATTTAAAAATATTTTAATGTAAAAAAATAACAAAAAGCATTTTAATATCTAAAATGTAGTGCATAAATAAAATACATTAATATACATATTATGCATTTTATTTTAATGTTAAATATATATTATTTCCAAAATAAATTATATATGTACTAAATGAATTTGATGCTCAATTTCTAACTTGCAATACACACAAATGCATGTATATGAATTTGAACACACAAATACATGTATATGAAGTCAACCGTCAAAAGAATGCAAATCCCATAAACTAGAGGTTAACCTAATTCAGAAAATGAGCAACGAGAATAAGTGAGGTTGATGTTCTTAGAAAGAGGCCCATCCCTTTTCGTGCAAGATCTACACAATCCCATAGGAATAGAAAATTCAATATCAATCTAACCGGTGACCCTTGAGTTTATCGATTCCTCCAAAAAGATGTTGATGCCACTTGTAAAATATGAAGCCTTCTTAATGAAAGAGAAAGTTGAGCTTCTTGTAGTCGTGATTTATACAATCACAATGGAATCGACCATCAAATTTCTTCATAACTGACCACCGCTCGCTTTTACAAATCCCCAAAGAGAATTATGGTGCCTTTTTATTTTATATTACCATAGGAGAATATCAAGATCGAGCAATCAATTTGAGGACTTTCACAAAGCAACAAGTCATATTGTAAGGCCCCAAGACTTCATGGGCGCGTTCGGTGGGACGGGCGCGCCGGTTGGGCGTTTGGACGAGTTCAGGCGCCGTACGACGCAACGGGCGGCACGTCGCACCGTTGGAGAGGCACGGGCGCGCACGTAGCGAGGCGAGTCATGAGAGCGAGTTGGAGGAGAAGCGCGTCGAGTTAAACCAACACGGTGTTGGCAAGACGTTTATACCACAACGGGCGCCCCTTGGGCGAGCGAGCCGACGGGCGAGTCGGTGGGTTGACCGGCGTGTTGGGCGTGACCGACGCCACACTTCGTGGGCGAGCAACCAAACGTGGGGGTCGGCTCAGGTCGGCCGAGCGCCCCACACCCCACGATGCGACGTTTCATGGGCGGATGAATAAACGGGCGGGTCGGCTCATGGAAAACGAGCGACCACACTTCACTTGGACGTGCGTATATATATGATGGCGTGATGGAGAGTGGAGGCATCAAGCGAAAAGCGAAGATCAATCAACGAACAACATCAAGGGAGTTGCACCACGAGTTGCCAACAACTCGTTTGTGGAAGAAATGGCGAAGGCACGACAGCGAACGGGCGTTGGTTGAGTCGGGTCGAGCTCGTGCACGTCGCACCACAGTTTTGGTCGGGTCGGGTCGGGCGCAGCTGCACGATGGTCGGGTCGAGTCGGGTCGGTTCTGGGCGCCGAGTAACGGCAGGGGCCCAACACTAAAAACGTGATTTCGGGAGCGTTGGGTATCGGATTGAGGTGCCGTAAATTGAAGAAGGTGCATATTTCCGAAACGCATCCAACCATATGGGTGAGGGACAGATTGGACGCACGGTAAGCTCAGAAAACGCTCTGCATTGATTTGGAGCAACGACTGAGTGACCCGACTGACCAGCACTTCGTCAGTTTTGGGGTAGCACTTCTGAAGGTGAACTTGATGATCGTAAATGGTTGTAAAAGTATGTTGTAAGATAGTTTGATGATTGGTAAGCCTTAGAGCTTGACCAAAAGGCAAATAGCCTTGCCAAGGAGCAAAAGTGGTTTTTGCGGGATTGGACATTGTAATCATATTTTTATGAAACATAATATCTGGGCGGACTCATTTTAAAAGGGAGTTTCCCCTCCCTTGTATGTATGGGCGTACTTGTGGATTGATATTGATGTTTATGTTTTATTCCGCACATTGAAAGAACATTTGTAATATAACTAACGAATGTTGCTATAGGCGTAGTCTGGGTACTTGAGTATTTAGAAAAAAGAAAAAGTACGGCAGTGCCGCACCTGCCTACAAGACGTGGTTGGAAGACACCCGTGGTGTAGGGGTGTGACACATATCAATAGTGGGTAACATGAGTTTCATTAACAGTGATACAAATCACGTTATAATTGGATTTGACAAGTGTCAACTTTTTTCATTTTATCATGCTTAGGTTGTTGCATGCGTGCATAATAATTTGTTTAGTTTTGTTCTCTCTTACCTCTTCAACAAGAATACTAATCACATTCTAGACTCTCGGCCGAGAGTTTTCTAAACTCTCGGCCGAGATTTTTCTAAACTCTCGGCCGAGAGTTTTCTAAACTCTCGGAAAACTCTCGGGGTGAAAACTCTCGTCCGAGAGTTTTTTAACTTTCAGTCCAGAGTTTGCACGCGCGGTAAATCTAACTCTAGGTGGGTTAAACTAGTTTTAAATTTCTCGGTCGAGAGTTTGAGAAATTTCTCGTCTGAGAGATTATCTTGTCCGAGAGTTTCTGGTCAACGAAAAACACACAGAATTCTGCAGTTTTCAGGAACCTGCAACTTTGGAGGGGCAGAACACCTACAAAAAAAAAAATTATATGTTGGAAAAAGTACCATTAGATTCATCTCTGAATCTAGTTTCTGATGATATGAGATTTGTGGAGTTTCATTAAAAAATTCAATTTTTTATTAATTTTTTACTAAACTGTGTCATTGTGGAATTTCATTGTTGTCTGGGTACTTGAGTATTTAGAAAAAGAAAAAGTACGGCAGTGCCACACCTGCCTACAAGACGTGGTTGGAAGACACCCGTGGTGTAGGGGTGTGACACATATCAATAGTGGGTAACATGAGTTTCATTAACAGTGATACAAATCACGTTATAATTGGATTTGACAAGTGTCAACTTTTTTCATTTTATTATGCTTAGGTTGTTGCATGTGTGCATAATAATTTGTTTAGTTTTGTTCTCTCTTACCTCTTCAACGAGAATACTAATCACATTCTACACTCTCAGCTGAGAGTTTTATAAACTCTCGGCCGAGAGTTTTCTAAACTCTCGGAAAACTCTTGGGGTGAAAACTCTCGTCCGAGAGTTTTTTAACTTTCAGTCCAGAGTTTCCACGCGCGGTAAATCTAACTCTAGGCGGGTTAAACTAGTTTTAAATTTCTCGGTCGAGAGTTTGAGAAATTTCTCGTCCGAGAGATTATCTCGTCCGAGAGTTTCTGGTCAACGAAAAACAAACATAATTCTGCAGTATTCAGGAACCTGCAACTTCGGAGGGGCAGAACACCTACAAAAAAAAAAAATTATATGTCGGACAAAGTACCATTAGATTCATCTTTGAATCTAGTTTCTGATGATATGAGATTTGTGGAGTTTCATTAAAAAATTCAATTTTTTATTAATTTTTTACTAAACTGTGTCATTGTGGAATTTCATTGTTCGAAAAATTGCACTAAATGAAAATTCAATAACTTTCAAATGAGGACACCAAAAAATTCAAAAAAATCATACTGCACTTCCTCTCCCTGTCTACTTCAAAAGGGTACTCTCAATTTTCTTATTGACGATCACATTGAAAAGAAAATCAAAGGATGATAAAATGTACTGAAACATCACTGTTTTTTTGTCTTCGTCCATTTCAAAAAATAATAAAAAATAGTGATTTAATCCGAAAATTACCGAAAAATAGTCTGTGCACTAGTGCAATATATGCAGATGATGATGCTATGGTTTTTTTCCAAAAAATGAATAACCTTCCCTAAAAAAAGTAAAGGATGATAAAGTGACTATT
>CM076578.1:1528605710-1528706313 GCA_034641835.2 Pinus albicaulis
TTCTAATCGTCCTTTTATGTCCAAAATTTTTCTAATCGTCCTAATGTGAGTGATAAAAATAGATCCTCTTTAATAAAATTCAAGTTGATAGCATTTAATGTATTTATATTTCCCATTTACAAATCACTTAATCCAAAACCTAATGTCTTCCAGATGAAATATTTTGAATTCTATTGGAGCATTCTAAACATAGTGTCCATGGTGTTTGGATATTCATACAATTTTTTAAGTTAGGAATTTAAATGCTTGAAGGAAATCAAATTATTTCCTTTAGTATTACAAATTAGAACTTTCCTCCAAACTCCCTTGGGATTTGGCTTAGATAGGTGCAACAATTTCTCTTGCTTTTTATTTATATAGTGCATTTCTTCTTTTTAGTACGAGCTTTGTATGTATTTATTTTATCAATATTTAAAGTTTTGTTAATGGCATCCCTTATTTCTTTTCTAGCAATTTTACAATCATTATCATAGCAAGGTTCATTGCTTCATTTTTCATTTACATGAGACTTCAATAAAGAACTAATTCATGAAAGTAGATATGGTTGTAGTAAATTTATGATAAAGTTTTTTATATTATCCCTATAGGTTAGGAGATGTAAATCTCTATTTAAATCCTTTTAGAAAATATCAATTTGAATTTTATCGAAAAGGAGGTGCCTTCCATTCACACAATTCTCTTGCATGGGGTTTTTTTGCATAACAAAGTTTAGAGTTAAGGTTGATGATATATGATCAAAGTTAGGCCATGGCCATTTAAGAGGTAAAAAGTTACTATTTGGTTAGAAATAGGGGTTTCGGATATGGCATAATCCAAAAAACTACTAGGCCCATGGCACAAGTCATTTGGCAAAGAAAATGACATTATACCTAATTATTGGAGGCGAGATAGTAAAAAAATGGCATTATAGTGAGCATTAGTTTCAAAATACTATAGTATGTAATTAAATGGTATGTCAATTACCATATTGCCAAGAATTAACAATACACATAACACATGAATTCATGTAGAAATTTACAAAAACAAGATATCTAAACTTTGAGAAGTTTCAATCAAACATCACATAAAACAACATGTGAATTCCATGAATGAGCATGATGACGAGAATTAATATGGTTCTCTTTAGGAATCTAACATTGTTTTTAAGTGTGGAGATATTGGCGGCTAGAAATAAGCAATAAAACTTGAATAAATTGCAAACATCAAGGACAAGTATAAGTTCCAAGAACCTAGAGCAACGTTGAATAAAAAGAATATTAGTATGCAATCAAGATCAAGAAAAAGGAGATTAAGAGTTGAAGTGTCTGGACAAGAAAGGTGAAGATGAAGCTTCACTAACGAATGAACAAGCATGGACCCTTTAGCAAGAAGACAAAATGATTGCTTAGTTATCAAGTTATTTTATATACCATTATAAGTGTAGCTAAGACTGAGACCAACAGAGGTATCTTATTCATGTTGTGATTTGATTCATTTCTCCAATAGGGGTATCTTATTCATGTTGTGCTTTGATTCATTTCTCCTTTAAGAGAGGAACTTGAACTTGGAATTAATGAAGAAATATAGAGTATTGTAGAATGTATTATTAGATGTTTTTTGAGATTATGGTGTCTCACTCAAGTTGTGAGATTTATTTAAGATGCAAATCTTATTTATGAGCAAGTTGTTCCAACTCCTCAACAGATTTGTAATACCTTAAATGTATGCACTTTCTTGCTAATAAATGTTCATTTTCTCCATTTTTTGTCTCTCCTAAATTTTAGTTTTTTCATTTTCTCCAGTTTTTGTCTCCTAAATTTTAGTTTTTTCTCCATTTTCTGTCTGTCCTAAATTTTAGTTTTTTTCTCCATTTTGTGTCTCTCCTAAATTTTAGTTTTTTCTCCATTTTCTGTCTGTCCTAAATTTTAGTTTTTTTCTCCATTTTGTGTCTGTCCTAGATTTTTAGTTTTTTCTCCATTTTCTATTTGTTCTAAATTTTAGTTTTTTTCTCCATTTTGTGTCTCTCCTAAATTTTAGTTTTTCATTTTCTCCATTTTCTCTCTCCTAAATTTTGTTTTTTTTAATGATTTAAATGAATTTTCAAATACATAAATAGATCTAGAAAACCTTTTAAATACTTAAACTTTACAAATTAAACTATTTAAACTTTAATTTATGATTATTATAAATCTCTACTAAAATTTGATAAAATCTACTAAATTTTAAACTTTAAACAAAATTCACCAATTTTAAAGTTTAAACAAAATTCACCAAAGAAAAATCCTCTTCCTTTTTGCTAATTTTAAACTTTAAACAAAATTCAACAAGGAAAAATTCGTTTTCCTTTCCTTTTACTTTTGCTGCTAGAGATATTGAACAAAATCCACTTAGGAAAAAAAAACATTTTTATTTTTTTATTTTCCTTTTTGCTGTGAGAGATATTGAACAAATCGACTGAGGAAAAAATCATTTTCTTTTCCTTTTTTATGTGAAATATATTCAACAAACTCCAGTTAAGAAAAAATCGTTTTGTTTTCCTTTTTGCTATGAGAGATATTAAACAAAATCCACTGAGGAAAAACTCATTTTATTTTCCTCTTTGCTGTGAGAGACATTTCGTTGAAATTCACCTCACACTATCCATGCAATGTCGAAGTTACTTGCTACTAAAAGTAGAAACAAGCTTTGCAAAGTGAATTGTCGGTGATAGATGTTAATGAAAAACTCAAAAACACCTAACAAGGTCAGCAATGCTGCTGTAATACACGTGAATAATGATAGTGATATCTATATAAACAATAGACATTATGGAACACTCAACTGTATGGAAATTTTGATAAACAAATATGGAAGTAAAAAAATATCTTGTAATAGGATTTGTATTATGCTCGTTTGTAGATGCAATTCTATCTCACACTGTGGCCATAAAATCCTAACTCCAACAGAAACCAGGAAACAAAAAGGAAGGGCCATCCTTTACCATCTTGAAAGCACTGCTTTACATATACATAAGTCAAGATTACAAAACAAAATCCTAAATTAAAACTAACTTTTGACTGCTAAATTTATGAAAACATATATACTTTATACATATCCTTGTTATTCATTATGCAGTCACAGTGATTAGTATCCCAACCATTTCAAACTTTTTAAGCATGATGATGTTCATATTGGTTACCTGATTAAAAAGAAAACATACATTGTGGTTTTGGTAGAACATACCCGATGAAGGCACACGCCGACGAGAGGAGCAACAGCGCTGAAGGGAGCATCCAAAACATGTGAACAACAACAGCTGAAGGGAGCAGCCAGAAACACAAATTCCCGGGAATAATGAAACAGGTAAAAGAACAATCTTCGCGGGCGATTTATTTATAGGAATTAGTTCGGCCGAACTATTTTAAAAGTAAAAGTTTGGCTGAACTCATAGTTCAGCTGACTTTTGTTTCCGGTTTTCCAATCTCCAGCAAAAATTATGTTTGCCCGCACTGTCTGTGTGTCTTCAATCTTAACGGAATCAGGAGTTCGGCCCAACTTTCTAAGAAAGTTCGGCCGAACTATTACAGAGTTCGGGCGAACTTTAGAGGAAGTTCGACCGAACTATTGCCGAAAAAAAAATTTCGGCCACCGATTCTCACAAAAGTGTAACCCAGCTTCACGTTTCCACCCTTATGTGAGTGAAATGAACATTAAATTTGTGAACATAGTAGGTTTAAAGGGAAATTAAGAATCCTTTAACAAATAATATAACAGGAATGGCCTTCAAGATAACTATGCTTAAGAAATAACCAAAGGACAGGGCACACCATAAACTTCTCTGGTCAAACTTCACTAAGTAAACTTAAAAAACAACTATCCAGCAAACCCTAAAGAGCAGGGAACTCCTAATTTCTCTAGTTATTCACCTTCATAGAAGGAAAACATTCAATATAACACATTATTAATGATCAAAGGGCAGGGAACTCATAAATTCCTTAATCAAACTATAAAATACCTTCAAAATTACTATTCAAGATGGACTAAAAGAAGGGAAAAACCATAAAATTCTTCAACCAAACCCTAATTATTGAACTTCAAAGAAAAGGCCTTAAAAACAAGGTTTTAAGCTACACCAAAGGATAGGGAATACCATAAACTTCTTTGACTTATCTCCATTAAATAATTTTCAAGGAAAACAAGATGAGTGGAACTAGAGAGCAATTATGAATTCACTAATCAGACCTAGCAGAGGAAAACATCTAAACAACAGAAGGTAGACATAATTAAGGTGCCTCTCAACAACATATCTTAATCTAAATTTTCTACTTTTCCATAAGGGAAAGATGCACAATATGGAAAAGATGAGAAGACAAGTACTAAATTAGAACAACATCGCCATTATACAGGTTCATGAATCCCATGAATATGCTTTCTCCATTGATTCTCAATCCAAGACTATCACAAAGCTCCAAAACAAATTTCTTCACAACTCCAAGTCTATGTATATTGAGCTCAACAATAAACCATAACCAACAAAATAATGAAGCTTATATGAAGTATTTAACTGTAAAATGAGGAATTAAACCCTAGCTAGGGTTCCAAAATGTCATTTATTACATAGTTAAGGCACTTTGACCTTTGAGACCATGCAAGGCCCAAGGAAAAAATATCTAAACTCATTTATGGCAAAAATAACTTCTAACATAACTATTTGAGCTAATTTGGAGAAAAATTTGACTTTAAGGCCTCAAAATATCTTTTTCAATAACTCCTAGCAAGGGTGCAACTCCAAGGTACAAGTCTGCAGCACCAGGCCAAGGGTGCAGAGCCAATACTAGAAAAATGGCTTGTTTTGCAATTGAGTTTTGGAAGCCTTCTCGGTGTCCAAATGAGCTCTATGATAGCTCATTGGAAAACCGGTCCTATCTAGCTTTTAAATCCACCTTTATTTTCCAAATTTGTGCTCATTTTCCTAGTCAAAAATCCATTCTCCCAAGACTACTTAGGGCGCAGCATCAATGCTGGAAAGAGGTAGAAAGATGTTTTTTTGGTGGTTTTTGGCCCTTTTGAGGGACCAATGTTTCTCCAAATGACCTGAATGTCTCTTTCGATGATCTACATGACATGAGGATCATGAATATATAATCCATTTTTCATTTGAGTGTCGCAAAAAAGAGTGTAACGCCAGTGGCACTACGTGTTTGGCCCTTTTTTCTGCTATCCAAACAGTCAAAAATAAAAAATGTTCACCAAGTGCCAAAATTTGGAAATTAACTTGCTGATAATGGTTGGGATGCTTGGAGCGACACTCTTTTCCCTCTTCTTTTTCTTGGCTAGGGTTTCCTTCAATTTTTTCTTCAACTGCCTGAGTTTGATGTTGCAGACCTTGTTTCTAGTGATGTACTTGTTAGACATGTGTATGAGCATATCATTATCTTTGTTTTCCTTATGGAGGAGAATCTAAAAGTGTAGGATAACTATGTCTATCCATACCTCTCTATCATCTTCAACTTCATTAGCAGTATTTTCCTCAAAACTTATTTTCTTTGCCTCATGCTTTTCCTGCTCTAAAGCTCTCTTAAGACCTCTTCTTTTTGGTCTTGATTTGATGGTTTCAGTATGATAATATTCAGATTCATCAAGTGCCATCATTTCCTTACGCTTATGATGATGCCCCTTTGGAATTTGTGCCTCAACACCACTGTATTCTCCTTCTTACATTGTAAAATTTGTTTTCGAAACCCTGGGGCTGTTGTAAAATGAGATGAAAGGAGGGTATGAAATGGAAATTTTGCAAATGAATGGAGTAAGTGAGAATGAAGGGAATGGAATTTGTGATAAGCAAGATGAATGGTAGCCCTCTAAAAAAATTTAATTCCCCTTGTTATGAGTGACACTCTGTTTATGAGGATGAAGTCAGGATGAAGCAGTGATTTCAAGATTGAAACCTAGGGTTTGATTAGGGTTTTACTTCCATTGATTAAATCATGATAAAATGGCATAAAAATAGGGTTCATGTGATGTACTTACCCCTTCAGAGAGCATGGATGACCTTAGAAAATATTTGGAGGAATTTTGAAGTGATTTGGATTCATCAACCCTCAGAAACCCCTTTTTTCCAAGTGTGCAGTGCCAATGCCTAGGGCGTAGCACCAATTCCTTAGCGCGCATTGCTAGTTCTTGAGCATGAAATGCCTTTTTGAAGACTATATTTCGAGGCCTTGTCGGTGTCCAAATTGGGCCTAGGATAGCGCACTAGAAATACCTTGAAGTCTACCTTCCAAATATACCTCTTTTTTTCTGATTGGAGTTGATTTGTCCTATCAAAAGTTGATTCTCCCAGGACTGGTTAAAAAGTGTTGAATGAGGGTGTATAAATGGAGAGTGATGGTGCAGGAAACATTTGGAGGCCTTCCTCAACACCAAATTGGGCTCATGATAGCTCATTGGAAAGAGAGTTCAGTCTAGTTGTCATTTGAATCATCAAGAAAGTCATTTGGACATTCCAGCTATGAGAAAAGGTGATTTTCCCAAGGTCACTCAAGAAGTGCAGCTAACCTCTTATAGCACCTATAAATTTGACATTTCTCCCAATCCATGATACCTGTGTAAAAACTAAAGGAAATTTTTGTTCATTGACCTATGACAGAAAAAAAACCTCTCTCACTGTTATTAATTTCATCTCCGTTTTGTCAGAAACATAGTTTGAAGCAAAACTGGCCCTATGAGTGACAAATGACTTGGCTATTGGAATTAATTCTTGGAAAATGATGGAGGCATGGTGTTTATGAGTTGGTACGGCTTCATGCTTTCTGATATGACCTACCATATGGATCCTCTGCTCCTATGCCTCTTTTCCATAGCAAACCCTAGCCCAGTGGAAGAGAAAATTAGGGTTTAGTGCTTATGTCCAGTTCATCTTACCTTTTCCATATGTCATCAATACTTTATGATAGAATTCCTTCATTTTTGGCCTTGTGTGTTTCCTCCATGTCATTTTCTACAAGTGATCATTGTTTCGGTACTCAACTAGGCCATCAAGTGTATAAACGCTAGCCATCTACAAGAAAAAGTGTTTCCCTTTCATTTGTTGTAAGTTGCCTTCATTCAGGAGTAGATATTCTACCTCATCAGTACCTTCTACTCAGAAATCTTGCAACACTCCTGCAGAAGTGCTACACTCTTTGCATTTTCCTCACTTGCAGGTTCTGAATTGATAAGACAAACTTCTTTGGAAATTTTAGGTCCTTCTTGAAAAACCATGTCTTTGACATTCTATTACTTCTAATCCATATTCTAGAAAATGAAAAAAATGCCTAAAACATCCAAGGATGACCCTAAAACATGTAAAAACCCTAATGACCTAATGGGAGGGTCCTTTGACCTGATCTTGACTAAAATTTGGCTTGGAAATTGTTAAGTGAAAACAGAGTATTTTTTATGGATTATTATGCCCAAAAGGACATGGAAATGAGATAACAACAAGAAACCTTAGAGGGAGGATGGAGTCTATTGATAGGGGAAAAATAGGGCAATGAGGTCATAGGCAAGGAAGGAGGATGAAAATGAGAGGTATAAGCCTATGATGAGTCTTTTTGGAGCAACAGGGTGGCTTTGGGAAGACCAAATAAGGAAAAGTGAAAAAGTTTTTATAAGGATAATAAAGGCAGTGAGATTTCTGAAACTCAAGATATTCAAGGAATATTGTTTTCATAAATCTATAAACATCCTATAATCATCTAAATATAGTAAAAAAAATATTGATGACTAACATATGCAAACATGACAAAAACAAGAATATTTTCTTTTATCCAATGCAAACACATTTGTGGACAACTTTGTTTTAATTGAATGCAATTTTTGAGTCCCTATTATTGTTTCAACGTCATTTCCAATTGATCTATCTACATCTTCGATCCCAATATGCTAATATATATATATATATATATATATATATATATATATATATATATGTAAAATTCAAAGAAGAATTTAAATATGATATCAAAATACCATCAAAGATAATCATTGTGATAAATGTACACTATTTAAAATTAGATATCCAATAAAAACTAAATTGAATGTACCTTCGCAGTTCCCTTGATTGGTTAGTCTCATGGCTTAGAGCATCAATGCACCACTAAGCAACTTCTTTAGCATCCACAAGTCGGTTGGCAAAGGGGTTCATTTGATATCTTTGAAGTGCTCATTTTATGCATGCCCCTACACTGTCATGTTCTCCTTTTCCATGGCTAGTATCAAAGAAATTCCAACAATGTTTAATGCAAGTTTTCTTATGAAGACAACACAACCAAAAGAATGATTATGAAGATTTGAATTGACCCACGCATCCATCTGACCATATCCAATGTTTATTGGATTTTATTCCACGACTTTTCAAGGAGTCATAAATCTTTCCATGTGTAAAATCATCACCGATAAAAAAAGTGATATTCTTTAATAACATGTTGATTTTCACTGGTAATTTCTATATGATTGACACTTTGTTCAGAATGTCTATATAGAATACAGACGAGCATGGAGACTTGGTCAGAATGACACTATTCACTCTGAATTTCGTTTTGTGGAACAAATGTGTAGCTTTCTACAAAATCAATTACTAACAAAATGGTCCCTGGTGGAAAAAATTCACGGGATTTTTTGAATTGAAAGTCTTACCATCAAGCTCTATGGGAATTCTTGGTGTATTTATAAATTGATACCTCAAACTTTCTCAAAAAATCTATCACAAAAAATTCTTCTTCTTGTAATTCAATTCTTTAAGCACTATTTGAACCTTGAATATATGTATGGATATATTCATATCTCTTCCATTTCAATTTCATGTTGGACAATGATTTATCATTTATATCAATACGATGTTTGTTTTGAAATTTAGTCAAATTTCCACAATCATCGCATCTTTTACCACCAAAAAATTTCTTTTCGTAAAATAATTCATCACTTTCTCTTTCACATAGAATTTGAGATATGAAATCACGGATAGTGGAAGGAGGAGGTGAATCTTTCCAAAATTTTCTACCAAAATTAAGGAATGTGTCATAATATAACTCAAATTCAACATGATAGCAACAACAACAAGTGTCGTGTATGGTGATAGGTTTTACATACCATGGTTTTTGTTGAAAAAAAGAACTGATTGAGACATGGATTTCACGATTCTCTTATTTGATCTTGTTGAAAAATTCTCTTTGAGTGGTTTCCAAGAAATGTTTTTCATGTTGTTCGCGCTGATTTCGTGTTATTATTCTTCGCATCACATCCCTTGCATTCGGTGAAAGACGTGAATTTTTCTTCCAATATTCATATATTGTTTTTTTAACATTTTCTCCAAGTCTATCTTTGTATGGTTGCGTACAAAGAGCTCTCCAACAAGCGAGTTCATAATTTACATCTATTCGCAGCTGAAATTTCCGATGTTTGTGAAACATTTTTTGTGAGATTCCTAATGCTCGTGCCATAGATTTTACTAAGTGATTCTCTTTAGTACTTGATGAAATCACTTCCATATGTATTTATCTACATACAACTAAAACATTTTTCTATCTAGATCTTCTAATTGAATTTATAGCACTATTTATATTTTGTATCACATTTTCCTTCATTTTTTTATCTTTTGTTGATTTTCGAATACCCAATAAAGTCATAGCTTCTTTTAATTTCCTGAATGGTAGGAGTCCTTTCAACATTTGGGCTTCAACTATCACATTTTCCTTTATGAAGTACATATCAAAAATGTGATTAAGATAATATCGTATAACATGGTCAGCTCTTTTATCTCCATATGTGTGAGTGTCAACATTTTCTAACATCTCATCATTGACATTGATTTCATCTGTACATATTCGAATGAATAGTACATAATAAGTTTACATATTCAATAAATAACTAAATTAATAAATATTTATAATTTCAATAATACATGCATGTGTTCAACATATATATATATATATATATATATATATATATATATATATATACCTTCTGATTCAATTTCTTCACTTGAATTTCTTTCAACATTTTCACCATCTTCAATCATTGGTTCAATATCTCTTTCACTTTCTCTTTCAAAATTTTGTATCTCGTCATCAATGTTTTGAGGAATATCTCTCTCTGTTTACTTTGCAAAATATTTTTCAAATTAGTTCATCAAATAAAAATTAAGCTTCACATTTTACACTAAAAAAATTTTAAATATCAAATTCATAATATTTGCATTTACATACCTACTTGAACTTATAGTAGAGGTTGATTTTACCTTTCCATATTGGAGAGTGCTTCTCTCTTTATTTTGCGAGATTCTCTCGTCTCTTCTCTACGTTCCTCAGGGTCTCTTTTTCGATCATATTTTCTCATGCAATCCCTTCGATTTCCCATGATAATAGAGAATGAAGTTCAGAAAAATTCCTTCAAAAATTTAGACAAAAACTCAATTAAAAAAAACATCACAAAAGATTTAATTTTAAAAAAACTCATTTTAAATTTTTTTCAAAAGATACATACTTCAATCCAAAACACTTAATTTAAAAAATTTGAAAAAAAAAATGTCTTATAAAAATGAAACGAAGCTCAAAATATTTCCTTCCAAGTCCTGTAAAAAAAATCATTTAAAAATTTAGACAAAAATTCATTTTCAAAGATCATTATAAAAGATTTACTTCAACCCAAAACGCGTACTCTAAAAAAATTTCACTTCAAAAAATACCTCCAAAAAATATCCATTGAAAATTAATTCCAACTTCTTAAAAAATGCAACTTTGAAAAATACTTCAAAAAAGTCTCAAAAAAATTATCTCATGCATTGAAAACATCATCATCAGATCCCTTCCGAGTATGAGCTTCATTTCCCCTTGAGACATCTCCTTGCAAAATCCATGAAAATGCCTCTTTGCATTGGCGCGGTAGATGCCGCCCAAGATTTCGCGCTGTACTCGTGAAATCCTGTAAAGAGGTCGCGCCACTTGGCGCTCTGTCATAGAGCAGCAATCGCGCCACCCATTTTAGGGACTGTTTTTTATATATGGATGGCGGAAGTTGAGTTCAAAACAAACTCACAACCACTGCCTATCTTGAGTTGGGAGGTTTGGCTACGGGAGTTCTATGGAAGGGAAGTAGTTTTGCCACCTTCTATGGAACCTTCCTTGTTGATAGGGCCAATCCCATAATAATAGGGATCCCAACTCCCTCCTTCCCCATCTATATAAGCTTGCTCAGATCCATGGCAAGCTAGTCTTGAAGTGTTGAAGCTTTGCATCTCCCTATTTCCCAAGTGCCTTTGTGCTGTAAAGAATCCCTTCTTTCCCTTAAGGCCCATTAAGCAAGGAGATCATTGTTACGAGACTCTGGAGAGGTTTCCCTTTCCTTGGCAAGCTTTGCGAGACGTGGACAACCGGAGACCCGTACGAAGGAGGCTGCGACGTCAGAACTCGGTTGTAACTTCTATTCGTTTATCACTTTAATAGATGACTATGATTATGGTTCCACTCCTTTTGCAATCATGTTAATGCGAGTAATATCTTTTCCGACCGATATTTAGTTACGTATGCTGGTTCCTATGCATGTATCTGTTCGTCTCTTCTGTGTGCAGGTGTTCGTCCACGGAGATCGTGGAAGAATTGTGATCTTCCAGGGCTGAAGGACGGGGGCATCTTCTTCTTCAGATCTAGCGTTGGAATCCAGGTAGGCTCTTATCCCAAGTCTTTCATTTCGTAACTAGGAGCTTGCGTCATAGCATTGTTTGTTTGTTGCTAGACCCCTGCCGGGCTAGTAGGGATCGCCTCTGTCCGCAGAGGGGATTTACCTCCTCAACAAATTGGCGACTCCACTGGGGATCGTCCGGTTTTCCTTGTCCCGTTTATGATTGGTTCGCTTTGATTGTTTCTCCTTGCTTGATGAACCTTCTGGGTTGGATTCTTTCGTTATTTTAGCCTCTTGGTTTGCTTAGCTTGTGTTGGTCTCTTTTCAGATTAGCTTGTTTTTTAATTTTCATTGAAGAACTCGACTGGCGCGGGTTTTTACCTGACAGTCGCGCCACTTGGCGTGTGTTGCATTTGTCTGTCTCGCGCCACTCGGCCTCTGGCGCTAGTTTCAAGGCCACAGTCGCGCCACCCCTGTGACTTTTTTGAGTTTCTTCAATTTTTGGCTTTCTGAGCTTGACCAGTACTTTTCTTCTTGATTTCCTGATTGTTTGAGTGTATTGGAGTCTTGTTTGACTGGAATTCACCGCTATCCTTTGGTTGTTTGCCTCTATCTATCGGTTTCACGATTTGAGCCCTAGGGCATCTAGTGGCATAGTGAATCGAGCCCTCCTTGGGAGTTTTGGTGTCTTGATTGTCCCGTCAACTTGTTGATTGATTCTCCACGCCCTCTTAGCAGTCTTTGATTGTTTTGTTGCGTCTTTTGAGTGATTGTTCATTCTTTCATTCAGAATTCGTTTGCCCTTGCTTTGGACCAAGATCACACGGTCCATTGGGTGTTTTCGAGTCTTTCTTCGATTTGAGAGACTTTGGGTCGATTTAGAGATTTGGTTGCTTGCTTTGTTGAGTGAATGTTTCTTGCTTCGCTCTCTTAGTTATCATTTCTCCAATTGTTCCTTTTGTTTTCAGTGCACATTAGCCATTAAACATTGAAAATCAAAAAAATATATAATCTCTTTTGTTTTTTAATTAGTGCAAATTGTCATCTTTTCCGTATTACTAGTGATTAGTGTTTGAATGAAAAGTGTGCAATTGCATTAGTTGCATTAGAGACATTCTTGTTTGTATTCCGCTCATTTCGTTTGTATAAAAGCTCTCAACTCTCATTTAACTAGTTTTCATCGAACGAAATGTTGCATCGTGGCATATAGCTTGCATTTAGGAGACACTACATACGATAAGGCCTGGAAATTGAAACTTAATTGAAGATCAACCGTAAAATTCATTCAATTAACCTAAGGCAACATTGGAACTTAACGCAACATATTTAGAAGGTCTAGGCTAGAGACGTGTTCCGGCGTCGTTAAACCTAGCAGCTGTCGTTCGCCTATTGGCTTTAGACAGCACTAGTACGGACTTGCGCTCCCCGTACCGTCGAGTATATAAAGGGAGACCCCTATAGGTTTTCAATCCTTTATCCATAGGAAGCCGAGTCTGCCGCCTTTACCCGTGATACACCGAACACAGCATTCGGGGAGACTACCTGCACGTACGGAAAGTCCTTGGTCGATTTCTGTTTCATTTTTGAAACCAAGGTGTATATTGCAGTTCACGGATATTTGCTACACCCTTTGTGCCTAGTTTTTCCTGAGCAGTCATTTGGTCTTTTCTGACTCCCTAAACTTGAAAAGACCGTCAAGCGCTTGTCCTTTCACGCTTGTGTCAACTCTGAAAGAGATAGAGTCATCTTTTATCGTTTCTCGACTCTTGAAACATGAAACGGTAGAATTTCTTACTTTCCAATGTGGTAAAATTAATCGCCCACGATTACACGCCTGTTTAGACATTGCTTGTTGACCGTTTGATTGTGTGTCTTAACTTGTTTTCAGCCCGTGTGTGGTTTTGAGTTTGATGGCAACTTTTTCAGAGTTCACCAACCAAGGAATCCCCTCAGAAGGGAATCCTGGTCATTTTCCTCCTTTTGGAAATTTTGGTGCTCCTTACATGGCGACGTTGTCCCTTCCTGGGTTAACTGTTGGGTTGCCCGTTTGGTTGTTCTCAACCTCTGTTGTCCCGAATGTCTCCACTACTGTTCAATCAGTTCCTCCACCTGAACAACCTCATGTTGATTCCAAGGTGGACCTCTCCCCTTCTTCGCCTGTTTCTGCGTCCTCCTCTTCTACTTCGCCCGGTGAAAGTCTGGATTTGAGTAACCAGGTGGCTAAGAAGAAGAAGAAGAAGACAAAGAAGAAGAAGTCTGATAAGCGAGAGGCTAAATGCACAGCTGCTGTCCCTAAGGAATCTCCTCTTGATAGTCCTTCCAACCCCCCTCGGAAAGTCAAGTTCCCGTGCATGTTGTGCACGGGAGACCATTTGCTTCGAGACTGCCCTGGCATTCCCAAGGTGCTCGAAATATGGTCCAACGGCCACCCACCGTTGCCTTTGGCTTCCGGGAGTAAAGTTGGGGGCACGTTTTCAGCTGCTGTTGATAAGGACTCTAAGAAGCAGGGTAAGATCACCAATCCCTGTAAATTGTGTGAAGGGCACCATGCCATTCACCTTTGTCCTTATATGGATGAAGCCAAGCGAGTTTTGGACAACCCAGCCGGTTCTACACCACGCCTTCCACCTGGTTATAATCGGCTTTCTGTGAGTCCTCTACCAGCCGATCCTATGGTTGGTCAAGAGTCATCCTTGGTCGATCCCACTCCCCCAGAAATTCAAATTCACGAATCCGGCCCTGACCAACCATTGGTCGTAGGATCGGTTGAACTGGCCCCGTCCGCGGTGCACCAGGTCTTTTCTGTCGAGAGTGGATCTCACACCCCTCATGTCCTTCTGGTCTCTTCAGATTCTTCAGACTTGGAGAAAGATTCTCCTGTCCCTGTGCTTCAAGAAGCCGCTCCTCCACCTCCCATGATGGAGGCTCCAGAGGATATTCCTCCCGCCTTCGAGATGGAGGTCATGGAGGAGGCTTCTGCTTCCGTAACATCAGGGGAAGACCTTCGCATTTCAATGGTAGCCCCTCCGAGTAGTTTGGTCGCTTCCTTTGATTGGAATCGATTTGCAGGATTTCGCCTTCCGTCTTATGTGCCTTTCGAGATTACGGTACAGGCTCTTGGTCTGGTTGTACCCAGCACCATTATAGACGAAGGTGCGTCTGTTAGTATTCTGTCTTCAACTACCTGGCAAGCTTTCGGTTCGCCACCGCTTGCGCCTGTTACGCAGAATCTGTTGTCATTCAATAGAAGGACCAGTCAACCGTTGGGGATCCTTCCAAGGTTACCAATTACTTTGGGAGGGAAACCCGTCCATATGGATGTGATGGTCGTTCCAGGCCCCTTGGATTTTCATCTGCTCCTGGGGCGCGATTACACCTATGCCATGGGAGCGCTTGTCTCCTCCATTTTTCGTGTGGCCTGTTTTCCACATGAAGGACGGATTGTGACCATTGATCAGCTGTCGTTCTTTGGTCCCAATGTAGCATCTGGTCCGCCATCACCCCCTCCTGGTTTTTATCCACCCGTTGTATCTGCTCCACCGCAGGTCAACTATGTGGCTACATACCCCGTGCCTCTGCTCAGTGATGATGCCGTAGTGCATAATGTGCTGGGGGCATTGGGTCCTGACTTCCAGGATGTTTCCCTTCCATCAGGAGCGGAACTCTTGGGAGCGCCGCCTTCTTGTTCATTTTGATGTAAGTCAGTTAGAGCATGGTTTCCTCCCTGGGTCAAGCTCTTTAAAAAATGAAACTAGGATCTTGGAGCATAGTTCCTCCACTTGTGTCAAGCTCCTAAAAACAATGAAACAAGTTGTTCGAGGATAGTTCTTTTAAGTGTGTCAACCTCGTTAAAATAATGAAACACAAGCATATTCAATTCGAGTTTTGTCAGTTTCAGCTCAAATCTCGTGTATGTTCAATCTTCACTCCATTTTCAATCGAGTGAAGCTTGGGGGGCATGTGCCTCGATTTGAGACAACATGCTCGGGGGCATGCCCGTCTTTCTTATTATCAAGCATAGTTTGTGTTTTAAGCTTGCGTAAAAATAAAACTCGTTTCAAGCATAGTTTGCATATGTGTGTGTTCATGTGCGCTTTTAAGCTTGCGTAAAAATGAAATGTGTGATTAAATGCATTGTGTGAATACATTTCGCATTGGGTCGTGTGTTATGTAACTGATACATTAGATTACATCTGTATTAGACATTTGCATGACATATAGAAAACATCATCACATGTAAAGAAAGATCCATCCAAAATAGTCATATGTATATATATATATATGTGTGTCGAAATGTTTGCACAGTGTGCGTCACATAAAACTCAAAAAAAATATACATAAGTGTCTTAATACATCCGGAGACACTGTGTCTCTCAAAAAATAGGTGTGGCTAAATCCTAGAGACTAATCAGCATGGTGCTCATGATAGCACGTTACTGCACGCACTAGCCGCCTCAAGATTCGGTGGAGCCGATTTGGGACTCCCACCGTATGGCGCTAGTACTCCAGTGGTACATCTGACAGTCGGGCATAGTCTGGGATCCCATGAACGATCCCCTCAAGGTTCTGAACCAGTGCCCCTCCTCCGGCACCTTCCCCCTGGATCTCAGGGGCGAGCCGTGTCCTCCGGAAGATAGGAGACATCCCGGCTGGTCTCTCAGGTCCTACATCTGCATGCATGTATATTTGTGTTAAGACAACTGTGTATTAATAAAAAAAATCATATAAACATAAAATCAAAAATATGAGGTCTTACCCAGCTCTTCGTCCCAGTGGTCTCCTTCTGGTAGCGGGAGATCCGGGTCCCCTGTAAAGTCAGTTCTCGCATAGGGCCAATCTTCCACAACGATCAGTTGGCGCCGTATCCATCTGAAGAACTCGGGCTTCCAGGACATCTGTTGCCCGCCTCCAGATCTGGGCATCAGTGCTGCCCAGCGAGCCATTCTCGGCTCTCGTGGTACTGGACTCGCCACAGGGGCCTCTTGGCCCCGGAAGGTTGGTATGCGTTCCAGAATGAACGACACCAAGATGGAACCATACCCAAACTGCTTCAGTTTGCCCTTTTTGCACTTTGTGAGCTGCCTTTTCATGTTAATGGTGACAGCTGTTGCCCAGTTATACAGTCGGGGACCCATGCATTCTGAGGCCAGTAAGAGTTGAGTCTTTGTAGCCTCGTGCGGTGCCTGCGATCCAGCAGCCCGCGTAATGGTGTGGAGTACAACTCTCAGTGCTAGGTCGGGGATGGTCGAGATGTACACCTTCTTACTCCCCGTTCCTGTTTGTGCCCCACGGCACACCCGCGCCATTACTTCTTCCATCTTCTCCCCTGATGGTCTGCTCCCAGTCAGTACAGGGATTGGACCCCTGCGGGATAATCCGGTAACAAAGTAAATGTCGGTGACCTCCAATTCCAACACCGGGTCTCGTATTCTGAATACCTGGTCATTTTCATCCCAGAGGTTGATCAAATATTGGAGGAGCTCAGGCTGAGCTCGTAAGCATGGCGTGAGGAAGAATTTCTTTAAGCCACAGTCCCTTAGAGCATTCATGCAATTCTCATTTTGCATGGCCTCTTCTTCCTCATCTCCGTGTTCCCGTTCCTTCCATTCAATCACCATTCTGACTGTTTATCTGCATTCACATGGTTCAAAGCCCTTAATTAGATCTTCTGTAAGCTCAAAAATTCGAAAAATTTGGCATAAATAGGGGTGTTTTAGGCGGAAATTTGGGTTGCGCCGCTGGCGCGACTGTTTTGCTGACAGTCGCGCCACGTGGCGCGGGCCCTTTGATGAAAAGAGCTCAGTGGCGCGGGTCCGTGCCCGATACCCGCGCCACTTGGGCCGGCCCTAAAAATTCAAGAGTGCCCTTACAGAGTTGGTTTTTTAAGGGAATTCATTAAAAAATACATGGAAAGAAAGAGAAAAGGAGCGCCTCTTACCTGTCACAGACGAGACGCTGAATGGTTGCCTGGATCGGTCGCAATCGCCGTCAGAAGATTCTGCTCCAAATGGACCACTGCTACTCTCCACAAGGTAAATAGTAAAAAGTAATTTCATTTTTTACCATTGGACATATTTATAACTTTTCGACGTTAAAATGAGTTTTTAAAGTTATTTCTTGCCAAATATTTGCATGTATTATGTCGAAAATGGATTTTACGCTTGTTGGGTATGTGCAGTGACAGGTTTTTGCGACTTAGAATGTGGAAACGAGTTGTATTTTATACTTTTTCGGACTCGGTAAATACACGAAAAAGTCACTCCGGAGTCATCTTTCAGCTCTTTTCTGACTCTCTAAATATGAAAAGATCGCCGAGGCCCTTGTCGTTTCGATCTCGTTAAAATGTACACGAATCGACATTCACCCAGTATAAGTTTAACCCTTTTTCGGGCTGGGCTGGATCGATTACGAAAAAGGAATACCCTAGCCTATCGCGACTAGGAGGTTTTCCCGGATATTGTTTTCTACCTTTTCGGGTCTGGGAAACTATTTACGAAAAGGGACCTGTGGAGTTTTCTTTTCCGCTGTCTTTTCAAACTCTCTAAACATGAAAAGACGCCGAGTTCTTCCTTTGTCAGACTCGTTAAACCCTGATGACATTGGATTCCGTCGAAATGACGTTCTCCGAGTTTCTCCTTCCTAGGACTCGTTAAACGCACTAGGATGGATTCGCCCGAAGGGCGGACTTATATCACAAGCATATGCTATCCCCTTCAAGCTTGTTATCAAAAATAATTGGGGTACTCGCCAGAAATGGTGGGGGAAAAATGGAACCATCGTCGTTGTCGTCGGCAGTATGTCGCTCTTGAACATGGCACTTGTCTGCATTCGTGTCGGGTTGGGGACATCTCATCTCGTTGCTTCACTTTGCTTCCATGGGCTTGGGTAATCTCTTTTGACCTCTCATCTGTTCACTGCCTCGTCGCCATGACCTTTGATCTGTTGATGTCAAATACTGCCAAGTCCATTGTCGTGCCGTTTATATGTTCAAGAGAAGTTGACCTCTGCGAATATCAACCTTCCTCTGTTTCTCATATGATCCCGATTCACAACAAAACATTATGTTCCTCTGTCTCGTGTCGATGATGTGGGAATCATTATGGCCCACCTTCGATCAAGGTCACTTCCTGTCGACTTCAACTCATTATCCAGGAAGTTGGTCTAGAGACTCTTGATGGTACCTTGGAGCCTGCATGCCTTAATGGCAGGTTCGTCGCATTCGACGAGAGGTTTTCATTATTGGCCTCCGATCGGATGATTCTGCGGGTGTTCGACGTCAGCTCATTTATTCACATGCCGTGGATTGTACCTGTAGTACCTTGAGAACCATCGTCATTATTGGTGGTTTCTCCCGCGTCTGTTAACGGCTTTCATCATTGGCTGGTAATCAGACGATGTTCTTGCATGTTCGACATCAGCTCACACATTCGCATGCTAGAACTCGTACTTGTTTGGGTCGAGATGGAGCGCAAGACCCTGGATTGTGTCTGTTGTAATCCAGGCTGCGATTGTGGATTATTGTCATTATGTACGTGACTCAATGATTGGATGGCTGCGACCATACCTGAGTCTATTTGTTTGATCTTAGTTGGATGGCTGCGCCCATACCCTGGATCCGGATTATAGCATACTCTGTTCGGATGGCTGCGTCCATACCATATATATACATCATGTACTTGAGATATCAGTTGTATCTTTCTGTGCAGGTTTTCCGACGGCGGGCCTTCTGTTGGACATGTTCTCGTAAAGCATTTCACCCCTCTCTCTCTCGGGCCTCATGCTTTAGGGGGCATCTGTTACACAGTAATTTGTCACCGTCCCTACCATTCCCCGTCCCGCACAATGGAGGACCCATACCGTGACCTGTGAACACTGTCATGCACTGAAAACATCATCATTGCATCCCTCTGAGTATGAGCTTCATTTCCCCTTGAGACATCTCCTTGCAAAATCCATGAAAAACAGCTCTTTTTGCATTGGCGCGGGTAGACAGTTCAGTACTCGCGCCACTCAGGGAAATCCCGTAAAGAGGTCGCGCCACTTGGCGCTCTGTCATAGAGCAGCAATCGCGCCACCCATTTTAGGGACTGTTTTTTATATATGGATGGCGGAAGTTGAGTTCAAACAAAATCACAACCATTGCCTATCTTGAGTTGGGAGGTTTGGCTACGGGAGTTCTATGGAAGGGAAGTAGTTTTGCCACCTTCTATGGAACCTTCCTTGTTGATAGGGCCAATCCCATAATAATAGGGATCCCAACTCCCTCCTTCCCCATCTATAAAAGCTTGCTCACATCCATGGCAAGCTAGTCTTGAAGTGCTGAAGCTTTGCATCTCCCTATTTCCCAAGTGCCTTTGTGCTGTAAAGAATCCCTTCTTTCCCTTAAGGCCCATTAAGCAAGGAGATAAAAGGGTCCTTTCAAAATTAAGTCCAAAAAATGTCTTTTGGAAACTAAGCCCAAAAACCTCTAAAAACAAAATACATCCAAAAAAATGTCCTTTGAAATTAAGCCCAAAACCTCTAAAAACAATGAAAATTAAGCCCAAAACTTCTAAAAACAAAATACCTTAAAACCAAAAAATGTCTTTTGAAAATTAAGCCCAAAAACCTCTAAAAACAAAATACATCCAAAAAAATGTCCTTTGAAAATTAAGCCCAAAACTTCTAAAAACAAAATACTTAAAAAAAAACCAATGAAAGTTAAGCCCAAAACATTTAAAAACAAAATAACCTTAAAAAAGAAAACAATGAAAATTAAGCCCAAAACCTCTAAAAACAGAATACCTTAAAAAACTGAAGCCCAAAAAACATCCAAAAAAAGTATCACATACCTCAAAGAAATGTCCTTTGAATGTACCTCCAAGAAAAGTCCTTAAACCCAAAACAATCCTTTGAAAAATCAGACCTTTGCAAAATAAGACCAAATGAAGAAATACATATAATAAAAATTAATAATATGTCACATTAACATTAATAATATTTATTATGAAACTATAAACAATAATATATAATAATAATATAAATAATTATTATTTTAATATTTTTCTAAACATTATGACATTATAAATATTAATTTTCTACACATTATTAATATTCTATTAATGATGTCATTGTTTCCAATATTAATTTATTATTATTTTTTTTCCATAGAAAAAAATTTGTAGTTTTCTATTAAAAATTAATGAAAAGATACATTTTGTAGATGCAATTAAGCATTCAAGACGCCCAAAGGGCCCGTGTGCTCGAGCACACATCATAGTGAAGCTACCCAAGAATTATATATTGCCAGCAGGGCTAGGCTTTTCGCACTTGCCTTTTCTCTTTTGGACAATCTGCCAATTCCCTAAATGCAGAGAGGAAGGAACCAAGGCCATCTCATTTCTCCTTGTAGTGTTTTCTTTGTCAGAATCTGAACTTTTAGACACATGCGCTCTCTTGTTTGCACCTGAGCTTACACTAGATCAAGCTTCAGTTGGCCTTGGATCCTCCATAGGGTGTGCCGACTGAACTGTCGTGTTAGGTTCAAATGGTTCTTGTAATTAATATTATTGTATTCCTGTATCAGTTGCAGGCTGTTTTCTCTCATTTTGGATGGGTATATCCCCTTCTTCTTCTATCTCTTGCTCTATTCCACTTGAGGGAAATTTCCATCCTTTGGTTACTTTCCATGTTTTCTTCTTCTTTATGTTTTCTCTTTTTGCGTCCGGGCATGTGTTTTGTAGATGATCAGTTTTCCTACATATCCTGCACCTAAATTTAATGTTTTCATAATCTAGGTGTTGCCTCCATTTTTGCTGATTATGTATCAGATGAATGATTTCCGGCAACCCCTTGCTGAGATCCACTTCCACACAGATTCTTGCAAAGGTGAATATTCTCTCCAACAATCGTTGGATGTTTGTTTTGATGTATATCCTAATGTTGTTCCCAATGCCTTCTAATACATGTTCATTCCAAAAGTGAAGCAAGAGATTATACAACCAGACCTAGACCGACATTCTAGTTATCTCCATCGTGTTTTCGTCAAAATCTAGGAACCAAGGTGTGATGAAGAGTCTGGTAGAGCCATAGAACCATGGTCCCGCCCTAAGAATGATATCTTTGGCTTCCTGTGATGGGAACTTGACTATAAAATACCCCTTGGAGCAGAGATGGATGTCACAATCCATAGTCCATTTGGTAAATATCCAATGGAAAATCTCCATTGGTTTTGGCCAGTTTCAGTTAAACCTGCATATTATTGCCTATGATACAAATGTGGAGCGATGTTCATCGATATCTGGTGCCTTAGTGTTAAGTTATGACACACAATTTAGTTGGTCCACAATGTACGGTTTGGGAGTATTCTCAGCCAGTTCAGATGGTGTTGCTGCTTTGTTTTTCCCCCGTAAAATGTTCTTGTATGAGGGACCATTTTGTGTTTTGTTTTTGGAGATTTTGGCTCCCCTCATGGGTCTGTGAGCTCTGTTCTGTTCAGATATAGCAGATGTGTTTACTCCTGCAACACCACCTTTGAGTCTTAAATTCAGGACAATGGAGGAATTCCTTTGAATGTGGTAGTCTTTTAATTGAGTTTCTCCCTATAGTAATTTCCTTGAAAAAATTAGACTTTGTTTTATAGCCGGGATTCCTGTAGCAGATTGAATCTTTTGCTTCAGGTCTGTAACCAGCTTCGAATACTGTACCCAATTTTTTTTGGATTTCCCATCTAAAGTTTTTATAAAAATCTGAAACTGGATCTTAGCAGCATAGACCCATCCTCTTCTATTTGTGTTGGAATTTTTTGTGCCTAACCCCCAGGGGAAGACACCTCCAACAAAGCTTTCACGAGGTCCAGGGGCCACAAAGACCTCACACAGAGGAGACACATGGGTGGGTAAGTCCCCTCCCCACCCCCACAAGCTATGCCACATAGTAAAAATATGCAGTTCTATCTCCCAAACTGCCCACACAGCATTCAGAGGTGTCCACCCCTCAGGAATCCATAAGTTACAAGTGAAAGCATAGCGAAAAACGTAATATTCATAGCAAAGGGAGAGAAGTAACCATTTTGTGTGAGCCCTTTGGATCCGGTTAGGCCACTGCATCAGTAAGGAACCCCCTTCACCAAAAGCACTGCAACTTGATTGTGATCTATGCAAAGGAACAATATAAAGGCTGCAGCAGTAGGCGAGAGCATCCATTTTCGATCCACCCCTACCATCTAGCGTTTGAGTGAATGGCCCTGTGATGGCCCTCCTGCCCCTTCATCTGTCGCCAGCCCACCATGACTGTCAATCTTTGCCCCTTTCTCGCCGATGAGAGGTTGTAGCCGAGCGATCGGTGCAGTCCAAAGCCAAGGATACCCTATTGCCAAGTGAGGGAACGAGGGTCCCAGGGCATTCCGACATTCAAAATCATTGCATGATATAGAGGGTCGGAAATCCGTGATAGGGATCGTTGTGGAATCCAGCTTCCCGTATCTGCGATGTGCCAATGCTTGGCCAAAAATCTGCCTCCACCCAGTCTTGTGTTCGAGAGCCATGTTACATGATGTGCCATTCCCACCTAGTGCACTGAACAGAGGAGCCGTTGCTGCACCCACAAATAGCCCTGACCTGCAAACCCTAGCACTCCCACTTTCCATTTTTTCAAGTGGATTCTCTTGCATGATATTGTTGCATCATTAATTTATTATTATTATTGTACTATTTTTAATAACTATTATATAATAAACATTAATAATATCTCATATTAATATTAAAAATATAATATTTATTGTGAAAGTATAAACAATAATATATAATAATATTATTATTAATAATTATTACCTTAATATTTTTTTAACATGATGAGAGTATAAATATTATTTTTCCAAACATTATTAATACTATATTAATAATATTATTGATAATATTGTTTCCAATATTAATTTGTTATTATTAATGATATATATTAATATTAATATTTTTAATATCTAATATCTAATATTAATATTATATAATAAACATTAACAATATCTCATTAATATTAATAATGTTTATTCTTAAACTATAAATAATAATATATAATAATATTAATATAATATAAAAATATATTACCAATGTAAAACTTATTTTAATAAAGAAATTAAAATAAATAATATATTTATTAAAATTTACTATGAAAATTTTAATTAAAATACCATATTTATTAGAACTTAAATGTAGAAATTAGTATTATTGTTAAATACATTATTCAAATTAAAATTTAATATTAATATCTAAAATTTAATATTAAAAATCTAATATTGTATTAGTTTTCTCAATTTTATTCCATATCACTTTACAGGGTTTCTTATTCACTAAGAGCACTAAATGGTTTATGCTATGTTGAAATTAATAAATTTCCTTAATGTTGAACATTATTTATTAAATTGCAAAAAATGAATTGTCCATTATTATTATTGGATATTTAATTTCTTTAAAGTTAACCATTTTATTTTTTATTATATAAATAAATATGGTGAAGACCAATAACATGGTTGAGTATCCATGAACAACTCTATTAATATTAAAACTTATTATTAGAAGTAAAATTTAAAAGCTATTATTAAAACCTAATATGTATTACTATAATATTATAATATTAATATAAAATGAAATATTTGTGATTGAGACAGGTTTAAAGCAAAACAAATATGGTGGTATAACATATTCATTTGCTACTTGGTAAATGTAGGTTCCATATCACCTCAAACTCACATCATGTGCTTTATGCATAGATCCACAATTAACTCATTATGAATAAGTGCCCTAAACTTCATTTCATCTCGTTCATGCTTTGTTGAAATTGACAAATTCTTCATTGTTGAACATTGACCTCCAAGTTTCAATTTTTTTGACAAATGACATAATCTTAAAGCACTTTGTCAATCTAATGTGGAATTGTTTAATTTATTCTTTGGAATTTTCTAGGGTTATTGATTATATAATGTGCATCCTCTTGCATTTTGAAAAATGAATTAAGTGCTTAGACAAAGAGGCATGAGGGCATTTAATATAAAAATGTATTCATTAGGTAATTAGTATACAATTGTATAGACATTAATAATAAACTTTATGAGAAACCATGGGAAGTGCCTATAGTAAGAATTAATAACTATATATCTCTCCAATAACCCTAAAACTATAATGACAATACACATATGAAATGTGTAGTGGATATAACATATTCAAGGGAACTTAGGTTTGTTTCCATGTGTCTTCAAGCTAGCATAACATGGCAGTGACCATGGTTTCCATATGTACCAGGCTAAATGCATTTGCATTTGGCACATGTACATACTTTAGTGGGAGGATTCCTTTTCTATGCATGCTTCGTTAGCCATTCTCTCCAATAACACCAAAACTATAATGACAATATATATATGAAATGTGTATTGGATATATCATATTAAAGGGTACTTGGGTTTGCTTCCATGTGTCTTCAAGTTGGCATAATATGGCAGAGACCATAGTTTCCATATGTACCAGGAGGAATGCATTTTCATTTGACACAACATGTACATAATTTCTAGTGGGATGATTCCTTTTATCTGCATGCTTCCTTGGCCATTCTAGAAAGAAATTAGCCATGCCCAGGATGAAAGTTGAATTCATTAAAAAAATTTAAAACAAGAAACATTTATACCAACCATAAGCTTTACAATTTTTCTTAGAAGTCACAACCACATTTACCAATATGGTTGTCTAAGTGTTTAACAAAAATTGCATGAGAAGAACTATAACTTGGAGTCACTACATTGTATGAAGAGAGAAATCTTATATTATATATCATAATATTATATTTTAAATGGAAATTTTTTATATTATTTATAAATTTATATAAAAATGTCAAAATTCAGTAATAAATGAAAAACCAAAAAACTAATTAAAATATAAGAAAAACATATTATATTAATTAATTTATTTTATGGACATCATTATTTCAAACAATTGAAATCGATATCTTCTATCCACAACTTTTAAATTGAAATCCAACATATGTTCGTATTTAAGAATTATCACTAACCCTTGTGCGATAAAAGTTTGAAAAAGTGATATCCAAAACTTATAAAAGGTAGCATCAAGGTTTTTACTGCTATCATAGACTACAAGAGAAGTGAGGCAAACAAAAACAATGAAAGGCTAAAGCGTAGGATCTTCATAGAGTTTGGTATCAAAAACCATAATTACCGCTTCAAAGAGTGAATAACAATTATCTTTAGTAGCCGTAAATTGAAAAAAAAAACATTTATGTTCACCCAAAAAATACTATCCCAAGCGATATGACTATAAATAATTGGCATTTATCAGTCAATTGAAGGGTTTTCCATTTCTTCAACAATATTCATATAAAATAATCATAATTAAAAACTCCATCTGAAATATTCAAATGAACTATTTGGATTTAAATTAGCGATGCCAACGAGGAGAGTTGAATTCATTAAAAAAAAAAACAAAAGACACTAATAGCAACAATAAGCCTTAATAATTTACTTGGAAGTCACAAATAAAGCTAAAACATAAAAAAAAATAACAAACTAATCCCAATAATTGTCGTACCTCTTCTATGTTAAAATACCAGGAGAGTTGAATTCATTTAAAAAAAAAAACACACACACTAATAGCAACAATAAGCCTTATAAAGCTAAAACATCAAGAAAAATAACAAACTAATCCCAATAATTGTCATACCTCTTCTATGTTAAAATTCGTCGCCAAACAATTTCATAGTTTTGAAGGATATAGTGCTAATTTACCCAGAGTTTATTGTATTTGAACGAACTATCTTCTCCATATTTCCATTTTATCCCTTGCCTGACTGTTCAACAATCTCTGCATCGAAAGAGCTATACCGGGCAATGACTACTTTGTTGAAGAGACACATGGTTTTAAATATGTTTGTTTTGATGAAAGAAATATGAAAATCGTTAACAATGTTAGTGTGAATAAACTAGAATTTGCCCCTAAGGGTTCAAAGGTACACCGAAAGAGCACACTTTGTGTTAACCCTTGTGCAGATCAAAGGGTGCGGTCTCCATTGATCTCAGATCAATGGTGATCCGTGGGCACAAACAACCCCACTGTGCAAACCAAATGATGCCTCCACAGCTGATCTCACTGTGTGCACTTTGACCGAGATCAACGACTGACATTTCCTGCAGTAGCAGAAGGCTGATGAATGAGCCATACCTCGAGGTCCCTCCGCAGTGACGCACGTGAAACAATGTCAGTGTGACGTGTTAAATTCGAATTGGGTAAAGGGACATCGAAATTCAGGGTCACTAATTCGCTGGAGTGAACAGTGCAAAGGTACACCAAAAGAATACAAGATTTGAGAAAATCATTTATTTATTTCCTATAATACAATTAAGAAGAGAAATTCATAAGGGATTATGTTTTTCATTAGAAATGACACTGTTCAGATTCTGTCAGGAACGAAGAATCTGAACAGTGTTACAAACCAAAACCCTAGAATAGAACACCTTCCATGTAAAAATAATATATTTATATAGATTGAATAATTAAATTAAATATTCTTTATCTTATTAAACAAATTACATATCAATTTAATATTTAAATTAATATTTATAATTAAAAAAATAAATTATAAAATTTTATTTCATAAAATTAAAAATAATTTAATAAATTTGATTAAAATAATAAAAAGTCAACCTAAAATCAAATGCCTACTAAAAAAAAATATAATAACAATAATAATATATTTAAAAAATTAATTTATTTTAAAATACAATAATTTTATAATTAATTTTTTTTTTAATTAATTTATTTTAAAATACAATAATTTTATAATTAATAATATTTATTTTTTATTTTTTATTTTAGTTTAAATAATTAAATAATCAAGTGGCGAGTTGTAACAAAGTATATCTCAGGTCACTAGGCTACACTACAGGTAATTCCATGGAAAACAGGCCTTTATAGTGCACTTAATTGCACTCTATGCGACTTATTTAATTTATTGTGTTGCAGAGGGCAGGAAGAGACGGGGGAGAAGGGGCCAAAATGGGAATTGGAATGCTACCAAATTGGAAATTGTATACAAGTTAACCCAAATTGTATACAAGTTAATGTTCTAAATTGCAACCTTACTTTAAAAAACCAAAGTGCAATCCCTTGTTGAGAAATTTGTTGTTGTCAATATGACTATAATAACATTCAGAGAGGGTATTCATGAGACTACCTGCCCCATTTGCATGGAACCACCTGCTACCCCTTTTACTCAGCAGCTATCAGTGAGGAAAAATAGTAATCAAGCTACATGAGAGCATGGTGTTAGCCTCTAAAATTTCCAATCATGTAAGTGAATTATGAGATGTGAAACAATTTTAGTGAATTCAGATATACGACAGAAGTTAAATATTCTCTCAGGGGAGTATATTTGCATTAAAAAATGAGGAGGTTTGCACATACACTCAATTTCTCTGTCAGAGAAAGAATGAATGAATTTTGCTAAGATTCAACAAATTCTGCTGCTGTTGCTGCATCAATTCTTCCAACCTACAGCTGCTTTGCACTTCTTCTTTATTGGATTTAAGATCATGTGACCATTGCATGGAACAACTTGAATCGATGAGCATATTAGGAGGAATTAAATCTGCTGAATCATAATTTGTCCTATGATTAGTCATAGAGTTGAAAAATGGGACAAGTTCTGGAACATCCATAGGAGCACTACTGGCATTTGAAATGTTCAAATTCTGCTCAAAAATGGGGTTTGAGTTGTAGCTTATGGAAGTAATGGCAAAATCTTGAATCATGGTTAGAGATTGTTCTGCAATTCGGAGAAGGGGCAGATTTGGTTGAATCTTGTGAAGTTCTTTCTTAATGTTCAATGTTCGAGTTCATTAAAGTATTCCCGACGGACAGTATTCCCGGCGGACAGAGTTGAACAGAAGAGTTAGGACGGAACCCTGTGTGGAGTGATGGAACCGTGAGGAGCTACAGTGGAGCAGTTTCAAGGGGCGAAACCAGTTGTATCGTGCAACCCTTCAAGCAGTAACGGATTTCAGAGAAAAAAAGCGATTATGGTCTTGGCTTGACACACGTCCAAGAGTGGTAATTGGAAACCACTTACGTTGCACAATTTTGGAGGATTATCTTCCGAGCGTTTAAAAAACGCGATATGCAATTTCATCCATTCGATTGCCAGAAGGGGCGCGACAAAGGTTGGGTCGTCGGATGGTGAAGCGTTTATAACGGTCGAGAGTTTGAATGTGGGCCCGGAGGTTTTGATTAACTATAGTGCAGTTTAACGTTAATGGATTGACCAAAACCTGACTTCTGCTAGCAGTGCACTGCAGGGTCTTCTTAGAAAATTGGGCGCAGGTCTCGATGATCTCTTGCCCTCGTCTATGCCGTCTTCGCACTAGAGCAGCCGATTGAAGAGGATTATGTTGGGGCTTCGGGCCGATGGGGAAGAAGGCCGCCAGGTCGAGGCACTCACGCAACTATGTGAACTTTTTTCCATTGGAACTGAGGAATCGCTGAGCAGCTTTTCTGTGGATTCTTTTGTGCCAGTGCTCGTGAATCTTGTCAACCACGAGAGTAATGCGGATATAATGCTTCTTGAAGCTCGGGCCTTGACTCATCTATGCGATGTGCTGCCCTCGTCGTGCACCGCAGTTGTGTATTATGGCACAGTTCCTTGTTTCCGTGCCCGTTTGCTGACTATTGAGTACATGGATCTCGCAGAACAGGTGTGAAATTTAACAAAAATGAGAAATCGCATTGCAAACCATCAATTTGGTATATTCCTTTTAAGACGACGAATCTACTACAGTGTCGTGAACTAAAACCCCACAATATAACACCTTCGGTGTAATAAATAGAAGAATTCCACAATAAGACACTAAGAAAACTTATGAATAACAACCAGTTGATTGTTGTCAACAGATCTAGTCTCGGTGCTTCACCATTTGAGTAAAACCATTAAAATTACCTAACTTCCCGAAAACCCTAGCCATACCATAAACCAAAATGTTTAGGAACCAAATGTTTCTGAAATGTAAATATGTTGGGAAGGGCTAGATTAATGAATTTAGTGATTCTATGGAGTGGCAAGAATGGGTTACATGACTCGTTTTTTAGTGGCAATAGAATAGCGTTACATAAGAGGAGATTCCACATTGCTAACAATGCGAGAATGTTTCATAAGTAAAAAGACATTCAAATTAGGAAATTGACATGTGGTAGGAGAAAAGTTTTTGGGTGCGAACAGAATAGTGTTACATAACCTTGAGGTTCCACATTTCTAACAATGCTAGGACGTTTCATAAGTACAATAACACATTCAAATTAGACATTGGACATGTGCAGGAGAAAATGTTTCTCATCGAATAATCCCTTTCAATAGTGAAGCCACATTTCAAGTGTATGCATGTTTTATAAAGCAATTTAGTGAATTTAATTTTTATTAATATTCATAAGTGGATGGTAGGATAAATTTTTAATCATAATTTGGTAAAAAAATAATTTAAATATGGTTCAAGCATTTGATTTAGATATGCAAGGAAGTAATAACTTTTAATTTCATTCATTGATATAATGGCGATGAGGAGAATATACTATCATATTTCAATTTAAACCATCCGATCAAAAAAATTAATTAAAAAAAGATTAAAGTGGTCAATTCCAATAAGGCTATTAAAATATAAACCAATAAGACTATTACAAATTTTTCAATAATGTTAAGAGATAGATATATATTTTTATAAAGTTAAACATTAGATAATATATTGGACACAGTTCAATTAATGAGTAGTTGAAAGCAAATCGATTGCTAGAGTCTTGTTTTGGCAGAGACAAATAATAAAATAATACTTACACTAATGAATTAAAAAATATTAATAATAAAGAAAATAAATGTGGGCCATAAAATAAAGAGATATATGTAATTTCACATTAAACTTTATATGGAGAGTCGAAATAATTGAAAGTAAAAAACATTTTAATTTACATATAAATTTTGGAAGAAAAAATAAATAATGGTGAGAAGTAACTCCTAGTAAGTATATATATTTACATTTGATTCCTATCCATTTTTTATACAAAGACTTGATTAAATTGTGGGAAACATGTTATTTATATTTTCAAATTTTTTATTTTTGAATGATTTTCTTACAAGACATAAAAAAAAATAAAAAAAATCAATACATAATTATCTAAAAATCATGCATGAATATTGCAACCATATCCATAAATTGTGGCATAAACTAGTATAGTCATATAAATTAAATGATTTAGTAAATGTGGATAGACATCAATCCATGATAAACATCAAAACACTTTTATCATACATCTCAATTATTAGAATTGAAAAAAACATAAAAATTAACTAAATTATAACTTTATTAATATTACTGTCATTAATATATAAATTAATCATATATACAATTAAAGAAAAATATGTATCAAGATTCTTAACCATGGAGATTCAACCTTGTTTTTTCCATGGAAAAAACAATGATTTCATTCACACTTTCAAACAAAATTACATTTTGCATATGCACCTGTATTCAAGTCCATTCCTTAGCCAAGAAGCCCCAAAGGGTGTATCAGAAAACCCAGAAAAACCCAAGAAAGAAAACCCATAAAACCCCGACAAAAAAATGTTGGCTGAATCATAAACCAAAAACTAGGCAGAGGCTGCCCAAATAGCCCCAAAAAAACTCCACTGAAATGTGACAAAAACACCACAACAACGATGAGAGCGTTCCCACCACAAAACCAGGCCCAAGGTAGCAAGGAAGCTGCTAGAGCCTGCCCCCTCAACTTCCATCTTCACGACATACCACCCTACTACTAACGACTGAAGCAAGCCCACCACGGACAAAGCCACAAGCACAATCGATAGAACTCAACCACGACGAGGTGCCGACAAGGCTAAGGGCAACAAAAAAGGGTAGGAAGCCCAACAAAGCCGACAATGACTCCATAAACTCGGAAAAACGAGGCCAACAAGGGTTTGACAACGAAGAAAAAGAAAAAACAACGCCCACAACTAGAACGAACCACACCAAAACCCAACATCGAAATAACTTGCAGAGAAACGTGATGCCTGCCATGGAGAAGGAGCCCGACCATCGAAAAAAAATGGGGGATGCACAAACACAAACCTTGCACGAAGAGAACAATGTCCGCCAAGGAAAGGAGTCTGACCTCCAACAAATAGAAATGGAGGCACAAACCAGGAATAGGGGGACTAGGCTTTAATCGCCCCGCTCCCCACTGCCTCAACTCCCTCATTCAACCCCATTTTACCATAGGGATTCTTAATTTGTGAAGAAGCTTTGTTACAATATTGTTGGCCAATACCATAGCTTATTGATATCACAATAAATTCTTTCAATGTTTAAAATTGAGTTGACATGTAACATTTTAAAATATTATTAATAACAAAAATAATTTTATATATAGTATACAAAACAAGTGAAAAAAAAGAAGAAGAAATATATATATATATATATATATATATATATATATATATATATATATATATATTTAAAACATTTTATTCGTGTGTTGTTCAAAACCACTATAAATTCATTTAATGAATTAGGAGGAATCAAATCTCTCTAGGTACAAATTTTTTCTCAAGTTTTGCACTCAAAAAAGAGTTTGCATCTTGAGAGATTTTTACATCTTAAGAGATTTGATTAGTCTCTATGTCTAAAGTTAAAATGAATATATGAGAATTATGATACCATAAAATAACAACCACAAACCTAATCTATTTAAATTGTACATAATTTTCCTTTGACTCTTAAGACATATGCATAGTCAATACTAACCACCTCCAAAGTGTATTGGAGCTTGAAACAATTCCTTGGACATCATAACACCCATCATTTCTACAAACTGCATTTGTGATAATATTGGATCAACAATTTTCTCCAAAGAACACTATGGCGAGTCACAATATCCATTTTATATCATTTTTATTTTGAATGTAAGATCTAATTTTCTAAATTGTGAAGTTTTTTTTTTTGGTAGGTTAGACTATTCTATTAATTCGAAAAAGAAATGTTACATATGCTATAGGCTAGGGTGGCTGCGCTTAGCCAATCCCAGCCTTAGTTACATCGGTTCGGGGTTGCCTCAGAGGAGGAAACTAGTCCGAACCAAACTTAAGACAAAAGATTATAGTATGCGTAATAACGCTGATGTGTCTAAGTATCACTAAATAAGCAGAAGCAAAAAAACACTGATGGTGGCATGCTTGAAAAAAAACATGGAAGAGCTGTGCAGTTGCGTAGGCCTCAATATTCATCTTCGTCATCGCTGTTGGGGACCTCCTCCTCAATGGGGCAAGTAGGTGCTTGCGTAGTCGCTTCCTCCGAGTCTGCCCCTGAACCCGTGGGTTTGTCGACCGGTGCGCACATGATGGGGGACTTTGGGTTTGCTCCGTCAGGGACACACGTCCAGTTTCCACCAAAATCCATCACCCAGACATCTAAATCGTTGTCTTCCTTCTCCTGCACCAGCAGTGGATTAGTCTGTTGGGGCTGGGGGTGCGCCTGGTGCGCTATGGTGGAATTTCGCGGGCCGTGCCTACCTCTCTGCACAACTTGCTGAGGGGCTGCTTCCTCCTGCTCGGGGTCGGGGCTTTGTCACGCAAAGATGCCAGAGGAGGAGCCTTCCATTGACTCCAGTCGATTGTCCTCGCCACGGTGATAATGGCCCAAAAGAGCCCCTCTCTAGCCACCTCAGACGGTTCTCCGGCATAATATGGGGGTCATTTCACAATGATGCGGAGGGGGGAAGTCCAGGGAGGGAGAAGCAGCAGGGGGACAAACAACGCTAGGGATCCGGGGGTCGTAAGGGCTAGGGAAGAGGTGCGCAGAATGGGATGTCACAACTTAGAGGGGACTGCGCAATGCAACACTGAGAATAGGGTTGTGCAGCGTTCTGAAAACGAGGGAGAGGTAGAGCAGAGTTGAGAAAAAAAAGGCAGAGGGAAAATGTTGTGTGTTGCTTGGGGTTGAGAGCTCATCCTTTTAAATGGGCTTGGACACGTGCAAGGAGGATAGCGATGAGTGCATCTCGCACGCAGGTGTGTGCCATGATCGATCGCCTGAGCAGGCTCGAGGGAAAGGGGATGGCTAATATACAGATTAATCATGATAATCATTTAGGGTAATGGATGCGGAAGGGTGTCCTAGACAGGGTGACACAGTTCCCATCGTCTAATCATCATACCTTCTTCTATTAATCTCGTGCGGATAGCTAACGGTTTGAAGATCTCGTCCTCCAAAATGTGTGAGAAATGATTGTCATTCTTCTGTCACCCACATCCAAAAATCTAAATTGTGAAGTTTCCCAACCATAAGCAACTCGATTACATGACCAGCCCTCTAGTTAATCTCGCTGTTATTAACGACTTTTGTCTTCCTACCATATTGTAAATAATTATGTTTATAAATTTCATGTAAGTGAAGATAGAATTACATATTAAATAATGATGCAAGCATCGCTAAGTTTATAGATTTGTAACCACTTACCAAGAATTATCATGGTGATTAGTGGTTCTCGTGATGGTAGTTAGACTGGTCTTATTTCATAATACATACTTATATATTCAAAGATATATGCTCAGGACTATTTTGTCCTGATTTGATTATTTAAATTCTTGGCTGGCAATGCAGGAGGCATTGCAGGAGCAACTCTATTAATTATTTCTCGTTGGTGGACAATGTCAGATGTCCCTTTAGACGTGCTTAATTTAAAACGAACAGTTAAACCAAATAAAAATTCAACCAGGGCCTTTCCGTCTACAAGAAATGGCTGGTTGACATTCAGTCGTTTTAAATAATTATTGAGGTTATGCAGTTTACGGTATGAAATGGAACATTAGTAAAACTGTAAACATATTACAAATTTATCAAAGGAGCATTTCAGGATTTGCCGTAACGTATCATTCATTCCAGGATTCTATTTGATATGCCGGCAAGACTTTCGCCATAAGCAACTCAGACTGTAGAATTTTCAATGAAAAACCCAAGGAGCAATAGTATGTATTTATAGAGAATGTGTTCCTGCATCTTTGCTCATCCAAACTGATAGAAATCTTGAATTTATAGCCATGGCTAGTTACAATCTATCGATGGCCAGGAGGATCGGAGTTTTGGTATTGCTAGTGTTACTAGCAGTCCAGGTGCAAGTGGGCTCTGCCCAGCACTGCGGATGTGCCAAGGGACTGTGCTGCAGTCAATGGGGATATTGCGGAACAACGAAAGCTTACTGCGGGGAGGGCTGCCAAAGCGGGGCCTGCTACAATAAGCCTCCCGTGTCTCCTGCTCCCACTGGAGCAGGCGTTGCATCTATAATTTCCAGCACATTTTTTAACCGCATCAAGGCAGATATCTCCAGTGCTTGCAAAGGGAAGGCGTTTTATACTTATCAAGGGTTTATCACGGCGGCCAATGGATTCTCCACGTTCGGTCGAACTGGGACTCTTGACGTTCAAAAGAGGGAGCTGGCTGCCTTCTTTGCCAACGTCGCTCGCGAGACTGGAAGTAAGTCAGTCACTGGGTGCTTAAGATGGCCTAGATTCATTTTTTTTAACTCGGATATATCTTGAAGTGTTTATTGATGACATTTCTCAATGTGTAAATTTTTCACTATTTTTTTATGTAAAGTTTGAAGAAATGATTGTAGGTCAAGAGAATTAATTTTTATAGATGATTGATAGATTTGTAGTTGAGAGATGAAATTTATCAAGATGTAAATTTTTTATTAGTGTAAAATTTGAGGAAATGCTTGCAGTTCAAGAGAGTTGCTATGCAGAGATGCTATGCATGATTGATAGATCAGAAGTTGAGAAATCAAATATTTCAAGGTGTAAACTCATTTTTTACTGAAAATTTTGAGGAAAGACTTGCAGCCCAAGAGATTTGATCTTTATGGACTATTGGTAGATCCAGATTTAAAATTAATCTATTTAAATATTTATAATTATAGTTAATCAGCATAGATCCATCTAAAGCACGGATATAACATGAGCCAGAAAGGATCAAATTTCTTTTGTTGCAAACTTATTTTAGAATGCAAAAAACAATGTGTAATTTTTTACTGATTAAATTGCATTTTTGAATATTGTAAAGATTACATAACATGTGTATTGAACCATTTTATATTAATTCATATTAAAATATTTTATTCATAACTCATATTGGATGTATGTTTTATCTAAAATTATATTATTTAGGATAGACATGAAATATTGTATTTATTACCTGAAGAGTAAAGACGAAATATCAACAACTCAGTTAATTGTTTTGTTAATAGATTTTTAAACAATTTATTTATTTAAAATAGGCAAAATTATTTTTATTATTTTTTAGGCCCTTACATACTTACACATATAGCTGATACTAGATTGTAGAATAAGCTTCTAGGCTCAAAAATTTTATTTATTTATTTTATATTTGTATATAATTTAAGACAGTGAAAATGTTGTAACTAATAATTATAATTAATAGTTTATTTTATAATTAATAATTTATTTTATTTTTATTTATTTATTTATATTTTTTTGACTTAATTAAATTCTTTAGATGACATGATATAATAGGACATTACAACATCTTTTCCACACTTAAATAGATAATGTCTTGTGTAAAAAAATGCTTTCAAGTTAAGTATCGAAAATATGTTATAATATTTTGTAAACATTAAAAAAAAATAAAAAAATTAATGAAATTATTTTAAATAAAACTAAAATTAAGAAAATATTTACTATAATTTAAGTAAAATTGAAGTTATTTACAATTCCATGTTTTATAAAATTAATATGTAATATAGTATATTTAAAATTCCTTTGTAATTTACTTTTTCCTCATGAATTATATATATCAGTGGAATTGAATCAATCCCTCCGTGTCTAATTTTTTCCTTCAGTTTTACACGGGAAAAAAAAAGTTTTCGCCTTTAAAGATGTGATCGGATCCGAGGAAGAAAGAGTCCATAGTCATTTCAATATCTGACCATTAATTTTTGCATTCATGTTCTCCTATGAATATGTGTCAGGTCTCTGCTATGTGGAAGAACTAAGCAAACCGCGCTATTGTACGTCGTCGACAGTTTGGCCCTGTCAACCCGGCAAGAGCTATTATGGGCGTGGCCCGCTGCAACTAACTGGGTAAGCTCTCATGCTAATAACTCTCCGAATATTTGTGAAATTTTGAAGCTAATATTATCTGTAACTCTCCGAATATTTGTGAAATTTGGAAGCTAATATTATCTGTTTGGTCTGTCAGGAACTACAACTATGGAGAAGCAGGAAAGTATTTGGGAATCAATCTGCTGAGCAATCCAGACTTGGTGGCACAGAACCCAGCCATTGCTTTCAAGACATCTATATGGTATTGGGCTGTGTACAGCAATTGCCACAAGGCGATGACCTCCAGCGGGGGTAGTGGATTCGCGGGAACAATTAGAAGTATCAACCCGGGAGAGTGCGGGAATCCTGCCTATCGTAGTGCAGTTCAAAGTCGGGTGAATTATTACGAGAAGTTCTGCTCATGGCTGGGAGTAAGTCCCGGGACCAATCTCTACTGTTGAATATCCATCCATTTTCAATCTCAGCGACTAATGTAGAAATAAAGCTTGTACGAAGCTAAAATAAATGTCACAGCGACCAAGTCAAGGTAGTGAAGTGCCGGGCACAGTATTTGGAGTTAATGTATTGGCTTGTCAATAGAGGAAGCTATTGCTTTTCTCATATATGGATTCTTCCACACTGCTATTGCTTTTCTCATATATGGATTCTTCCACACTGGATTCTTCATATCGAAATTAGGTTTTATGTTACTTTTTTCATACTGCATTAACTAACGGATCTCATATAAATTTAGGTTTTATGTTCTTTTTTTCATCGTGAATTAACAAATGATTTCATACAAAATTTTATAAAAAAATTTATGCGATAGCCAACCCTCCAAGATGGTAGTCCTGCTGCTATCATAGCTTTTGTGTTATTTTTTCATCGTGCATTAAACTGATCAAATACAAAATTGAATTTAGGTTTTATGCTTTTGTTTTTTTCTATTACGCATTAATTAACTAATCTCATACAAAATTTTATATACAAATTATGTAAGAGTAGTGAGAAGTTTATTGCTTGAGTCTTATTATAATGTGCCAAAAATGCCTTAACATACTTATTGAACTTTGTCAAATTTGTTTCATAAAATTTAAATCTAATAAGAAGATAAAATCTCATTGTATTAATTACTTGATCATTTCACCAAAACAAAAAAAATTAATAATAATAATAACAAAAATATAAAATTACTTAATTTTAAACCGAAAATAATTATTTAATAATAATAATAATAACAAAAATACAAAATTACTTAATTGTAAACCGAAAACAAATATTGATATGATGTGTAGTATTCTACTAATAACAATGTAGAGATTCCATCACTATATATGAGCTTAAGGCTATACTAAAAATAATATGTCAATGACTAATTAGGCTCTTAAATTGTCATAAAGTCAATAAGAAAAAGAATGAAAAGAATGAACCATAAATTCGAGGCTCTTAAATTGCCATAAAGTCAATAAGAAAAAAAATGAACCATAAATTTCATTTGAAAAAGGAATGAGAAATCATATCATCTCATAATTAAAGCAATATCAAAATGTTAGATCTAAGACTTTTGTGATCCATAATGTAGAAAAAATGCTTTCCGATTAATCACATTGAAAACATTTTTTCTACAATACCAAAATGTTGAACCATAAATTCAACCTCAAAAAGAAATAAAAAATCATATCATCTCTATATATAAGTTTAAAGCTATACTCAAAACAATATGTCAATGATTAATTAGGCTCTTAAATTGTCATAAAGTCAATAAGAAAAAGAATGAACCATAAATTCCACTTGAAAAATAAATAAAAAGTCATATCATCTCATAATTAAAGCAATACGAAAATGTTGAACCATAAATTCAACCTGAAAAAGAAATGAAAAGTCATAATTAAAGCAATACCAAAAAGTTGAAAGCTTCCATGTTTTAAGAGACTCAATGGCTAAATTTGCATGAAGCTTAATTATAAATCTTGATGCCAAGTTGGTCTATTTACCTTGAGTTTCACATGAGCTCTACAAGGATTGATCAATTTTTTTTTGGAATATATGTAAGGAAAATGTTATTAATTTATTTCAGTTATATAATGGTCTTTACATCGCCTTCTGCATGGCCTTACGCACAATCCACATATGATCCCTATCTATTCACCATTTATTTGCATTGATAATCTTTGAAACCGTGGGTTTTCCATATTGCTAGGTGTATCTCTAATGGATTATTTTCAAGCAGGGCACATTGGATTTCCCTATCAGAAATCAAGGAAAATCCAGGGTGCCCTATGTTAAACGAGAAGCAATTCAGGTGGAATTCTCCTCCCATGTTGCAGTTTCTCCTGCCAGCAGAGGCGAACTAGGCACAGGGGAATGCCCCACATCCATGCTACAATGAATCCGTGAGGATCATCATTGTTTTCGGAATGATTGTGTTGGTATAAAGAAAGAAGAATAGCGTCTATTTCTTGGAATTGTAAACCACCCTTTGGCAGGAATTCAGCCTGTAAAATTAGAATGGGCTCGAGTATGGCAAATTTTAATTTCATATGTCCGAGTTCAACATATCAAGGTTTCTTCAGCATCTAATTCCACCGGTCAGAATAAAGCAAAAGCATGTCAAAGGATCCTAAAGGAAGACACCAGTCTAACACGAATATAGACACATAACTTAGGCTTTGGTAGTCCCTTCCCTTGGTTATGTTTTGTAACACGAATATAGACACATAACTTAGGCTTTGGTAGTCCCTTCCCTTGGTTATGTTTTGTAAAATTTTAAAACATTTAAAGTTATTTGTTAGAAGGTAGTCATATTCAATAGTATCCACATCTTTAACTAATTATTATTATTATTATTATTATTATTATTATTATTGCTAAGTTTAGTAAGGCATACATACTCTATTCTCTTTGGTTTTAAACTTTTGATCTTTTAAGAGGAAACACATACTTTTAACTATTAAAGCATCTAATTTCTAAATTTTATAAACGTTATGTTATCATTTATTTGTGTGGAGTCTTTTTTATATAATAAAATGAAAAAAATAATGTTTTAAGAAATGTGAGAAATTATTTAGTTTAGTTTAAAATTGTATTAATTGAAAATGTCACACACACACACACACACACACACACACACACACACACACACACACACACACACACACACATAATCATAGTAGTTTTTATGAGTTAAATGATTTAGAAGATTTGACATTATAACATATATTTTAAAATTGTGATTTAATATGGGTATGAACATCTTAAAAGAAAATGTTTTTCATTGTTTAATGTCATGTGTGATTTTATATATTTATTTTCTCCATAAATTTAGATGTAATAATATATTAAAAATTATCACTATTATATTCAACAATTTAATCAATATTTAGCATTTTTAAAATATTGGCATCATCCCGTTTGGAAATCAAATTCCTAAATATGAATGGGTATTAAGTAAAAGTTTGAACTTAGTTTATAAGAATTTTTTTACAATGGTAAAGTTCTTTATTAATTATTTAATAGTCTTTTTTCAAAGAGTGAAAAAGCTTTGTAAGCTCAATATGTGTGGATAATATTGTGTGTAATATTAATCATTTACATGTAACTTCATATTAATTGAGTTGCATTGCTTGATATTTATCAAAAAACAAAATAATTTTTTAATCTATTTTTAAAATTGCGTAGTTGTATGGATATATTTTTTAATTAATTAAAATTATAGCGATATGAATTTAATCCTCATTGTGCAAATTTATTTTCTTGATATGTCAATCTTACAAATTAATTAAAGAAAACAAAGATTTTCAAATTTATCATTTTCTAATTTGACATCTTTTTTCATTCATATTAATTGCCCTGACATGTGTTTTTAAATTCATTTCAATTCATGTAATAGTGGTGGAAACTCAGTTAACTTCATTTGTGTTGTGGCAATGGTCTTCTAGTAGTGGTCACTATTTGTAATCCCACATATCTTCATTTTCCTTCAATCCATTGTTTTATGGAAGTCTCTTCTCAACTATGTATAATTCCACATATTGTTGTTTCTTGACATCTCATGTTGTTGACTTGCTTGGCTAATTCTATGAATCTAATTTTATGAATCCTGTGCTATGTCGTTTGCCTTCAGTGTTATGGAATACCTACCACACTATTATTACCTCATATTCACCTATAGATCTACTAATTTCTACCCATGATGAATGTAAACTCCTTGTTATAAGCGATTTCACTAGAACACAATCATGCCACCTTGTAACAAAATTATAGAATTTTCTTAGAGTTTTATTTCATTGAGATGTAGTTGCATAAGGTGGGCATGTTACATGGCTTAGGGCACTGTACTGGAAATCGTGATAAGCTTAATTTCATGTATGTGGGATCTAAATCATTATTCTTTTATAGTTTTTTAGTGACCTAGATCTTGAAGTAAAAAAAAAAATGAAAATATATATTTTAGAAATTTATTAGTTATCTAGACATAAAAATACAACTTTATGGAAATTTTATCCTACATGAATAATTAAGAAATATATGATCCATAAGTAGTTAGTCAAATTGAATTATGAAAAGAAATATTATTTATGCATGTAACATTAAATTACTCATTTTCAAGGCCCTACTTTGGTTGTAAGCTCCAATCTAAGCTAAGGGTTAACTGGACTCTAAAATTGGTGATAAGTTAAATTGCCATGTATGTGGATGCTAAATTATTGTTCTTTTATATTTTTTAAGTTACTTGGACAAAGAAATAATTATTCATGAAATGTTAATTTCCCTTCGGAAATTGGTTCAAGGCATTTCATAAAGCCATATAATTAGCCCTACCCAATATAAGAAATTTGGAATAAAACATGTAACATATCATTACAAGGAATTCAAACCTACACCATAAATACGTGAGTGCAAACAAATCTTTTTTATAAATGTGATACAATTTCACATGGAAAATTCATAAATCCACTAAGAAAACCAAGATATAACATATTCAACTATCCCCTTTGGGTAAGTAAAAAATTTGAGGCTAAATAAACACACCTGCATAATGATATCTCTAGCAATTTCTTGTTTAAGGGATAAAGTGAAAAATTGGATAGCTAGCTTTAGCCCCACTTATTGACCCAATAGTATGGATATTAACCTAACAAAGTGAGTGAAGGCATCATCGTAGGGGCTTAGAAAATATATGGAGATACATACCTCGTTGGAGTCAATTCATTAAATACAGATTAAGCAGATCCAATTCCTTGATCATTATTAGAATAAAAGGTGGGAACATTGCATATGACATTATTTGTATGGTCAACAACAATAGAAGAGATGGAGCTAGTGGTCAACAATCTTCTCCTTTAACCAAGTAAACTCTACCCAATTTCTCAATGACTCTTAAAATGAAAGAGTGTTGCAGGAATAGACTTATTATTATCTCAACATGCTCTCTATACTCAATCCTTATCTATAATTAGATATGCAACTAGAGGTTCTACTCCTAGATATGGACCTAAGGAAAGAGAATTTGGGGGCTCTCAAATCCATCCTTGACTAGAGGTAAATTGATATATTTTTCTCATCAATTGTATTGATCCTTATAAGGATTAATGAGAAAAGTAAGGAATGTATGAATCTAGTAGGATAATTAGTCTCCTAGTGAAAGCATAAAGAATTCTAGCAAGAGCTCCTTGCCAAGGAGAGGGAAGCTTCAAAAAATGCTAGTTGTTATTTAAAGTTATGTAACTTTAATATCATTTTATTAGACTTATTTATTTTGATTGTTGTAATAGTAATAGTAATAGTTCCCATTTATATTTATTATGTTTTTCAAAGATATTTATAAATGCAAAATTTTCATTTCTATTTGAAATAAAGAAAAAATTGATTTTTTCCTTTGAAAAAAAAGTTCAATGAAACAAATATTTGTATTCAATATTGAAAAATATATATGACATATTTAAGGTTTCCCTACTTGTGGATAGACATCACAAGATATTTCATATTACTTAGAGCCTTTAAAAACTATTGGCCACCATAATCCAACATGGAGAATCATCCTAGTTGTAGCTTTTCCTCTAACATGTCCTCCCATAACCCCTACATTACATTCCCACAAAATATCATGAATTTCAGGCCAAGCCCGAAACCTTTATCAATTAGGGAGACTTTGAGAACAATTATTTGAGAGAATATTGACATATACACCAATCAAACTAAACTATAATCATATGGAACAAGAATTTTTGTGTACCTAGTACCATTAAATTACACTAAAGCATCATTAAGGTTTGAGGTGATGAGATCATTCTTCAAAATGGGTTTCAAGAGATTTCATAATATCAATTTTGTAAAACTTGGGATAAGGGGTTCCTTAGTGTTCACCAATGTTTTACTTTAGATGCATTGTAATAAAACTACTATTTAGTTGTGTTATTAAATATGGAATTGTACAAAGATACCTTACTACATACCAATCTCATTTGAACCACTTTATCTCTCATGGAATCATAATTCTACAAAATATACATTTTATTGAATTAGATATAACATGGTCTCGATACCTTCACATAAAGTGTATGCCATTACCAAGGTTAATCTTGATAAATCTTGAAGTTCCTGAAGATTAGTTTAGATCATTGCTATTGTTGTCCTCTAGCTTGCCTCTTTCCCTCTTGTTAGATTCTCCATTCTTAGATGGGTTTACCTAAATTTCTTTATTGGCCTCCATTTTATATAATTTTAATGGGGTTTCTCAAATGTCATTAAAAGGCCTAGACTTACATACAATAAAGGCATGCAGTTGGTCCTCTATGTTGATAATTAATCATTCCCTATTGGCTTTGCTTCTAGGGTTGCTTTATTGGTTCATCTTTCTTAATTGTTTGTTAATTTGACAAGGGATTAGAGCGCAAATGGGCTTCAACTCTAGAGTTTCTCAAGTGATGGTTGTTGATCCAAGTTTGTGGCTTGATGATAATGGATTATTAATATTATTATTATGACATCATGATGTGGTCCATTGCAACTTTGACCTTAACAATATTACTAAGTTACCAAGTATTTCATGCTTGATATCATAACATGTGCATAGTTGTTTTGGAATCAATTTTTTTCTACAATCTACTCTTTATGTCTAAAATATTCTCAAAAGCATCCTACTTGTGGATTGTAGGTAATGCATATAGGCATGAAGCAAATTTACCTATTTTTGTTTGTTCTTGCTGTCAAGGCTTAAATACTATAGGATATAATTTTTTGGGCACTTTGTTTTGCTCAAATTGATTACATCTATTAACTTGAATTCATTTGACATAATACCAAAATGTAAATTGTGCTTTAAATGCAAATTTTTACATAAAATTAACATAATATTTAAATTTTACATATTTTTATAAAATTAATCAACTTTAATTGAAATGTTTTGAAGCATATTTATTTTATGAAATTTTTTAAAATTGTCTGCCTTTTCTGGAAGGGAAAACACACACACACACAAACCAACATATTATAAATACTAATATGACATGTAAAATTAAAAGGAAAAATAACCATAAATCTTACCTCTTCTCTACAACTAATTATCACGATATAAAAGTATATTAAATAACTCAATATATTGTGTTTAAGTAAATTTTATGTGACATTCGTATACTAGCATTTGCACCAAAAGGTGAAAAGAACACATCGACAATGTTTTGGGGTTTTTTGACCCTTTGAATATATATACAATAACATTTGAAATAAAGGCAGAAGGATATGCAGGCCACAACAATGAAAATCACAGTGCTTCGAGCAGAAGGACACACAGGCCCAATAAAAAAACCATTAGTGGTTTGAGAGACCTTTCTAATGGACAATTTTACACCGATATTTTCCAAAATTAATGAGAGAAACCGTACATTACCTCAATTTTGCAGGATAACATTCAGTTGATCTACATTTTGTGGACATTACAAAACATAACGGAAAAAAAATAATTTTAATCTCAAGGGAGTGAAAAAATGTTTTATGATCTACCCATCATGTGGATGGAACAAACAAACAAATACATTGATGTTTATGGAAAAAAAAAGAGTCTTTCAGGACTTCCAATAACAAATGAGAGTCACAATTAGTGAGATATATCTGAGTCATTATTAGTGATATATATCTCTGGTAGGGTACAAAGAGGAGATACATCTTCATATTTTTTTGGAAATGCTAGAAGGTAGATAACATGCAACTGCATTAGTGAATGTTCAACCACCAATCAAAGTGTCAAAAATTTTATCATATGTTGACACAATTTAAAATTAATTGAAGCATACAACACCCTCTAGTGACATCCACTACACATATAATATACTAAGGTCAGTTTTTGCTATCATTTAAGCTACTCACATATAGTTAAAAAATGTAACAGTGAACGTAATTAAACTTCAAGGCATCAAAATACAATTGGACATGGTTACAATTTTTTGAAAACAAACAATTGATTTGTGAAAAAAATATTAACCTTCAAAGTGATTTTGTAAATTTTCAAGCATCACAAATATAATTATGAACTCTCTTGCTTGATGGAAAATAAACTTTGCAAATGTCCTCAGAGTTAAATCTACTACATTAACCAATAAACTTGTATCTCAAAGCCAACTTTAATGCATCATAGAGCTTCATTCTTTCTTCATGTGGTCAAAGTTACATCTATCACATTGTGGGAAACCATGTTCTTCGAATTTGGATTGAGATCTGGAGTGGTCATTCCATCCTCATTTAAGGTCAACCACTACAAATATCAGTTTCATAACTTTCATAAGACTTTGTGTTTAAAATGTTAGAATACATATTATAATGTAATGTCTCTTGTTTTTTACACTTGGATATTTAAATATATTGGTCATATAGTGATTACTCTTGGAAATAAGGCCATGTATTGATAGCTAACACCAGTGCTCTCCAAATAATTAAAACTTCTAGTGCTCTTCCACATGTCAGATGATGTTAATATATTAGGAAATTCACCATGATATAAGTTTTTGGAAAGAGTAGGCTAGAAAACGAAATAAATTGACCTTCTACAATTATGAAAGTTTAGTAAAACCCATCTAGAGTGACACAAATCAATATGATCTACTTAACTCACAAAAATAAATATGTAAATTATAATTTACACAAACAAACAAAGCTCCATTCAGGAAAAGAAATAAGAAATAAACTCAAGGTCTTCCATATCAATGCTTGAGATCTAAGGCTAGCTAGTAAAGTTTCATTTGAACAGAATTTATCAGGTGACCTCTCTACTTATGATGATGGAGTAATAACTACATATGTATTTTCCATACAAACATCATAAAACATTATTAACTCTAAATCAAATTTGCAGAGCTTGATCACAAACCAAAATTTTTACTATTATAAAACCATCCACAGACCATGCACTAAACTGGAATTTAACATACGCCAACCAAACTGACATTTAATATGTACCAAACTTGCATTAAAAAATGCATCACAAATACAAACATAAGAAATGGAACCCACAAAGCACATATTCTCTTTAAGTGATGCCAAAACACTAGAGGATGCTTTCACATCACGTTGAGAACTTGCACTCCCAAACCCTATTTTGTATTGACAAAACTTTTGCATGAAATAATTCATAAACCATTCACCTCTCATAGTTTTTGACGATGTGGAAATATTTTCTCTCATGTCTTTTGTTGAATTATGTTTTAACATATTTTTTAGTATTATGTGCACCATAAGTACTTCACACCTATGTAGTTCCCTTGCTTTGCAAGAAAAGTTTTAATACAATTATGTAGAATATGTAGCAGTGTTTCAGACTATCTCAAGGCTATCCAATACTGTTGAAAAATGGCAGCAAAAAAATCCTAATTAATTTTCCCTTGAATTAAATTAGGAGAAAATCAAAATTCCACATCACAAGACAACTTGAATGAGTTAACTGAGTTGCAATCACTCATTTAGCTTAGTTAATTAGAGTTGAGAGCTTAACTTGAGTTGTGTACTCTGATTCCTAAATTTTAGGAGCTTAGGTTGAGTTTAATTTCAGTTGTAACAATTTAATTCAGTTAAATTGAGGTAAGGTCAGTTAAACTAGTTCCAACTGTTGGAGGAACTAGTAGGAGTTCTAGCAGTGGGGTGCAAATTCGTTGTTTAACCAATTAACTGACCAATCAACTAATAATTAACTCATGCATGCATGAAATTCGAGTTACCCAGTTGAGATTGGATTTCAAGGGTAGTGTACTATTAGTTGTATAATTATCCAAGTTCTACAAGTGGTGCATGCAGTCAAAGAAGGGCCTATAGGGATTGCGCAGTTATGGATGAGGAATTTCCCAAAATAATAGGGGCTAATTCCCAAGGAAACAACGCAAGGAAATAGGGACTTGGGTAAGAATAAATTTGGTTAACTATTGACCATAGGTAGTTTGTGAAGAAGTGAGATAGATTATACTTGTGCAGAGGTTGCTGAGGCTTGAGAAATCATTTTATTTATTCTCTATTTTCTGAATAATGTAATAATAGATAGGAAGGGGTTTTGAGAAGTTGCTTTCCCTAGATATATCCTCATGTATGTGTGTTGAGTCATGATGCATGCTTTTGATATTGCTTCTAAAGCATGAATTGTTTTCTGTAGATGAGTAGAGTAGATTTGGGTCTTATGTTTTTGAACGTGACATGAGAAATTTTGAATCTACAATTAATTTCTATAAATACCTTTCTGTAGTAACAAATTTTAGCGTGTGAAAAATCATCACTGACAAGAAAAACATTTTTTCTTAGATGCAACCTGACAAAGTTATTACAGAGATTTAAAACGAATTCTTGGTTTCATGTTATACATCAACATAATCATAGTTTTCCCTAACTTTAACATGAGATGTAACCATTGTTGTGATAGTTTTTCCAACTATTATATACTTTTGTAATACAATTATATATCTAGTGAGGATTTAATCAATACCATTTTTATTTAATTCAATTAAATGATGCACCAACAAGCTTGGAAGTTCAGTACAAGATAAATAATTTGTATTCCCAAAGTATATTTTATTGTATATGTTGTACCTTCTAATGGGAACCACTATTTTAAAGTATGTCAATATTGCACATTTACAATGACCGTGTCTTCATTCTCTTTCCTTCACACTAAATATTGATGAATTTTTATTTTGCAAAACACTTTACAAATATATTTGTTTCCTTGTCAACTTTGTCACATCCATAAAACAATGCTTCCATGATGTATTCCAATATCTGTAGAAGTACAGTGACTGTAATTTCTTTCAATGGATATTTCTATGGGGTATATGCTTATTCAAATCCAATTTGAGATGATATGCTATGCAAACAATTGCTTCAATGACTAGGGAGCTATCACAAACTAAAGAAGTTATTCCCTTCTCACCAATTGGAGTGAAAAGAGAGAATGCACATATATAATGTCAAGAGGCTTAGTATGAAGTATGGATTTACTCTAATATATATTGTGCAGACAAGATGCCACTTTTCTTTCTTAAAAAATGGAAACTTTAACACCTTTGATGTGCATTATCATATGGTAGGTTTCAACATATTTACAAAGCCTATTGGTAAAGGTTGTGATAAATATAACCATATTTTCCCTGTGTTGGAACTTGAATTGTAATCTTAGTGGAATCAAATATATATACTGACATGCAATAACTACCAGAGTTACACACCTGAATTCAAGATGCCAAAGAAAGAGTTGATTGGAGGAAGACTAAGTATGTGAAAAGATGAACACAATTTATATTATATAGAGAACTCTATGGTATCATATGTTAAAGATCATATCTAGTCCCTCAAAAACAATTTTTTGTAATTTTGGGGTACAAATTCTGACTTGTGAACCATACATTCCAATATAAAAAATAAAAGAACTTTTTTTAGGTCTACAAGAAACCTAGTATTGACCTCAATATCTCATCAATCCAATCCTTATCTATCATCTTCAATTTCAATGACGTAATTTCATGATGAATATAATTTATAACTTATTGATAGTTTCAACAAACCAAGCATAATGAATGGTTCGATATACTACCCTTGTTTCTGATACAAAATTAGTCAAAATTCATTTCCAAACAACCTACAACATTTTCTTTTGATGTGTTTTTTGATTTTAGAAGGTTTATCTACAACAAAATACTCATTAGTAATGCAGTGGAATTCATTCAGAACTGGCTATTTCCCTTTCAACCAAAGTTTACAAACCCTATAAACAGGGAGTGGGCCATGATGTGATCTACTAAAAATACATTTAAACTAGTATACATGCAAGGGATTTTTCTTATGTGCATTAGCTATATGGGTAGGATTTCTGTAGAACCCTTATGTCAAGGATCCCCTTTGACAACATAAAATCCCCTATTTTTTCAAGACTTTCATCTCAAATACTAATTTGCATGCCAAAAATTGCTCTCATAGTGTGTACAAATTTACCTCTCAAGGAAAATGGAGTTTCCTATAAAATTACATTTAAAGAGGGAAAATTTGTGCCAAATAACACAAGTAGGAAATTCAGAGCCTTAACTGAAGCTTTGGAGGCCCTTTATTTTACTATTATACAATTTCTCTAGCTCATCACGACCTCCAACCTCTTCCAGTTCCTCTGAAACTCAAAAATTAATAAACTATCAAGTTGTGTTCACCTAATATCACCCATGAATAACTTCAAACATATATCAAATACAATCTTATAAAAATATTATAAGGTAAGAAGCAAACTCAGTTTTGGTCCAAGGAAAAGACCATATGGTACACCATTAAAATTTTCTGCATGATGAAGTTGCAACGGAAGTTTAAACAAATCTACATTAGATTCATTAGTTACTTAGAAATATATCTATGTGGAAGTTACAGATAGATGAAGCGATCTATAGAGCTATGATAAGGAATATAGGAACAAACCCGATATGCAGTTGCTATCTTAAGAAGATATCTAACATCAATAATGGGCCTAACAGGAATGCAATGATGAACAAGACCATCATAGAAAAACATATATGTTATCCCAAAAATGGTTATACCAAGCCCATAAGGCATTTTTCAAATTTCATGATAGGTTGATAATAGAGTGACTAACATATTGTTGTGCATGTGAAAAATCATCCATGACAAGAAAAACGTTTTTTCCTAGATGCACCCCAACAAAATTATTACACATATTTAAAATGTATTCTCTATTTCTTGGTATACATCAACATCACCAATGTTTTTCCTCAATTTAACATAAAGTGTAAACATCGTTGTGAAAGTTTTTCCAACTAATATATACTTTTGTAATGAAATTATGTATCTAGTGAGGATGCAGTCAACACTGTTGTTATTTCATTCATTTAAATGATGCACCAACAAGCCTGGAAGTTTGGCACAACATAAATAATTTGCATTCCCAAAGTATATTTTAATATATACGTTGTAGCTTCTGATGGGAACCATTATTTGAAATTATTCCAATCTTGCACATTTACAATGACTTCCTCTTCATTCACTTTCCCTCACATTGAATATTGATGAATTTAGATTTTGCAAAACAATTCACAGATATATTTGTTTCCTTGTCAATATGTCACATCCAGAAAGCGATTCTTCCATGATGTCTTCCAATATATGTAGGAGTATGATCATTATAATTTCTTTCAATGGATATTTCTATGGGCTATATGCTTATTGAAAGCCAATTTCAGATAAGATCTGCTATGCATCCAATTGTTTCAATGACTAAGGAGCTATCACAAACTGAATAAGTCATTTCCTTCTCACCAGTTGGAGTGAAAAGAGATAGTGCACAAATATAATGTCAAGAGGATTAGTATGAATATGGGATTTACTCTAAGATATAATGTGTAGAAAATATGCCACTTTTCTTTCTTAAAAAATGGAAACATTGACAAATTTGATGTGAATTATCATATAGTAGGTTGCAACATATTTACAAAGCCTCCTGGTAAAGGTTGATATAAATGATAAAAATATTTTCCCTGTGCTAGAACTTGAATTGTAATGTCACTAGAACCATATATATATATATATATATATATATATATATATATATATATATTTCCATGCAACAACTACTAGAGTTGAAAACATGAATTTAAGAGATGTTAAAGAAAGAGTTGCTTGAAGGAAAATGAGTAACCATGTGAAAAAATGAACAGAGTTTCTATTAGATAGAGAACTCTATGGTACCATCTGTTTAATATCATCTCTGGTCCCTAAAAATCTTTCAAAATATTGGGGTACAAATTCTGACATCCAATTTTTTTTTTTTAAGGTCTATATGAAACCCAATATGGACCTCATTATCTCATAAATCTAATCCTTGTCTATCATCTTCAAATTAAATGACTTAATCTCATGATGGATATAATTTCTAAATGTATTGCTAGCTTCAACAAACCAAGCATAATGAATGGTTTGATATGCTACCCTTGTTTCTGATACAAAATCAATCAAAAGTCCTTTCCCAATAGCCTGCAACATTTTCTTCTGATGTGTGATTTGATTTATAAAATGTCTTTACAACAAAATCCTCATTAGTAATATAGTGTCATTATTTTAGTGTCTGGTTATTTCACCAAAGTTTACAAACCCTGCAGCCTGCAAATATGCACCTCAATATCTCATCAATTTAATCCTTGTTTATCATCTTCAATTTAAATTACTTAATCCCATGATGGATATAATTTCTAAACGTATTTCTAGTTTCAACAAACCAAGCATAATTAATGGTTTGATATGCTACCCGTGTTTCTGATACAAAATTAATCAAAATTCCCTTTCCAACAACCTGCAACATTTTCTTCTGATGTGTGATTTGATTTTAGAAATTTTCTTTACAACAAAATCCTTGTTAGTAATATAGTGGAATTATTTTAGAACTCGTTATTTCGTATTCAACCACAGTTTACAAACCCTGCAAACAGGGAGTGGACCATGATGTGATATGCTAAAAATACATTTAATCTACTATACATGCAAGGGATTTTTCTTATATGCACGAGCTATATTATTAGGATTGCTCTAGAACCCTTATGTTAAGGATCCCTTTTGACAGCATAATATCCCTTATTTTTTAAGACTTTCGTGTCAAATACTAAATTTCATGCCAAAGATTGCTCTCATAGTGTGTACAAATTTACCTCTCAAGGAAAATGAAATTTCCTATGAACATAGATATAAAATGGAAAATTTTGTGCCAAATAACACAAGGAGGAAAGTCAGAGCCTTCATTGAAGCTTTTGGAGGCCCTTTATTTTACTATTATACAATTTCTCTAACTCCTCATGACCTCCAACCTCTTCTAGTTCCCGTGAAACCCAAAAATTAATAAACTATCAAGATATCTTCACCTAAGGTCACACATGAATAACTTCAAAAATATATGAAATACAATCTTACAAAAAATTATAAGGGAAGAAGCAAACTCACTTTTGATCCAAGGAAAATAACATATAGTACACCATTAAACTTGTTTGTGTGATGAAGTTGTATTGGAATTTAAATGAATCTATATGAGATTCATTTGTTACCGGAAATAAATATATGTGGAAGTCACAGATAGATGAAGCGATCTATAGATCTATGATAAGGATTCTAGGAACAAACCTTATGTGCAGCTACTACCTTAAGAAGATATGAAACATCAACAATAGGCCCAACAGGAAAGTGGCAATGAACAAGACCATCATGGAAAAACATTTATGACATGCCAAAAATGGTGATACCAAGCCCCTGAGGATTTTTTCTAAATGCACGGTAGGTTGATAATAGAGTGGCTAACATACTGTTGTTGAAAATCACCTTGACATAGTTGTTAAGTCAAAGTTGGTTTAAATTTACAGCGATCACATCATTATTTAAATAATATTGTCAATTTATCACTTCTGTGAATTTCTTGTAGACCTATTTTTGAATGATATTGCTGATCAGACCACGGTGTGAATATACAAGCCTGGATTAATTATTGATTTAAAAAAAAGAAAGGAAACTTATAATTTTATAAATCCAATATAAACATAATGCAAAGAAATAAATAAATAAACAAATCAAACCCACATGAGGCGAAATGCATGGTGCCCATGTGTTATTTCACCACAACAACAATAGAGAAACCCCTAATTTGGATTGCTAGAGAGCTAGGTTGTACATAAAATTTCTTGTTCAACATGTGAATGAAATTGCATGGGAAATGGAAGGAATCCTATGTTTGTCTAAAGGTAACTTGTCAGTATATTCAATCAAGATATTCAACCTCTGTCCCAACGAACCTTGGAGGTTCATTATTCCCATTAGTTTTGCAAGGGAGATAGTATTAGGGAAAATCTACAGGGGCCACATCAAATATTGACAAGTTCAATTCAGCAGAGGAGGAGAAACACTTTGTACTGCAAAAATTAACGAAAGGTATGACTATTATTGTTTCATATGGTTTAATTACAAAAACCAATCAACCTTTGGTAATACATGAACATGAAGACATGAGTAAGGGAGACACTAATGTAGAATATTTGAGGCCTCATGAAATAATGAATAAAATGGGAGATGAAGACAAATCAAGGATTTTTGTAGAGTGGGTGAATGTAAAAATTCCTGATACACAATCAAAGTGTGATTAGTTTACAGGAAACTGGGTTTATGATGGTTCATACACACTATATTTTCCTAGGGAGTGCCCCTTCTCCAGCACTAACTTCAATTGCAAAGAAATGGTATGAAATATGCCAAATACCCCAGATGGTGATGACAACCTGACAATGCAACCTTCTCAGGTATTCATCTTTAATATTTATATTGTTCTTTAGTTCATGATTCATAAGTGATATGACCATGATGACCTGCATGCATGCCTCAAGTTCAATGCATTTGAATTCCTGGAAAAGCCTAGAGGAAAGAGGCGTGTGTATGTGGGTGACTCAATTACAAGAACCAATGGAAATCAATGGTGTGCATTCTTAGGCATGTGGTGCTAGGGGGAGATTGGGTGAGTAGATCGGGCAACCTAAAACAAAGTCAAATCTTGTGAGATGATAATGGTTGTTGGATTTAAATTGGGATGACGTCGGGTGGGTAGAGAGAGGCTTAAACACCTGTCAAGGATGAAGGATCTCTATAGTGTCACCAAGAAGAACCTTATAATAGAAAACACATCGACGTAATTATATATTATTAATAATTACACACCTCAATTATGGTACTTTACGTTATCCACTAAAAGGATAGGTTATCAAAAACTAGTTCTACTAATAAATAATGCATTTTGTCTTTTGTTTAGTATCCTACTATTTTCAACATGCAAAATTTTTGGATGTGGCGTTTGTAATTAAGGAAAGCTCTGGGGGGTCAATTTGCTCCTCTCCCAGCAATGACACATTATACTTTGTTTATCTTTTATTTTCAAGAGTTTTAAATATTTCCACAATGATTTTTTTTTATTTACACTTCTCATCTATGTAGTTAGCTTTATAATTGGTATGACTAGTTAGCAATTATATATTTATTTTACTTAAATGATGCACCTAGGTTGGTTTTCCTTTCAATCAACTGGGATAAAAACCACATCCTCTGAATCAAAAATATTTATCCCTCAAACCCAAGTAAACTTTAAACACAAGTGAGTCATCTTTGACCTTTCATTTATACTTATATTTATACAAAAATGGCAAGGTACTCGAAGGGAAGACCAATCAACTAAGACCGGTAATACATGGAAATACCTATCCCAAGAGAAAAGTTAGGGCCAGTCGTAAAGACCTATAAGTGAGGTGTTGGATCCAAAGAATTATTTTAATGATTAAAATATCAATTTTAAAATATATTACTTTTATTTTAAAAAATAATTATTATGATAAATTTGGTATGTGTAGTTAGCTTTATAATTGGTATGACTAGTTAGCCCTTATATATTTATTTTAATACAATATTTATAGAAAACTATTTTAATTATTAAAATATTAGTAAATATTGATTTTAAATTATATTATTTTATTTAAAATATTTATCGTTAAAATAAATTAATATGTTTTTATATTAAAAATAAATTAACATTAATTTATATAAGCACATCATATCACTTGTCAAATTTAAATTTACACGTAAAAAATACTAATCAATCTTACCAACCAACCAACTCAATATACTTTACATTTAAACCTATTATTAGAAACAACAAATTCACAGACTGATCGCAATAGAGAAACAATGCTCATTAATTTGTCAATCAAACAACATTTTGCTCATTTGAAGTAGAATTATAAGTAAAAGTACTCTATCAAGTAAAAGCTATTGCAATAAACTATATCCACTCACCAACCAATATTAAGCTACACTTTAGTTGTATTTGGTTTTAATATACTCAAACATTGGTTTATTATTGTGTAGGATCATCTATGTTCATCCTTCAGCATTTTGTAGGAACCTTTAATTGATACGGCCATGTTTTAACAACAGGGAAGAAGAATTTTATTTGACGATGTTATGGGAACTTTCAATGGGTATGGCCATTTTTTACCTCAAAGAAGAAGAATTTAGTTTATTTGACACATTTTGACCACAAAGATAATTTCATTCATTTTTCCATGTCATGATTGTGGATATTAGTAGGACAAAGTTTTATCAAATGCAAGGGAAAGCATCACAATGCAAGTGAAATGGTATCTTTTGTGTATCTAAAGTTTATAGTTGAAATAGTTGAAATAGGTGTTTTTTTTCAATTTGGTAATGTTTTTATATTTTACTTTATGATATTAAATCAATGTTTTTATTATTATTATTAATTTTACGTATTAATAAATAATAAATAGATGCTTTTTTTTAATATTTTATTTTACAATATTAAATTAATATTTTATTATTATTATTATTAATTTTACGTATTAATAAATAATAAATAGATGCTTTCTTTTTTCTAAGAACAACTATAACAATTAATTTTCAAGTATGTTTTTTTGTTTGTGTGGTTTTAGTTCTCTAGAGATTACATCAAACTTGACCTTTGGTGTAAGAAACAGCAACTCAAGAGCATTTAAGTTGTCAAATCTACCTGGGAATCACACCGAGTCTGGGCCACACCAACCCTTAACATGACTGGATTTTTGTCTACAAAATTTCGAACCAATAACATTTACATCATGAAGTGCCTTAACAGTACACCCTATCATTGTTTATTCTACACTTTGTGACCAACTTTCAAATATATTACTTAATTATTATAAACTCACAAAATAATTATAGAGTCACAAAATCACCAAATTTTGAAAAGAAAAACAAATTGTTTGAGATATTTCATTTGCATCTTGATGGGTGCCTTAAATTTCTATCATAGGATGGTGATGAGTTGTTCACTTTTTGTACCATTAGATCGAGCCAATCATACAAATTCAATGTTGAAATGTGAATATAAGACTTGTGTATTTGACATCCAATACACACTCAAAATAGTTTTGGGTATTGTGTTCTAGTATGTGAATGCAAATGCAATGATACTTTTTATTTTTTAATTGGAAGTCTCCTTTTGAATTTGTGTTAGTCATTATGAAATTTGGGAACTTCACCACAAAACTAAAATACTTGTCTAGTGATGCTTTTAAATCATACTTTTAGAGTGTGTGTATTTGCTTAATACTAATAATGTAAGCATATCATATCAAAGTTACACACTGTCTTTTCACCAATATTTTTATTTCAAGGATCTTGTTTTTTATTATATTAATAGAGGAACTATTTTTTTTAAATAAGTGGATAAATTTATATCACGTATTTAGATTTAGGTCACTTAACTAGAATTTTAATAGTTTTATGGACCACACATATGTTAATTGCTTTATGAGTGTTTTTGTTCCTCGGTGTCTGCAAAGGCAAGGATTAGGTACTTCAAAACTTACCCTTATTTATTAATGAACACCGCAACCCCCTTGCCCACCCAACTTCATATATCCACTTAGTCACTTAGTCTCAATTCAAAGTATGAGGTACAATCTTTAAGTGCAAAAGTCATTTTAAAAGAATGAAATCTATAAAATTATTATTTTAATACTAATTTTTTTAATAGAAATTAGTAATTGGTTTCCAATAAAAGAAATGTCAAATAGTAAATATTTTATCAATAACTAAAGGGAAAGGGATGATTCAATGAGATAGGTGCTGAGAATTTTGTTGAAACTGTAATTCATCAAATTTTAATCAAACCCATTGTGTGAGGGAAAGAAAAATCTTTGGAAGAGTACATACGATGACAACCTTGAATAGGAGGCAAATATGGTCTTTGGGCACAAGGGGGTGAGATAATTGACTCCAAAAAAATGTGAGGAGGAAACTTGATTGGCATAATTCAACTAATCACAAACCTAAGAAAAGTCATACTCCTAAGAAGCAAAAAGAAGTTGAATGTTCCAAGGACTTGTAAGGGGAAGATTTAAGCTCTAATGCCATCCTCAAAGTTGTTGGATCCCAATGGTGCACATGAAAAAATATAGCAATAAACCTACCAAAAATCTAGATATTGAAATTCCAAGACTCTAGGAGGGGTGGTAGTTTGGTCTTTGAAGTAGGAACTGACACAAAAACAAATTCTTTAGATGAGGATTACATACCCAATAGGAAGGAAAAATGGTGCCTCGAGGCTACAACTAGAAGCTCTAAAGGTCAAGATGTGATTGAAGGAGGGATAGAAATATGACCAATGAAATCCATATTCCATTTGGGACAAGTTCAAAAGTATTTATTGAGTTTAGCAAAAAAATTGACATAAAAATAAATCTAGAAGGAAGGAAGAAGACTATGGTTGGTGCCCTTAGAATAGGAAGGTTTCCACTCAGAAAACAAATAATATAGTTCTCCTTGGATATTTGTCCCACAATAAAAATCCATTATGAGAGTATTAGAACAATATAATATTGATATAATTATGTTTTAGGAAACCATCATAGGAGTAGATAAATCAAGGAGAATATTAAGCTAGTGGTTCTTAAGATGACCATTTGTTGGGAGATTAGGAGGGATGGTAATTGAATGGAGGAACTTTGTATAGGTTAAGAACTCAAGTATTCTAAACTTAGCCATTGTTTCAATGTTATATGATCTAAAAAGATTATAAATAACTTTTATTTTCTTAACACCTATGGTCCATATCTCCAAAGGAAGGTGTATTGGAATGGTATAATCAATAATAAAATAATTCTAAAGAATTACCAAATACATAGTGGAGACATAAAATTTGTTTTAAGGAGAGAAGAAATCAAGGATAAGGATTAAGGCAGAGATAACCCTATAATAGACGACTTCGCTCATAAGCCAAGGGAGAAAGGTTGGATTGATGGAGAGCCAATAAAAGTAGTATTCATATGGAGAAACAAAAATAAATGAATGAAATGGTTAGAAAAAATCATGGATATATTCCTAATCTCATAAAAACTACTAGAAGAAGAATAAAGTGTTATGACATAGATGAGTATGGGAGGCTCTTCAAGTCATATGCCTATTCTCCTTTAGATATGGAAAGGAGAAACAACCCTCTCCATTTAAATTCAAACTTTTATTAGCTTGACAATGAATAATACAAGGACATAGTATCTAGGGAATGGAAGTATTATGTGAAGGATGGTGAGTCTATAATGAAACATTTCAAAATAATCTTGGGAATATTATAAATAATAATAATAATTTATCTAAGGGAACATAATTGAGTTTAAGGGTCCCTATAGATGTTGAAAAGAAGTTGAAAGGAAATATTAGGATAGCCACAAAGTTATTTTCTCAAAATATGAACATGTAAAGATAAAGGTCTTAGAGAATCATAAGAAGAATCTTTTGAAATGAGAGGAGGAGAATTTATGACTAAAGAGAAAGTAATTTTGGCTAAAGTAGGAGGGCGAGACTATTAGGTTCTTTATTAATCATGTAATATTAAGAAGAACTTATATACACTCTAGGAAATTAGGAATGAAAATGAGCATACTATATAAATACATAAAGACATATATAGCAAAAAAAGCAATATAGGACATTTAAAAATATATATATAAAGACTCCTATAGGGTTAAAATGATTGAATTGATAACTATCTCTTGTTTGAATCCAAGATTTGTCACTGATGAGCAAAATAATGAGCTTATGGCAGAAGTGTTCAAGGAGGATATAAAAATGGTTGTACACTCCTTGGATTTGATGGCCTAGTTGAAAATTACCCAATGCAAATAGTGGAATAATCTAAGAGGAATGGGGCCATTTTACAAGCATTATTGCAAAGGTTATAGTTACACATTTAAAGTCTCTATTGTTAGAAGTTGTCTCTATTGAATCATTTCAATTTAGGAAGTAAAAGCTATGATGTTATTAGAATTTCTAGAATTGTTTGATATGGCAAAATGAAAGAAAAAAATTCCAAATTTCATCATGAAATTGGTTGTTAGAGTAAATTTAGTTGTAAAATAGATTTCCTAAGAAAAAATATGGCTGATAAGATAGAATTAAAAAGCCAATATAATTTCAAAAAATTGGATCAACGATAGTTATTGAATTGAAGTAATATAAGTCAAAGATTATTGTGTGCCATATTTTTATGTGGAAATACTAAACTACATATAACCTTGTCTTGGTTAAGATTTTGGTAGGGTCATCTTGAGATATGATAAGTATTATTGAAATATTAAATAGAGAGTATTTTATATTTTCACTAATTCCAATGCTTTTGAAAAAAAACACATTAATTCAAATCATTATGAAATCATTTTGAAATTTGATAAACATTTTACATTTTTTTTTTTTTGCTAGGTTATATGAGTCCTGAGATGACTAGTAGGCCTAACTTCTGGCTTTAGTAGTTGTGACCCAACAACATCTAGGTTGTCAAAATGACCTAAGGATCACATTTGGCCTAAGCCCCAGCAGTGCTTAACATGGCTATATTTTTTCCAATGAAGTTCAAAACCAGTGACCTTTACACCACAGAGTGCCTTAATTGAACACCCTATCACTATCTACTCTATGCCTCATCGACTACATTATTAATTCTTTAAAAATAATAATATAGAATATATTAATATATTATATACTTTGACTTTTAATATAATATAACACTATATTATATAATCTATAATATAACACATTAGTTGTAATTAACTAACTATATTATAAGTTTGGTATTAGCTTTTTTTTTAAGAATGGTTAGCTTATATTAATCAAAATCTGGTATACGAGCCAGAACCCTTTCAATCATAGAAAATTTATCATCTTTCATGCTCCATAATTTTCCAAAAAGAATTCTATTGCTACCTTGCCTATAACCTACTATACTTCTAACAGAATTTATCTTATACAATCTCCAAAAAGAGCCATTATATAATATTGTTTGACATAACATTAAACAAATAAAGTTTCTAAAGACAACTACATTCCTAACTGACTATCTACAACTTCATTCCCATTTTATACCTCTGTTTGCATCTGAATTTTTGGAAGTTGTTCCTCAGACTGACGAAATATTTCCTAGAGGGGATGGCTCCTTCAAGCCCAATACCTCCTTCAGAACTCCCACTGTCGCTACCTCTACTTCAACCTCGATTCCATCAACCTTCAAAGTCAAATTATCAACTTTGGTGGACAATATTTTCTCTAGAAGGAAAATTTGATCCATATCCTTATGGGGCTTCCATTTCCCTTGAAAATAGCAAGAAATTGGCATGCACCTCCAGAAAAAATTTCCTCCCCAACCCTATCTAGAATTCCAATGCATTCCTCCACCATGAGCTCTGTCTGCTCCAAACTTTCACCACCCTCAACATTCAATGACACCATGATCCTTTGCAAACTAAATTTGACAAATATTTTATGTAGCTCTAGCCTCGATACTTGCCATTTATAGTCGGTGGACAGTCCCACTCCTTTCACAACTTCCATCATAGAGAATTTAATGTTTCTAGACTCTAAAATTAATTGCAATTACTAGTTCTCTGTAACATATCCCTCACTGAAGCCCATGTGGTGTAGAACAGTCGGTGATGGGGTGCACTGTTAAGGCACTCCGTTCTGTAAGGTCACCGGTTCGAAACCCATGGGTGGAATGGAAGGAGAAAAAAATGGGAAGATTAGGATTAGTCTAAACGAGCAAAAAAAAAAAAAAACATATCCCTCACTGAATGCTTGATTAGATCACATTTACTCCTCAAGCTGATGGACGAGATACAAACCTAAGGATATTTATATCCTAATGCATGAGAATTGGGGTTATGACACCATATATCCTCACTCATGGAGAGAGCTTTGGTAATTAACCACCTAGAGGGACGATTTTCCTCTATCTCCAAATCCATGAGTTGTTGAACTGTGACCTTCCTTAATGATTCTTCATGAATGATATTTAAAACCGAGAAATGCCTTGAAGCTTGCTCTTGATGTCTTATCGTAAGGGATATCTTACCAACCAAAAAACTATTAATCCTCTCAATCATAATGGAATGGATTGGAATGATAACACGCCTCGATATAGGAGAAGATACCCTGATCAAGGCCTGCCCCTATATTGGCCTATTCATCTATAATATTATGATTTTATCTTTTAACATGGTAGAAGGATATAGATTCAAATTTTTCGATTTGATTCCATATTCACTCATCTAAGGGGGGAAAATATTTTTGGACCATAGATTTTGCTTTATGGAATTCATGAATAACTAGCATTGATTCTACCATTATAATGAGATGATCAATTCTCCTTTATAGTGTTATTTTTAATCATTTCCACCAATCCAATTCTTTTTCTTGATTATTGGTGGTTTTTCCTATCCCCATGCAAATTTCGTGTATGTTTCTTTGTCAGGGCTTATTAACACCCCTCCCACTCCTGCCTCCCCCAGTTTGGAATTAGTTATTTAACTAGATATATGGTTAGTTTTTTTATGTTGTGGCTTTTGGAAAGATGTTTTATCTCAAATTGAATTGACCAAAGACTTATGGTTATGTTGTTGGTTTGGTTTCCTTGGGTACAGACTATATCTCTATAACAATTTTTTTAAATATAATTTCAATTCTAAATTAGTTTTAAAAAACCAACTAAATTAGATTATATAATTAATTATTTATTATTTATTAATAATATCATATAATATAATTGATTAATTATAATTAAAAATCTATTTAATTAACCTATGGAGTGTAGAATAGTTGGTGAATGAGTGCATTATTAAGGCACTCTTTGCCTAATGGTCACCAGTTCAAAATCTTATGGGTGTCCCACTAGGCCAACCCTTAACTAGAGGTTATAGTGGTAGCACAAGATCCACCACCTTCTAGTCTATTTCTCTAGTTAAAAATAAATAAAAAACCAAAAAAAAAACTATTTACTTATAATGTATTTTATATTATAACTCATTTATTACACTAAATTACAAACATAAAAATATATTATATGATAGAAATAATTTTATATTATAGAAAATATTTATAAGAGGTAATTATTATTATTTAAATATAACTTTATTGTTTAATTTTAAATTTATTATTAAGTAAATAAAAATGTAATCATTTATTTGATCAATTATGAATTATTTAGATAAAAAATAATATAAATATAAGTGGTTTTGACACTATTTGCAAACATACAACAAATTAGGCATATGTTAGTTTCCATGCTAGAAAAACTTAATCTTGGCTCACTCTATCATAGACAATGTTGGGGCCAATAGCCTTACAAAATGTAGTAGGACACTCCATGATGTGTCCATGAGTCTGAGTATCTAACACTTTTTCAAACACCCTCACAAATAACGAATTGTTAAATGCATACAAATGTGGTCATCCTATGAAACTTATTTATTATAATGAAATAATGGCCTTGCTAATAGGATTACCTAGTAACAACACATATAAAGCATGCTTAAAATTCATAGATTGACTTGTCAATTTGGAAATTTTGACTCAATTGAAACAAGATACATAATAATCTCAATGACATTTTATAGAACCTACAAGTCAAATATTTCAAAAATACTACCACCATAACAAAAAAATATATCAATTAATATTATAAATATACTTGGACAATTATTCACCCCAACGAGGAAGTGCACATAGTAAATGGACCAAAATTCTAGTATGATTTTTGGTTAGGATCATTCAAACCTTCAATTATTTCCTTTGAAGAGGTTATTTCCATGAATCCCAATCAATATAATGGAAACAAAATCATTTTAAATTTTATATATCAAATAAATATCAAACAACACATATTATTGTATACAAATATAAGTTGGAGACCACAAAATTGCATTTCAAACACAACTATTGCATTCTTATGTCAAATCATGTTAGTGTGATTGGATTTAGAGGCTTTCATGTTGTAAGGCAACCGAGGTTTGAAACTCGTGATAGTCAGGATGAGACACCAAAATAAAAACATATCCATGTTAAAGGTTGGTGTGGCATAGGCCAAATGTAATCCTTGCATGATTTTTATAGCTTACATGCCCCTAGGTCACAATATCGTAAACCATAATCTAGTCTCACAATTCACAGACATGCTAGGAAAAAAATAAAGATTATATACTTAAGTTATCTTAAGGGAAAAACATTATGAATAGTTTTTCTTGTTAGTAACACTCACTAATGCAAATAAGATTGTGTTACAACAAAAAATGTATTATTAACATATTAAACCAATGAGTAGTTGCGACGAGCCATGTAATGTAGCACACCATTTTTAGAAATAAAAATTATAAAGAGGGGGGCACCTTTTTCCATAATGATAATATGGGTTCCTAATTATAATGTGGCTTCTTTATGTTTGTGTAATATTATAAGATCCATCACATGGCCCCAAATTGACCATTGAAATGTTAAAAATTAAAGTTGGTAATGCAGTAGAATGATGTAAGTCAATTATTTTAATATTACCTCAAGTGGGAGATTTAAACTCCATGGGATTGAATATTTAAAGCTCTAAACATTGGAGAAATCATGAGAAAATATAGAAGTTACATCTAAGACAAGTTTCACAAGAAAAATTGATATTTTCTAGAGAAATAATACTCATTCTACAACCAAACTAGTAGACACAGATATGGTTTCTTGAAAATTATTTTCCATGCCTCATTTTACATGAACATTATATTTCCTACCATGTGGCACATAATTATTTTGTTATGTTTGATCAAGAAGCTGCTAATAGTGGTATAAAATGTTCCAACCAAATGTGCTACAAGTGAATAATGAATCTTAAAATAGAAACATTCGAACACTAGGGTGAGCAAACTATTTATGTTTATCATGCACTAAATACTTCAATGGTACGATTCAAACAAGGTGATAATTCTCTAAAGGGAAATATTAACTATTAAGGCCTTCAATTTTCCTTCGTTCTCAACATTGTGTCTATTTGCTTCACATAAGATGATACACTCCATCACATATTCCAATTAACAAGTGAAAGACACCCAAGGGAAATAGTATGTCCATATCTGGGTCTAGAACATGAGATGAAGATGTAACAAATAACTCTAAATGAATAATAGATGCATTTTGAGTTACAAATAGATAATTTTTTCAAAAATAATCCCTTAAAATATTTTGAAACACTTGATTCATCCATCACTAATGATGATAGATTGTAAGCAGTCTTAAATCACTCTTTAAGAAATAATATTTTTCAAAGCCCTTAGGTTTTCTTTTTAAATAATGCAAAAATATTTCATGGAAAGACCTAAATAATGCATTATTTCCTAATAAAACACTAACATTTATAGAAAAAAATTTGACCCATTTATCCAATAAAAATTTGAACACAACCACTATATCCAACTATGATGACACATTTTACAATGCTATAGAGTTCTTCATTTGTAGACCTAATCTCAAGCAATCGTGATTAACTACCAAAAAATAATCAAGATATCTTTTTTTTCGTAATGGTCAAGGAATTTATCATAGGTATTAAATAAAGGTGGTGTTTAACCATTAAAATAGGTGGTTTTTCTTGCTTCTCAAAAATCTTATTCTACAATCTCAACATATCTCTACAATTCCTCTTTTAACACAATAGCTTTTTTTAATCATAGCAAATCATGTTTTTCATCCTCACCATAGTTTCTACAAATATTGTTCTCATGGTTATGTTGACACTTACAACCCTATCATTCTTTAATAGTTTCAAATCATTGCAAATCCCCTCCATTTGTCGTGCAAAAGTGATTGAAAACATAAGTATGAGGGCCCCTTTGAGAAAAAAATCAGTTTACGTTTGAATGGTTACTACAATTATTCATGGCATTATATTCATATATCATTAACTACATTGGAATTTCATAGTTTTGAGTATATTGATGCCATAAAAATTAATGGAGGGACAATGAGCATTGAAGTCAAATGTCATGTTGGCATTGTATCATCTTGGTTTATGCATGTAACTATGGTATCAAGGTATTAATGGCATATGACATCAATGGTTGTGGTTATGTTATGAATATACCAATAGTTTAATACTTGGAAACAAACATTAACATACAACATGACAAGTTCCACACTACACAACACATACATTATTGTTGATGTTATGATTAATTGTTGGTTTGATATGGTGGGATATGTATTGATATATTGTTATAATAAAATTAGAAACAATAATATGGGATGCTATTGTCACCACTCGAGCATTTACTACCCCTTAGCTTGATATGGCACTACATGATCTTAAGTGAAGGTTGAGGACTTGATTGAAAGTTGGGATTTCACCCTAGCCATGGCATGGCCACTACACTATCATGTATTAATGGAAGGTGCCATATTTGCAACTTTCTATTCTTGGGAAGTTACCCTCGTTTCTTGACCAAGAATTTGGTCATTTTATGTTTTTGTATGGTAGTTTTTGGTTATGCACTACATTTAAAGTAACAAACTCGACTCCAAGACCTAACCAATACTAAGAAAAGGTTTAGAATTTGAATTTTCATCTTCATATGAGTTTATTACTCATCTCATAGAAATTTTGATGCATGTTCTCTTGTTAAATTGAATTTAGCTCAGTGATTATATATTTTTGAGTTTATCTATCCATTTTTCTATGGTATGGTTCATTGAATGAAGTTTAAGTGACTATGGTGGCTGATTTTGACTTATTTTTTCCCACATACTCGCACCTTTCACAAGACTTCCCCCTATATTTTTATAGTTTTCAATTATTTAACAACAAAAACTTGATGGTCATGAATCTTGTATCAAAATTTTCATTTCTGAGTTGCTTACTCCGGGAGTTGTTTGGGACAATAAGGGTTATTGCATATAAATTTGGTTGAAGGAAATTTATGTCTAAGATTGTCACAAAATTTATGAAATTTTTCTTTGATAAATATGTGAAGAGGTCAGTCTTAAGTAAATGGGTTATAGTTGCGTGATGAATAAAATATTTGGCTCATAAAAGGAACTTGGCTCTAATTCTCTTAGCATCTAAATTGTGTTGGTTTGTGTATTGTGATTGTTTTATAGCTTAGCTAGTTGGAATTTGTGGAAAATTATGGGTATAAATTACTTCTCTCTTTAAATCATAAGTTTTTTGTGACTAGAAGTAAACTTTCATTATATAAATACAAACCTTTTTACTTTAACATCAAGTCATTTGGGGCTCAAACTATTGAAGAGTATTTATGAAAAGAGGCTCAATTTTTGAACCCTGGAACTATTGAGTGTTATAGCTTCTTTTCGTGGTGATTTTTGGTTGTAGTATGGTTGAGTTGTGATACATGTTTGAAATAAAGTAAGGTTGAATTTTTATGAGATGTTTTGAGTTTTAAAATTTGTTATGTTATTTAGTTTGATTTTTAATATTTGGAATTCCATCATGTGCTAAGGCACCTAAACTCCGTTGCAGATACCTTAGCCAATGCGGGTTCTAGACTAGAAGTGTTGGAATTGAACTATAATATGTCCATATTATGCTCCATAGTATTGAATCAAGTATTAGTCTCAAATCACAGTCTATTGTGCCCTTGGCTCTATGTAAGTGCAGTTGGTTAGCTTGTTGGGAGTTCTCCTTGAGGAAATATAGCTCCTTTCATGAAAATATCATGGACTTTGAAGGCATCACCTCCTTGGCCTATGAGCAAGAGCACACTCATCAATTGTTGAAAAAAATTAATGGAGGTGTAGGTACACCTTTTGGCCTCCCTAATTTTTTGGGCATTAGATAAGCCAGAGCTCCCTGTATGTTTCAAGACATGTTCTTAACCACCTCTTGTGGATCTGTTACCTTCAGCGATGTGTCTATTTACTAACACCTGTGGGTTTTGGTGTAATGGAAATCTTGATTCCAACAAGTGGTTTCAAAGCCAAAGGTCTCAAGTTTGAATCACACCCAGCTCATGTTGCGGGGGAGATTGTTGGAAATTGGATAAACTAGTGGTGTTTCATGACATGTGCTTAACCGCCTCTCATGGATCCGTTAAATTTGGCGATGTGTTTGTTTACTAACACCTGCGGGTTTTGGTGTAATTGAAATCATGATTCCAACATAAACCACTAGAGGGAGTCTTAAGCACTGGAGCGTTTTTCCTTCCAATTGATTCAATACTCTCAATTTATCTCCCTCAGGGATCATATGGATTAGATGTAGAATTAAATAAATGTGGAATTAGTATTTCTCCAACGCTGACTTGAGAAGCTCTGTATTAGACTCAATGAAGGTACCAAGTCAACCTCAGACGTAGTGAAGAATATCCTAGGATCTAGTCAAGTATGTGGATAGCAAGGCCCAGGGGCAAGCGGGAAAGCATGACTCAAGTTGTTATTGGAGTATGGTGTTATTGTGGTTGAAGCGGGCGTTTAATTGTCAAATCTTGTGCATTTTTTATATATGTATTGTAGATATATTCTATTACTAGGGCTTTAATCCAAATATATGGAAGTCTTCCTTTATGTTTAGTTGGGAAACAAGGTCAGAGTAAAAAAAATTATATATGGGTGGTTGAACACAATCTGATTTTGTAGGTCGTTGAATGTAGCTTCTCTTTGGGGACTTTGAGTTTCATGTCTTATGCAGGAGCATTAGACACTAGCCAGCAATGTAGGAGGTTTTGTCCACATGTTGTGGCTAGGAGGGTTTGAAAGCATTTGAATTGTTACAGCTAGGTGTCAATACCTTAGCTGATTGTATTATTAGAGCAGATAGAGTTGTAGAAGTCGAACAGTTCTGTAAATTGAATAATTGTACTTAGGCGTTTGATTTTCTTGAACGGTCCTCTCAGAGGAACCAAAGAGTCATATGTTTTGTATATAAATTGTAATCCCTCGGATAAGTAGAGGGGGAGGGAGAAGAGAGATTCTGCAATAAAATTTGTTCACAGTTGCTTCCAATTAAATAGTTTATGTGCGCATTCACCATAGAGTAGTTCGCATCCTTAAGTGTGAAGAGATTGTTTAATTGCGAAGTGATGAACTCCGTGCATGAATAATTGAACTCCTGCATGAATTCCACTTATCTCTGTCTATTTTTTCTCACGATTTATTCGAGAAACCCTGTGAATTTAACTCCCAACCGCAGGCGAGGTCTGTGTAGAAAGGTCGTCGTTGTGAATTTCGTTTCATTTTAGAATTCCCGCTTCATAATGAGATAAATTTGTTTACCATTGAAATCCTGACCAGAGTTAAAGAACCTAGGAATAGAATAACGTGACTTAACCTTTGGTGAATCACTATTCAAAACCACATAAATCGCAATCGGAGGTTTGTGCGATCGGAGTTTGTGCGATTGATTGCATCGCAAGTGGTAGGACATGCGATCGGAGTTGTGCGATTGATCGCATCGCAATTAATTGCGATGGGCTCATTGGGGTATATTGCGATGGTGCGATCAAGGGATTTGCGACGCGAAATATGCTATTTGTTTAAACGCGTGGAGTATTAATACAAAGTTTCGAAAGGTATAAATTTTGGCTATAAGGTTGGCGGCATAATATAAAGTTCGGGAGTATAATTTAAAGCTCAATATTGTGTTATAACGTTTAATTATAAAATTCCACGAATTTGATAAATAAACTTCAATAAAAGAGAAATTAGAATACCAAGAGAAAGAATGGGGTCAAACAAGCGAAAGCTGACAGAGCCACGACGATGATTGACCATCCCTCCTCAGGGTGACTTTCAGCTGTGTTGTTGCATCATTTGTGGTATCAAAGCCAAGCTTAAAGTTGTTTTGCTGACATGGAAATTTGAGTTGGTAGAGGTGCTGGCAGAAGGAGACCTATAGCCAACGCAGAGGTATTGGAGATGTTGCAGAGGGTCGTGGCCAGGATGGATGCCGTGGAGCGAAGACAGACCAGAGATCCTGAAGACACCAGTGAACCTGAGGTAGAAGAAGCTGAAGAAAATGTCGAAATTCCTCTTGACTTGAGGCTCCTCAGAACTGTTCTGGGATCTGCAGTTAAGCCCAGAATTGAAGTGTCGAGTTATGAAGGGGGACTGAATTTAGAGGAGCTGGTGGACTGGATAAATGAAATGAACAAATGCTTCGATTATGAAGAGATAAGCGAAGATAAGAAGGTCAAGTTTGCAGTGACAAAGCTGAAAGGACATGCTGCACTTTGGTGGGATGGAGTGCAGGCGGAAAGCAGGAGAGTTGGCAAGCAACCTATCAAGAGCTGGACCAGAATGATAGCTAAATTAAAAGGTAAATTCTTGCCTAGTGATTACCAGCTAACATTGTATAAACAAATGTAGAACCTGAGACAGAGGTTGCTGACAGTAAAGGAATACACAGAGGAATTCTACAGAGTGAGCATAAGAGCTGGGAAATTTCAAGATACACCAGAGAAGACTTCCAGATATGTAAATGGTCTCAGACTGGAGATACAAGATGAGATTGGTCTTCTGTCTCCTAAGACAGTGGAAGAGGCCTATCAGATGGCCTTGAAAGCGGAGGAGAAACTCCTGAGGAAACATTCTACCAAGAAGAGAGGTACTTTCCAAGGGAAGAGAAATCAGGGTGGTAGAGGAAAGCCTACACCCAGGAATGGGGCTGATGGTAGCTCACCTCAGAATGCATCTACAGAGGATGATGCAAGGGGCAGAAGGGGTTCTTACAGAGGAAGAGGAAGAGGAGACAGAGGTAGAGGTCGAGAATTGAGGTGTTATAGATGTCAGCAGGTGGGACATAAGCACTATGAGTGTCTAGAGAATGTGGGTGCTGGTCCAAGAAATGTTGTTGTTGCCCAGGTTGGAGAAGAGGCAGAAATTGAAGAAGAAATTCTTCCAGAGAGGGGAGAATCCTTGGTGGTAAACAAGGTCCTGTTGAAGCAAGCTAAAGAAGTCATTGAGCCTGCTCAAAGGAAGACTTTGTTTAGGAGCATCTGTAAAGTCCAAGGGAAATGCTACCAGCTATTCATTGATAGTGGCAGCACAGACAATCTGGTTTCCACTGAGGTGATAGAGAAGTTGAATTTGAAGACAAGGGAGCATCCAAATCCCTACAAGGTGTCCTGGCTGCATAAAGGGCACCAGCTGTTTGTAAAAGAACAGTGCGAGATAGAGCTGCAAATGGGAAAATACAAGGGCAAAGTTTTGTGTGAAGTAATGCCCATGGATGTGTGTCATATACTGCTGGGTAGACCTTGGCAGTTTGATAGAGCAGCAGTGCATGATGGAAAGAAGAACACTTACAAGTTCTTCAAAGATGGGGTACATCATACATTGATACCCATGGAAGAAGGAGAGCCATCCAGCAGGGTGATTGACCCAAAGACCTTGTTGCTGAGCGGGAAGGAATATCTGCAGCAGATAGAAGAAGAAGAGGTAAGATTTGCTTTAGTTTGCAAGCCCAAAGTAGTTCTTACTTCTACAAAGATTTCTGATTTTCCAATAGAAATCCAAGAGATGTTAGATGATTACTATGACATTGTTGTGGATGATTTACTTGATGAGCTGCTGTTGGCTGGATAAATCGTTCTTGCGGACAAGACCGATCTCCCTAGTGTCAGAAGACAATATAGCAACAAACGAACAACTAAGTTTGTCTTTCTCTAAATATATTCGTTTTACAAATAAATGTTATGAAGGTGTCGATCCTACCTTAGATCCAAATGCTTATTTGCGGTCGTAGTGCTTCCGTCGTATCAATAATCCTTCGTCGCAACAAGAGCTCTTTTGTCGCAAGAAAGTATCATCTTTCGTTGATCTGAAATCACAAACAAGAAAATATCAATAGCACCTGTATAACAAATAATTATAAAACATACCTATCATAGTGATCAAGGAATCTATGAAATAAATGGTCAAACAACGGCTTATCGAAATAAACAATCGAACGAAAATTTATTGAGAAAAACAGAACTTGATTGTATTAATCTTAAAAGATACAGAAGAACCTTACAACCTTAGCCTTGATGTTCGAAAGGCCTTCCCGGGGTCCGAAGCAAGAATCTCCTCTACTTTGATAAGTTTTGCAATCTTCCTTCCAAGACAAATAGAGGTATGTAATTTCTCCTCACAAAAGTCTTGTTTAACTAAGTCTGAATCTCAACAGCACTTCAACTCAAAAATCTTCACTTAAAATCTTCTTAAGCTTGACCTCTTCAATACTCCATTAGTTTTCTTAACCAATCTTAACTTAATCTTCAAAGTCTTAACCCCTTGAGGCTACCCAATGCCTCCTTTTATAGAGCAGATGAGGAGGTTAGGATTCAACCTTTAAAGGGATAGAATAATCCTTCAAAGGGATAGGCTCCTCACATCAAGGGATTATTTCTTTAAGGTGTGGGATACATGCACCTTACTAAAGCGTACTCATCCCCAAAAAATCTCATCTAGAACCTTCCAGAATTGACCAAAAATCAACTTTTTCACTTTGATTTCGCGCTTTTTTGACTTTACAGGAAGTCCGCAGGCATAACACTGGAAAATTGCGTTCTAGAACGCAGTTCCTCTTCACATTACCTGCGTACCCTAGCTAGGAACACAGGTAAGTCTCATATTAACTGTGTACTCAAAGTTTTGAGCTTTTTAGGGTTTTTTTTTTTTAGTTTCAGGGCGTGGAATGAGGAAGAAAGGTTGTAAGACTTGCAAAGGAGGCATGTATGAGTGTTTAATGAGCTCATACAGTCAGCAGAATGTCAAGGTGACAATTTTTAGTGTAACAGCTGCCACCTGTGAGAAATATCATCCATCAGATGGATTTTATCCCTGGTTCAAATCTGCCAAATAAGGCAGCCTACAAAATGACTCTCAAGGAAAATGAGGAAATCAGGAGACAAGTACAGGAGTTAGTGGACAAAGGAATGATCAGAGAAAGTATGATTCCCTGTGCAGTACCAACAGTTTTGAGCCCAAAGAAAGATGGAGGCTGGAGGATGTGTACTAATTCCAAAGAATTTAATAAGATCACAATCAGGTACATATTCCCTTTGCCCAGAATTGAAGATTTAATGGACTGTTTGAGTGGTGCTAAATGTTTCTCAAAGATAGATTTGAAGAGTGGATACAATCAGATTAGAATAAGAGAGGGTGATGAGTGGAAAATTGCCTTTAAAACAAATGAAGGACTGTATGAATGGATGGTAATGCCTTTTGGGTTTTCAAATGCACCAAGCACTTTTATGAGACTTATGAATGAAGTATTGAAAGAATTTATTGGGAAATTTGTGATAGTATATTTAGATGATATATTAGTTTTCAGCATAACTAAAGAAGAACATTTAAGGCATCTTAATCATGTTTTGAAGAAGTTGCACCAAGAGAAGCTGCTGATAAATTTGAAGAAATGCTAATTCATGAAAGAAGAGTTGGTGTATTTGGGTTTTGTTGTTTCTGCAAAAGGATTGAAGATGGACCCGGAAAAGGTTAAGGCAATTGTGGAGTGGCCTTCACCCAGGAATGTTTTTGAGGTAAGAAGTTTCCATGGACTTGCTAGGTTTTACAGAAAGTTTATAAGAAACTTCAGTAAGATTAATGCACCCATAATTGAGACCATAAAGAAGAGCAAACAAACATTTAAGTGGACTGCTGAATCAGAAAGAAATTTTAAGGTATTGAAGCAAAAGATAACAGAGAAGCCTGTTTTGATTCTGCCTGATTTTACTAAACCATTTCAAGTAAAATGTGATGCCAGTGGGGAAGCCATTGGAGCTGTGTTGAGTCAGGATGATAGGCCTGTAAACACTTAGCAAAACAATACACTGCATACATATTCTTCTATGAGAACTAATTATAATGAACAAAGACCCAAGAAGCTTTATATTGATGGAGGTCCAGGGAATTTGTATTATATTCTGACAATCACGCTTTGCAGTATATTGTACAGCAGCCCAAGTTGAAACATAAGCATACTAAATGGGTTGAATATCTCCAAGGCTTTAATTTTTTTTTGAAACTTATAAGTGGCCAAGCCAATAAAGTAGTTGATGCTTTGAGTAGGAGACACTTGCTTGTTCAGGAAAATAATTTTGAAGTTGTAGGATTTTATTTTCTCAAAGAATTGTATAAGACAAATCCTGATTTTAAAGAAGCATTTGAGGCATGTAGTAACCCTGTTTTAATAGATAGAAGCCATGGGTTGGATTATTTTCAAGTAGGAAGACTTGTTATTTTAAAGAAGCCAACTGTGTGTACCAAAATGTTCCATGAGGGAAAATTTGATCAAAGAGAAGCATAGTGGTGGACTTGCTGTACACTTTGGTACTGATAAGACTTATGAGCAGTTGAGTCACTTTTATTTATGGCCCAAGATGAGAGCAGAAGTAGACAAGTTTGTGAAGAATTGCAAAATCTGTCAGTATGCTAAAGGAAGGAGCTAGAATGGAGGATTGTACACTCCCTTTCCTATTCCAGACAAGCCTTGGGACATGGTGAGTATGGATTTCGTTCTAGGATTGCCCAAGACCCAGAGAGGGAATGATGCAGTCTTTTTTGTGGTGGATAGATTCTCCAAAATGGCACATTTTACTCCATGTTATACAACTAGTGATGCCACCCATGTTGCTAACTTTTTTTTCAAAGAAATTGTTAGATTGCATGGGTTACCCAGGAGCATTGTTTCAGACAGAGACACCAGATTTGTGGGGCACTTTTGGAGGACACTGTGGAAGAAACTTGGCACCCAACTAAGTTTCAGCTCAGCTTATCATCCCCAGACTGATGGATAGACTGAGGTAGTGAATAGGAGTCTGGGAAATTTATTGAGAAGTCTTGCAGGAGAGCATCCCAAGCAGTGGGATCATATTTTTCCCGAGGCAAAATATGCATATAATGATTCACCAAACAGGAGCACGGGACAGAGTCCATTTCATATTGTTTATGGAATGCACCCGAGAGGAATATCAGAGTTAAGAAATCTGGGAAGAGCAGAGCTAAGGAGTGCAGATGGTGAGGAGTTTGCTTCAAAGATCCAGGCCATACATGAACAAGTGAAACAACAATTACAAGGCAGCAACATCAAATACAAAATCAGGGCAGACTTGAGCAGAAAGGAAGTTCATTTTGAAGTAGGAGATCAGGTTTTGGCACACTTGAGAAAGGAGAGATTCCCAAAGAAGCAGTATAACAAATTGAAGTTCAAAAAGATTGGGCCATGCAAGATACTTAGGAAGTTTTCTGCAAATGCTTATGAGATTGAATTGCCACCTGATGTTGGAATATCTCCCATTTTTAATGTTGTAGATTTGTACAAGTATGAGGATGATGGTGCAGAAGAAGGATCAACAGACAAGGAACATATTGAGTGGAAAGAGCAGCTACCTCCAGCACAGCCATTGCAACCAGAGAAGATATTGGGTAAAAGACCATTCAGAAGGACCAGAGGACAAGAGTACTTTCAGTACTTGATCAAATGGAAGGATAAGCTAGAGGAAGATGCCACTTGGATGACTGAAGGAATGTTGCAGAAGATAGGCAGATCAGTGGAAGAGCTCATGGACAGGAGCCCATGAATAAGATTGCCCTCGGGAGTCTGATGCAGGAGCATTAGACACTAGCCAGCAATGTAGGAGGTTCTGTCCACATGTTGTGGCTAGGAGGGTTTGAAAGCATTTGAATTGTTACAGCTAGGTGTCAATACCTTAGCTGATTTTATTATTAGAGCAGATAGATTTGTAGAAGTCGAACAGTTCTGTAGATTGAATAATTGTACTTAGGCGTTTGATTTTCCTGAACGGTCCTCTCAGAGGAACCGAAGAGTCATATGTTCTGTATATAAATTGTAATCCCTCGGATAAGTAGAGGGGGAGGGAGAAGAGAGATTCTGCAATAAAATTTGTTCACAGTTGCTTCCAATTAAATAGTTTCTGTGCGCATTCACCATAGAGTAGTTCGCATCCTTAAGTGTGAAGAGATTGTTTAATTGCGAAGTGATGAACTCTGTGCATGAATAATTGAACACCTGCATGAATTTCACTTATCTCTGTCTATTGTTTCTCACGATTTATTCGAGCAACCCTGTGAATTTAACTCCCAACCGCAGGCGAGGTCTGTGTAGAAAGGTCGTCGTTGTGAATTCTGTTTCATTGTAGAATTCCCGCTTCATAATGAGATAAATTTGTTTACCATTGACATCCTGACCAGAGTTAAAGAACCTAGGAATAGAATAACATGACTTAACCTTTGGTGAATCACTGTTCAAAACCACATAAATGGCAATCGGAGGTTTGTGCGATCGAAGGTTTGTGCGATTGATCGCATCGCAAGTGGCAGGACATGCGATCAGAGTTGTGCGATTGATCGCATCGCAATTAATTGCGATGGGCTCATTGGGGTATATTGCGATGGTGCAATCAAGGGATTTGTGACGCGAAATATGCTATTTGTTTAAACGCGTGGAGTATTAATACAAAGTTTCGAAAGGTATAAACGTTGGCTATAAGGTTGGCGGCATAATATAAAGTTCGGGAGTATAATTTAAAGCTCAATATTGTGATATACGTTTAATTATCAAATTCCATGAATTTGATAAATAAAATTCAATAAAAGAGAAAGTAGAATACCAGGAGAAAGAACGGGGTCAAACAAGCGAAAGCTGACAGAGCCACGACGATGGTTGACCATCCCTCCTCAGGGTGACTTTCAGCTGTGTTGTTGCGTCAATGTCACTAGAAAATTTGGCCCAATTTCCGACGGCCACTTCGTCGCTATTCCGACACATAGTCGTCGCAAGAGCGACAGTTTGAGGCTGGACAAAATATGGTTAGCCATTACGTCGCAATTCCGATGCTTTTCCAAAGTGTCGCAATACCGACACTTTTTCCGACGTTTTGCAAAGTGTCGCTATTCCGACGAACCACAACTATCGGTCTTCCGACAATCACAAACTGTCGGTCTTCCGACGCTTTTCAGGTTTTCAAAAAAACGTTGCAATTCCAACGAAATATCATCTGATGTTTAGAACGTCGTGTGTTCGACGCTTATGTAACGTCGCTTTACCGACGAAAAAGTTAAAAATATTTAAAAAATAAACGTCGCTCTGCCAACGATCGAGACGTCGGTATTCTAATGAAAAAGTAGAAATATTAAAAAAATTAACGTCGCTCTTCTGATGTGTAAGGCGTCGGTCTTCCGACAAAAAAGTCAAAATATTAAAAAAAATAACGTCGCTCTTTCAGCGTCTAAGGCGTCGGTCTTTCAACGCTTGGTTAAAAATATTTTAAAAAAGAATCCGCCAAATGTGCTAGTTTTAAGTAATATTTTCCATATACAAATAAGTAATATTAATGTCGCTCTTCGTCTCAACTTGTATAAGTCTCCAGTTGTCACCACTTCAAGTTTTACTGTTGATTTTTCATGCCTCTAATATCATCGAGCCCTCCACAGTTGAATCTTTAATCCTCCACAAATATGTCTTACCTGAGCTTCAAATAAACACTGGTATACACTTCTATAGATGTGTTCTATCTGAACTCCAAGGAAGCACTAATTTACCCTTAAAATATACTCCAAATATGTGTTATCACCACTCTACTTCCACAAAGGTAACTCTGAGGTGTTCTTGGGCTCAATTCCACAGGACCGAGCTTTACAAGCTAGATTGGTATACGAAACATAAGTCACTGAGTCTTATCACAGTCTTGTAACTTAACACTGAGCTCATAAATAAAAATAGGTGGCTTAGCTAATTCGAAAGTTCTGTCCAAGCATTAGTAAATAGGAGATAATCTGAGATTTTAATAGATGTTCACTGCATAAAATATGTCAAAATCCTGTAGCTATATCCTTGGCATGAGACTGCAATGAAGAGGTCCAAAGTATGGCAGCTTCAATAGAACCAAGCCTCAATATAGGGTTGCAATAGGTCTGAGGGTTTAACTGATTCAAGTCTTAATAAAAGGCTACAACACAGAACCGAGCTCTTATGGTATATCTCTGTCCTCCAATAATGAAAAACATTAAATTCTCTTGAGCATGGTAATAGAACTAAATTTTCTTACAACAGTCCACAAGATATCCATTCATTTCTAGAAATTCTGCAAGAAGAAAATGAAAGTCATGTATAACAAAGTATTATGAAAAGACTTCAAATTACTGTCATATTGGAGCAACTAGCCTTTGACAGAAAATATAAAAAGAAAAATCAAGACACTGAGTGTTCCCAAAGGATTTTCCTTGGAGTGGAAATTTATATCTGGATCCCTACTTTTGCAAAAATATTTCTTATATATACAGAATTATTTACTCACTAGCAAAAATAAAAATGAAAATGGAAGGGCATACACAATGAAATTTATATCCTTTTCCTTGAGGAAAATAAAATCAGAATAAGATGCATGGTCTAACAATTTGGCATCCTCAATCAGCAATGATCATTTTGCCAGCATTTCCATATGTACCTTGTCAACAAAAAGCAACCATGTAATATTTTCCCCTTCTCAGAGTTCTTCTCAGAAATATAGTCACCATGTAATATTTTCCAATCATCACTACTTTTAGCCCACTTTTTTAGTTTTCGAAATAGATTAGACTTCTTTGATGTACTAATCCATGCTAGAAATATTTCCATTGACAAGTCATCGTACTCTGCAGCTTCAGATGTGTTCAATGAATAAGAGGACAAGCTCTCTGAATCATTATCTGACTGGCATTTTTGTTGAGGTCATGAATGTTCAAACACTGCATATTCCAGCATAAGCTGTTTAGAAATATCCTATGATTTTGGACTCAAACTATCCTTAGGGTCCACTTTTGACATCTTTCCAGGGGTTGTATATGAATTTCGAAGTTCATAACGCAAACATGAGTTGACCCAACACAAATAAACGAGTTCCTCAACCTCACTGAATTGGTTCATTTGCAAGCCCTCAACTTGCTTGCATAGATTTTCATTTGTGTGCCTTGGTACAGATTCCTCAGCTTCAACCTTTGCCACCACATCACTCTGCACAAAGTGGTCAATTAGTTATTTATAATAAAATTGAAATACCCATCTAGAAAGCCGAATGAATATTACTAACTGCATTAAATCTAGAATTATGCATCTAGAATTTTAAAATTTGTGCTGAAATTCTAGAAAATCCCATTGACATGGTGAATTCCTTTGTTAATAATTAAGCAATAAAATTTTCCTAATCAAGATTAGCATTTAATATGCACAATGGATTTCAAGTCGTCTCTAAATTTTATGGTGACCTGAACTTCCCACACTAAACTAAATCTACTCATCTGAAGTAAACATATAAGAAAAACCCCAAAGTAAGAATTTCCAATGATATTATTTTGTTGATATTTATGATTTTTTATGAAATTTCATTATTTTTAGCATGCTGGGTGAGGCAGAGAGATGTGCATCCCTTACTTTAAACTGTGAAGTGAAGTTAGTGGACAAGCTTCCCCCTGTAGCCACCAAGGATACAGTACATACAACGGGATATGTGAGTGAAGAAGAGTGTCAATTTTGTCGTCACAGATGACTTGAGTGTAATTCCAGTTAATTCCACTACTACGATTAATAATAATATTGATATAACGATGGTAAATTTTAACCAAGACCATTTAGAGAGCATGGTGATCACTGTAATGTTAACCCTATGTATTCATAATGGAATCGACTTTCAAATGAATAATATATGTTGCAATGGCACTTGTATGTGTGTGTCTATAGCAGCATACCTCATTGATCTTTCCAAGAGCATTAATTTGTGATTCTGCTGCAGCAAGCTTGCTTGCCAAGTCCCTCTTCTGGTGCTGAAGTTCCATGTTACAAGTGTCGCAATACTGAACCTTCATATCCAATGATAGATTCCATCATAGTAATCAGTAAGTAAACAATATAGATGATGAACTGTTGCAGCTTCCAGCTGTTATGCAATTAAAGTGCCAATGGCTCCAATTTATGGTTAGAACTTCTTCACCTATAAATATTGTATGTGTTTATTGTATTGGAATTATTGCATCGTCATTTGAATCTCTTATGCCTAGGCTCTCTCTCTTTCATTCTCAAGCATTGAACATCAACAAGACTAAACCTACATCAACTTGACATCGACTGTCAAGCATCTCCACTCTCACAGTCTCACAAGTTCATACTAAATTTTCCAGAACACCCTTCATATGCCTTTCTGCATAAGGTATCTCTAGTCTTATAAGTCGTAGAGTTATGATCATAGTCTATGGCCCAATATTCTCTAAATTCAGTATAAAACTCTGAAACTACATTGTATTGTAAATTTGTAATTGATATTGCAATATCAATTAAGCACTATTTGAGATATCTGTCGATATTGTTTATTTAATATTGTCAGTTTCTTGTCCGTTGGGATGTACTAGTTTGCTAACTACATTTTCCAGTTTGACTACGACTTTCATAGTAATTCATATATACCATCTTGAATCCTCAGTTGTCCAATAAGATTACATATGGGTGCTTAGATCACATGCATAGGGATGTGGATAGGAATGTGCCATCTTGTCCAACTTTCCAGTTTACCAAAGGAAGTTTGAAGAATATAAGAGTATATAGGTGTTTCTAGTACCAAATGGACCTTGTCTTGACATCACTATGGAATTGGAACTTGTGTTGGGATTTCCTGGGATATAGAAATATAATGGTTTTATTTTTGACATTCTAGAATCTAGAGTGCTTCATCCTTTGAACAGAATCATCATCAGATGGTTCTGCAATTCCTATAAGTGTCTCGGGTGAGACCTTCTCCAGCTTCTAGAGATTGAAAGTGTCAATGCTTATGGGGTTTTGTTGGCTAGGGAGCTTGAACCCTGGGTCTGATCCCCATGCCAACAACCTGGATCTGCAGAAACACAGATCATGGATCTTCAATAGGTGGAACCAGTAGTGAATATGTTCTTCTCTTTAAGACAAGAAACACATAGAAATATTTCTTAACGTATCTCTCGGTACCTTAGAGTTGTTAACTAGGTGAGAAGCCTCGGATTTTCAATGGTTTATTAATGTCCTATTTTGGTGACTTTGTTGTTTGAAAGCCTTTTAAAGCCAATTCTTGAGTCATTATAGTTGTTGCTAGATCCACGGTCTATACTGATAAAAACTCATTATTATGAGTGGAAATTAATGGCCAGCATAAAAATGAAGATTGGCCTTATCAAAAACATTTTTGATCAATTTTTTCAGCATCCTTTTAATGCATAAATCATAAGAAAAAAAATTGTTCTACACCTTCCACTATATCAATTTAAATAATTTAACATATTTCTTATGTATATATTACTCTTGTTTGGATCATTTTTCTTCACAATCCTTCCTTTGTAAGGAGCAGTGTTGCTCAGAGAAGCGCCCCAACCTCATCAAGGCCCCCGAAGGTCAACCACCAAGTCTTGATGATTACAATCGCTCAAGTGCCTCCATTTCAGCCATGAAGGAGTATCCATAGGGGAGTAATAAATGAAACCAAGGACAATACTTGGAAAACAAAGTGGAGTTTCATCGACCTATTTACTGCCTTTTGACCACTTATGTATGTGTATCACATGCTCACCAACAACCCATCTGTTTATTACTCTGATTTTTTCCTATTTAATAAATTGTTGTTTATCTTATTCTTCGAACTAACTAGGCTCATATGTGCATTGAAAATGTGCATAGCATATAGGTCTTCAAAGTAGAAATAAAACCATCTCCAACAACCCATTTCGTTTCATGTAAAAAGACTAGTGCTGAAACAAAATAGGTGTGTTATTTTTCAAAGAAAATGTTGCATGGTCTGCGAAATTATTACTAATGACAGGGATACTAATTTCCTTAATAATTTTTGGAGAAATTTATGCCAAACTAGAAAAAAAAATTCAGTATAGCTCTGCCTATCATCAACAAAGTAAAAGACAAGAGGAGGAAAACAAAACTCTCAAGATTTTCACGTGGAGTATAACTCAAAAATAACCAAAACAGTGAGATCTAGCTTTGCCACAAGCCAAGTTTGTTCCAATGTAAATCCATGGATCGGTAAAATGCTTATAGAAGAAACCTGACACAGTTTCTAGATTTAATGCTGAGTTGCATCATGCATGGTAAAGCTTACATATTTGTGGAATTTTAAAATGTCAGAACCCAAATACAGGGAAATAATCTATAAAAAACATGAGCGAGAAACATAGAAAATTCAGATTTATGAATGTATATTTCTCCAAATCGTGCTTATAAATTCTTAAATGCAAACCCCTATGAGAAAGTTAAATTCTTATGTTTTAGGATGGGGGAAGGGATATTTTATAGGCAAAATTTAGGGATTTAGGGCCTTTCAATTTTCCATTTTTCATTTATTGTTATGATTTTTAATATGTTTTTAAATAAAATGGCTTTTCTTCGAAGATCTGCTATCTCGATGTTTCCAGCTACCAAAAACAGATTTAAAGCAGATCCTCTGGTGCTTATTAGGGTTGAACCACATTGTCCTGCTACTACACTAGCCATTGAAGTGCCACAATAATTTAAAACCCTTTTGTTGTGTTCTATTCCTCACTATATTCTACAATTCGCCCTCAATTCGCCTACAGCCTCAGAGTTTATTCGGTTAGTTCAAGGGAGAAGAATCCATATCCCTATAATTTGAATAGACCCACAAAAGATAGAGTGCAGAAATTTATACCTACAACCATCTATATCTCATAACCAAGATAGCGTAGAAAAAAATAGCAAATTTGAATGGGGTAAAACAAGGGAAATACCAATCTAATTCTTCTAGAAGAAGAGAGCATTCTTCCACGTTCAATTTATCTTCAGATCTCCCACAGATTTCTAAACATCGACAAAACTCGAAATATCTCCACCAGCTACTATGGCTTTCAAGCTGTTAATGGACTGTGGCCGCTTTAGGGTTTCAGAGCGTCCATGCTTCTACAAGAATCTGGAAAAAAGAAAGCATCATAGGTAAGAATGGAATCATGGGAAAGAAGGCATAAAGGTCGAACAAGTGCACAACAGGAAAAAAAAATTGAATAGATATAAAATCTAATAATAATAATAATAATATATGAATGATAATAATATAAATAATGATATAATAATATACATAATGAGCGGAAGGGTTGTATTGTATGAATGATAATAATAATATACATAATGATATGTCACACAAATTTTTTAGTGCATATTCTAATCCTTATATGCAAACTTTTGAAAATACAAATATTCATATTTAAAATTCTAATGTTCCATATTTTGAACCATTATATGTTATTCCTAATGAATAAGTAAATAAATTATGTCAACATACCTAGACATATGCCGAGGAAATAAATAAGTTGTGCACTAATCCATTACTTTTATTTTGTTAGGTAATGTGAGTTTTGAGATGAGTTGCATGCCTAACATGTGATTTGAGTAGCCATGAACCAAGGGCTTTTAAGTCGTCAAAATCACCTAGGGATCGCATCCAAACTAGGCCACACCATCCCTTAGCTTGACTGGAATTTTTCCCACATAGTTTCGAACCAATTATTTTCTCACCAGTGATTGTATCTTACCCGTTATTTCACATTCCCCAAGGCACAAATCAAATATTTGGATGTATCTTGGATGACTTGTCACATTCCATGACTAGCTTCACACACATTGAATAGGAATTCCCATCATTTAAGAATTTTTTGGAGGGTTTTCATGGCATAGTTTTTAGGGGCTTAGGGGTTCGATGAGTAAGAGATTAGGGGTTAGAGGTTTAGGGTTTAGTGGTTAGGGGTTAGGACTAGAATAATGAGTTAGTGCAGGCTAAGGGGTTAGGGATTTGGGGCTTAGGGGTTAGGTGATCTAGATACATTTAGGGGTTAAGGGAGTAATGATTTATTAGTGGTTAAGGGATTAGGGATTGGGGTTAGGGAGATCATAATGATTTAGTGGTTAATGGTTTAGGGATTAGGGGTTAGGGGTTAGGGGATTTAGGTGCCAGGTCACAAGTATTGTTTTCTAGGAAGGCTTTCCAAAGAATTTGGCTGGCATCACTATGACACTATTATGGAATTAGAAGGGAAGAGAAAGGCAAAGGCTCAAGTATCATATGAGAGAAGGAAGCAATTGGAAAAATTGAGATCAAAAGCAGTGGAGTTAGCCAAAAATAAGCTTGCCCCAGACATGGATAAGATAAAAATTGACAACATATTGGTCAATTTCCTTGACCCTTTATTGGTTATTCAGAAGGAGTATGAATACACCACCGTTAATATCAAGGTAACCGGCCCCTAGCAGATCAAGGGCTGAGAGGAAAATCAATCATCAATGAAAATTCAAAATTTTCAAGTTGAGCAAGATCAACCAAATTGGGAGCAGAGTTTGGGGAACCTTCTTAAGTGAATGGGGCCTATGTGATATGGCTACGAGTTATCTAAGTATATAGTGAATTAGACAGAAGTAAGAAAAAAATTACTTCTTCAAAGCTAATTCGAATTTGGAGGGCTTAGGGGATTGGGGGTTAGGGGTTAGGGGATTTAGGTGCATTTAGGGGTTAGGGGTCGAATAATGAGTTAGTAGTTAAGGGATTAGGGATTGGGGGCTTAGGGGGCCCAAACCGAACGTGTTTGGGCGGGGGCACTCAACCGAAACGACCCGACCTGAACGTGTTAAGGGGTTATAGGTTTATGGTTTAGGGGGTTAAATGGGTTAGGGGTTTGGAATTAGGGTTTAATGGGTTAGGGGTTAAGGGGTTATAGGTTTAGGGTTTACGGGGTTAAATAGGTTAGGGGTTTAGGGATTAGGGATTAAACGGGTTAAGGGATTAGGGATTGGGGGATTAGGGGTTAGGGGATTTAGGCGCAGTTAAGGGTTAGGTGAATAATGATTTAGTGGTTAAGGGATTATGGATTAGGGGCTTAGGGGTTAGGGGAAGAGAATGGTCATTCCAGATGCTTTGTCTTCAGCCAGGTCACAAGTATTGTCTGCTAGGAAGGCTTTCCAAAGAAGTTGGTTGGCATCACTATGACACTATTACGAAATTAGAAGGGAAGAGAAAGGCAAAGGCTTATGTATCATATGAGAGAAGGAGGCAATTGGAAAAATTGAGATCAAAAGCAATGGAGTTAGCTGAAAAGTAGCTTACCCCAGAGATGGATAAGATAAAACTTGACAACATATTGGTCAATTTCCTTGACCCTTATTGGTTATTCAGAAGGAGTATGAATACACCACCGTTAATATCAAGGTAACCGACCCCTAGAAGATCAAGGGGTTAAGGGGTTAGATGTTTGGGGTTTAGGGGGTTAAATGGGTTAGCATTTTAGATCAGATTTAGGGGGTTAGTGGATTTAGCAGTTAAGGATTTTAGGGGTTAGGGGTCGTTACGGGTTAATGGGGCTAGGGTTTAGGGGGTTAAATGGGTTAGGGTTTTATGGATTTAGGGGGTTAAATGGGTTGGGAGTTGGGAATTAATGTTTAAGGGGTTAGGGGTTAAGGGTTAGAGGTTTATGGTTTAGGGGGTTAAATGGGTTAGGCGCTCATTTAGAGGTTTAAGGGCTTATGGGATTTAGCAGTTAAGGATTTTAGCTAGGGGTTAGGGGTTAAGAGGTTAGAGGTTTAGGGTTTAGGGGTTTAAATGGGTTATAGGAGTTTAGAGGTTTAGGGGGTTAGGGGATTTAGTAGTTAAGGATTTTTGGGGTTAAGGGTTAGGGTAGGGGGTTAAATGGGTTAGGGTTTTAGGGGGTTAAATGGGTTAGGCCGGTTGGGAAATAGGGTTTAAGGGGTTAGGGGTTAAGGGTTTAGAGGGTTAAATGGGTTAGGGGTTTAGGGGTTTAGGGGTTAAATGGGTTAGGGGTTAAGGGTTTAAGGGTTAGTGGTTAAGGGTTTAGAGGTTTAGGGTTTGGGGTTAAATGGTCGGTTAGAGGTTCATAGGCTTATGGTTTAAGGGGTTAAATGGGTTAGGGGTTTAGGGATTAGGGATTAAATGGGTTAGGGGTTAAGGTGTTATAGGTTTAGGGTTTAGGGGGTTAAATGGGTTAGGTGTTTAGGGTGTTAGGGGTTTTAGCAGTTAAGGATTTTAGGGGTTAGAAGTTAGGGGCTAATGGGGTTAGGTTTTATAGGTTTAGAGGTTTATGTTTTAGGGGTTAAATGGGTTAGGGGTTAAATTAGTTGCTTATTATTTGCATCTAAATGTAACAATTTTGTAAGTATTGTTTCCTGTTGCCATGTCTTCTTTATTTATGAATTAATAGTATTTGTTTGCCATTGCTTTACATTTATTGATGAAAATGTATATTGCAATCAAAATTAGCAACTTAGCAAAACTAATACGGGCGCCCTCGAACGAAACGACCCGAACCGAATGCACCCGGTCAGGCGACCTCGCATGGTGCGACATAGCGCGCCCAACCAAACGATGCCACAAGGAAGCAAACTGCAAACGGGCCGCCCGAATGTGCACAAGGCACCCGGGCGGTCACAACTTAGCAAAACTGATACGGGCGCCCTCGAACGAAACAACCCGACCCGAACGCGCCCGATTGGGCGACCTCACACGGCGTGACACGACGCGCCTGACCGAAAAAATATGCCACAAGGGAGCAAACAGCAAATGAGCCGCTCGAACGTAAGGCACCGGGGTAGTCACAACTTAGCAAAACTAATACGGGCGCCCTCGAACGAAACAGCCCGACTTGAATGCGCCTGGTCGGGCGACCTCACAAGGCGCGACACGGCGCTCCCGACCGAATGATGCCACAAGGGAGAAAATGAAAAACGGTCCACCCGAACGTGCACAAGGCACCCGGGTGGTCACAACTTAGCAAAACTAATACAGGCGCCCTCGAATGAAACGACCTGACTAGACCCGAACGCGCCCAGTCAGGCGACCTCACACGACGCGCCCGACTGAATTACGATGCCACAAGGGAGCAAATGGAAAAAGATCCACCCGAACGTACATAAGGCACTCGGGCAGTCACAACTTAGAAAAATTGATACGGGCGCCCTCGAACGAAAGGACCCGACCTGAACGCGCCCGGTCAGGCGACCTCACATGGCGCGACACGGCGCGCCCAACTGAACGATGCCACAAGGGAGAAAATGGCAAACGGGCCGCCCGAATGTGCACAAGGGACTTGGGCAATCACAACTTAGCAAGACTGATACGAGCACCCTCAAACGAAACGGCCCAACAATAATGCGCCTGGTTGGGCTCGACCTCACACGGCGCGACACAACGCGCCTGAACGAATTTCAATGCCACAAGGGAGAAAATAGAAAATGGGCCACCCGAACGTGCACAAGGCACCCAGGCAGTCACAACTTAGCAAAACTGATACGGTCACCCTCAAACGAAACGGCCCGACCTGAACGCGCCCGGTCGGGCGACCTCACACGGCGCGCCCGACCAAACGATGCCACAAGGGATAAAACGGAAAATGGGCCACCCAAACGTGCACAAGGCACTCGGAAAGTCACAACTTAGAAAAACTGATACAGGCGCCCTCAAACAAAACAGCCTGACCCGACCCGAACATGCCCGGTCGGGCGACCTCACAGTACGGCGCGACAGGGCCCGCCCAACCGGATGATGCCACAAAGGAGAAAATGGAATATGGGCCACTCGAATGTGCACAAGGCACCCAGGAAATCACAACTTAGCAAAACTAATACGGGCGACCTCGAACGAAACGGCCCGACCCAACCCGAACACACCTGGTCGGGTGACCTCACACGACGCGCCTGACCGAACGATGCCACAAGGGAGCAAATGGAAAATGGGCCACTCAAACGTGCATAAGGGACCCGGGTGGTCACAACTTAGAAAAACTAATACAGGTGCCCTCGAACAAAACGGCCCGACCCGAATGCGCCTGGTTGGGCGACCTCATAGTATAGCACGACACAGCGCGCCCGAACGAATGATGCCACAAGGGAGAAAATGGAAAATGGACCACCCGAACGTGCACAAGGCACCTAGGCAGTCACAAATTAGCAAAACTGATACGAGTGCCCTTGAATGAATCGGCCAGACCCGAATGCGCCCGGTCGGGTGACCTCACACGACGTGACACGACGCGCCCGACCAAACGATGCCACAAGGGAGAAAACGGAAAACGGGCCGCCCGAACGTGCACAAGGGACCTAGGCGGTCACAACTTAGCAAAACTTATACGGGTGCCCTCGAACGAAATGGCCCGACCTATCCCGAACGCGCCCGGTCGGGCGACCTCACACGACGCGCCCGACGAAACGATGCCACAAGGGAGAAAATGGCAAACGGGACGCCCGAACGTGCACAAGGGACAAGGGCGGTCACAACTTAGCAAAACTGATAAAGGCGCCCTCGAACAAAACGGCCCAACCCAAACGCGCACGGTCGAGTGACCTCACCTGGCGCGACACGGCGTGCCCGAACGAACGATGCCACAAGGGAGAAAATGGAAAACAGGCCACCCAAACGTGCACAAGGCACCCGAGCGGTCATAACTTAGCAAAAATAATATGAGCGCCCTCGAACGAGTCGGCCCGACTCGAACGCGCCTGGTCGGGCGACCTCACATGGTGCGACACAGTGCGCCCGACTGAACGATGCCACAAGGGAGCAAATGGAAAACTAGCCGCCTGAACATGCACAAGGCACCTGGGTGGTCACAACTTAAAAAAACTGATACGGGTGCCCTAAAATGAAACGGCCCAACCCAAACACACTTGGTTGGGCGACCTCACACGGCGCGACACACCGCACCCGACTGAACGATTCCATAAGGGATCAAACGGAAAATGGGCCACCCGAACATGCACAAGGCACCCGGGTAGTCACAACCTAGCAAAACTGATACGGGCGCCCTCGAACGAAACGACCCAACCCAAATGCGCCCGGTCGGGCGACCTCGCACGTGCGCGCCCAATCGAACGATGCCACAAGGGAGCAAATGACAAACGGGCCGCCCGAACGTACACAACGCACCCGGGCAATCACAACTTATCAAAACTGATACAGGCGCCTGTTGAGCTAATTTATGTTCCTAAACTAACACAATATTTATTATCAATCCGGGTTGTTTATGCTTTGAGGCAAGATCACTATATGTGAAGATCAGATATAATCAACCTTGAAAGATATGCTAAAAGTAATACATTTTACAACTCCAACTCAATTAGTTTAAAAGGAGGAATAATATTGAAATGGTTCTTGACTCAAGAAATTCATTTCAACTTCAATTACCACTTAATGAATCAGAGATTAAAAACCAAGAACTTTAAGATGGATAAATTATGAAATGAAAGAAGCTCTTAACTTAAGAGACATGTAAAGTGTTCCATTATAATTTATTCATCTTAATATCAAAAATCTCAATAAGAAATTGCTTGCACACAACAAAAGAAACCAACTTTAATTCATCATTTTCATAGAAGGGATGCTCAACTTGATACATCGGTTTTTCCAACTTGATAAAGTGATGAATAAGTTATAAACTAATGACATCAATCACTATGCATAAATCATTAATCAATCTGAAATAAAGCTTTGAAAACCAGTTCTACAACAAGGAAATAAAACGAGTTACAAGAAAGTGTACTTAGCTTGGAATGGGGGCCCTTCCACCCTTGCCTTGCACACTTGATAAATGATCTCAGAAGCTTAACTTCAGTCACACATCCATAACATTGAACAGCAAATTGATAACAACACAAGTCTTCAAATTAACTTCTCAATCCAAAATTGTCACAATATAAAAGTATATAAGTCAATAATAATCCTAATACATAAGCCATCAAAGCTTTGGCTTTAAATAAGAAGTCTCATGAACAAATTGATCTATTTTTACTCAAACAAACCCATCTACTTCTCATCCACCTATCTAAGTCGAATTCATTATTCTTATCCCAAGAAATATGGCCAATCCCATAGAATCTCAAAACTGCCCTATTTCTATGGGATTTCTGAATGACTAGTCATGATTGACTAGAACCAAATGGGCCTAATAAAGCTTGTTCTGTTCGAACTAAGAATAGGTGGCTTAATCCTAGTTGCCAAGCTGTCCATCCATGCATTCAATTCGTGCCCAAGTGTCCTGCAACCACATCAACCATAGAGCTATTACGGGAATTTCTGAATCTGCCAATTTTGCACTAAAAACCAAACTTTCATAAAAACTTTAGAATTTGAAAAATTAAAATTAAATACATGAATAGATATCAAATATATGTCAAAATGGAATAAATGAATGGAAAATGGATGGAAAATAGATGGATAAATAAGTTTCTTTGAGCAAAATAAGACCAAAACTAAGGCCCAACATCTCTCCCTTGCTTATCATCAAGCATGTCCCCATGCTTGCTTGTTCCTCTTTGACCTTCTTCTTCCTGAAGTAGATGTTGTACCTGTTGATGCTTCCTGTTGTGCTGCCCTTGCCAAACAATCTAAACCTGTGTCATGTTGTTCTTTAAACAAAGTTGCTTTAACCTTCTGCTTCTCATACTTGGCCTGCCACATGTTCTTTTCCTTCAACCATTTAACTGCTTGTTTAGAAATTAGATCATTCTTCCTTTTCAATTTCCCCAAGTCTTCTTTCAATTTTTCATTTGTTTTGATCAATTTAGCATTTTCTTTCCTGTTTGCTTTGTTCTCCTCTTCTAACTGTTTTTCAAAAATTTTACTAATTTCTAATTGATCAGTCAAATCCTTGATTTTCCCATCTTTTTCAAAATCCTGAGTTGTTTTCATTAATGATGCAGCTGCTTCATCATCATAGGCAGAATCCCTATCAAATTCTTCTTGTGGAATGTTATTTTCTTCTTGTGGTCTTGGAAAATATGTTTCTTCTTCCTTGTCTAAATTGATGGGACTTTTGTTTGTAAATCTTTTGGGAATAGACATCACAGATATTTCATAATCCATAGCCATATTATTTTGCTGTTTGGCTCTTGTTCTAGGATACACGGGTGAATTCATCACTCCCCTACTTTCCTGCTCTGTTTTCTCTTGCACCTCTGTAATTTGTTCAGTAAAATGATTTTTAACCATGAATTCTCTCCACACTATGCCCTGCAATCTTACTTGATATTCAACTAGGATTTTAATCAATCCTTGATGATACATTTGTCCTGCCTTAAGCCTGTTTTCATGTCTTGTTGTTTCAATCATTTTTAAGAGGCTTTTATATAGGAAATAAGGTAAATTAATCCTATCTTCCCCCTTGATGTGTTGTAGAAGTTTAACATGATATAAATGGGCAACACTATATCCTCGGTCACAAGTTAAAAACTTTTGAATAATCAAGACCAATTCTCTCCATGGCTCATTAAACCATTCCCTGGGTATACCTTTTGTCCTATCAAATGTTCCCTTCCGGTTTTTCTCAAGGAAGAAAGTCCATGCTTTCTCCTTGAAGTGTAGCCCTTTGTAATACTTCTCTCCTAACATTGGCAAATCTAAGGCTTTGGACAAGTATTCTTGGGTTATTGGAACAATGATTTCTCCTATTCGAGTTTGGTCCTGATTGAAATTCTTTATAAAATCTTTGGTTATCTCCTCAGAATGGCCATTAAATTTCTGTAGGAAGCCTATCATTCCTGCCTGATAGAGTTTTTCTATGGTCTCTTTTCCCCAGCTTTCTATTTGAAATTTTGGCTCTACCCTGTTTGCCATTGTTTCTGTAAACCAATCAATGTAGGCTTCTGCTGTTACTAACTTCATTTTAATAAAAATTATGACTATTTTTTTTTAAAATGAAATTCGGTAAGCAAAGAAGCTTACCTTCTTCTTCTGACTCAACTCAACTCTGCACTTTTAACCTCTGATATATTTCCTTTCAATAGCACTCTTCTGAATTCCCTGTCGAATACAAGCAACACCTGTATACTCTGTTAATACACTGATCTCTGTTTTTTATTAAATACACACAGTATCACAAACCACACAATCATGATTTACTTGTGTATATATATAAAAAATAAGAAAAATCAAAGAGTGCTCTCGGCCTAATATGAAATTTTTCGCACTGTTTGGGTTTAAGCAAAGGTGTTAAACAAAATTGCATGCAGACTTATCATGAAAATGCAATTATGCAACAAGCTTTCGGCCTCAACACGTCTTCATCGAACTCGACTCTATTTTTCATCCATAATTCAATGTGACCTTTAAGCATTTGATCCCTGACTGTCAAAACAAAACAAAACGCAGTGGCAACAAAATGTTTTATGGCGTTTTTTTTTTAGTTTACACGCTAACTGTTTGTGAAAACATTGGTGCGCATAGATCACGGCTTAGTGCGCAATTCAACAACCCTCCGCCATACTACTTCACTTAAAACTTGTTACTCATGCAACGGATTTTCCTCACGATGCTGCGCATCACACTCTATCATCAAACCTTAAGTGCTGTCGATCTGGAGATAATCACGGGTTTTGAAATTACCTGACTGTCAACAAAACGCGTGGAATGTAATCGGCGCTCCAAATCCCTACTGTTTCGGTTAACGGAGCTGGTGTCAAAACACAGGATCACAAATTAATGTCAAAAAAAATATTCCATAATCGCTGAGTGTTAATGAACTCCACTGTTACCTGACTCAATCCTGGAAATCTGTGATCTCTGATCGTCGAATCCGGAGCAATTTCTTACCTTAAATTCGCCTTCTTTCTTTCCCCGGAGCGATTTCACTATTCCGCTGCTTCAACCGCCTTCTCTTCTCTCCAGATTAATCAACCACCTTCTTTTTTCTTCAGATCAATGTTTTGTTTCAAAACGCCTTCCTTCTGAGCTCTGGCAATGAGGAATGAGGTTGAAAGTCATGAATGGACCGAGTTCATGGTTGTACCGTGTCTGATGGCGTTATTATGTGAGGTTGGTATGGTTGTCCTCTTTGACCAGTCGACAGACTGTGTCATGAGGATACCACTACCTTGTTTAATGTTTAAACTATATACGTACACCACCACCTGCGCACGTTATGTTTGAATGACATGGCTGTTTTATCACACCACCGTGCACGCTATGGTTGAATTATCACGCTGTATTGTCACCACCGTGCACGTTGATTTCCCATCGTCGTGTGCTATGATATGCACCAACGCATTTCACTTTGAATGATACACCCGTATCATCACTACCTTCTGTATGAACTGATTACTTCCGCCGTGTCCTTCCGTGCAATGATTCTCCTACGTTGTATATGCCATTATCATTCTGTCAAACCTGTCAACTATGTCATAACCATTATGTTCCAACTATGCGCCTTATACCTTTGCCTATGATTATACCATATGCGCATTGATTATATGCCATTGACCTTACCTCTTATGCGTATTAACCTTATGTCTTTTGTGTTCAATTCGCATTCCTCATTTATACTTATGGTATATAGTCTTTGTATAGCGCATTATTTGTTTTGCTTTTTATGCATATCTTTATGATTTTTAAAATGACCATCTTAGGTCATTTTTAAAATCATCACCATACTAATGCTTGATTTATGTATGCAGGTGGAAAGAGTTGTCCTAGCTTGGTCTTTTGCTCAAGAAAAATATTTAGGTTTATAGGGAATATGTATGAGAAATGTGTATATGAATGAAATGGAATATGTATAGGATATTATGAAGATAGGATATGTATAGGGAATTATGAATATAGGATATGTATAGGAATATTGAATATCTTCAGGTACTAACTTTAACTTAACAAAAACTAAAAATTCCTAAGAAAAATTTGAATTTCAAGCACAAAAATGACTATTCATATACTTCCCTGAATGATGTTTGTACAGGTGGAATGAAGTCAGATGTTGTTAGATGAATCAAAAAGTGAATTTTATTGCTGCTCCTTGTCCTTCATGCTCTGGTTCTTGAATTGAAAATCAGGTCCCTTTATACTGATTCTTTGTTTCAGGTCCCTATACACTGCTTACATAATATGCACATGTTGTTTTGGCAGGTCTCTCAGGTCCCTCTGTATTGATTTCTTCTTTCAGGTCCCTCTGTTGACAATACAAGTTTCTTCTATACTTCAGCTTTTCAGCTAAAGATCTAATACAAGTCTCCCCCTTGCTTAAGATATGACTTGTCCTCAAGTCATTTGTTGATTGTGAGTACCTGTATTGAAGTTATGTGAGAACAATAGAACAAGAAAAGGAATTCATAGAGTCCAAGTTGCCTTGATTTTCCCCTATGAATTCGTGTTTGCATAGTGCCAGTTGCCTGGTTTTCACTAGCAAACAAATTATTATTTTTTATGTTTTTTTTTATTATTATTATTTTTTTTATTTTTTTTTTTATTATTATTTTTTTTTTATTATATTTTTTTTATTTTTATTCAACTACAGGACTGGAAGATGGCTGAACTTGGTGTGCCATGACTTCCAGTTCTGTATCTTCTGTCAGTTGTTTCATAAATGCTTCTTTACTGATAGGCTTATTATAAACTTTGAGCCTATGTCCATTCACTATAAAAGAGGTGGAATCCTGGTCAATTGTCTTGATCTTGACTGCTCCATTGTCGAAGACTTCATCAATTTCATATGGGCCTAGCCAGTGTGTTGTGAACTTTGCTTTGAAATCTTTGAACTTGGAGTCAAAAAGTAATGCCCAATCTCCCTTGCGAAATGTCTTTGTCTTGATATATCTGTCGTGCCACTTCATTCTTTGTTGTTGCACCAATGTAGTATGTTCTATGGCTTGTTGACGATGCTCATCTAATTGATTCAGTTCCATGATCCGCTGCTGTTGTGCTTCTGTCAGGTCTAGTCCTAATTCAGCTGCTAGTCTGTATGTTTGTATCTAAAACTCTATAGGCAATAAGGCCTCTTTTCCATATACTAACTGGTATGGACTAAAACCAGTTGTATTCTTCCATGTAATTCTATAGGCCCATAGTGCATCTTGTAATTTTTCAGACCAATCTTTTCTGTTCAGCTTTACTGTTTTTGTAATGATATTCTCTAGGACTTTATTTGTTGATTCAACCTGCCCATTTGCTTGAGGATGATATGGTGTAGATGTTCTGTGTTTGATCTTGTACTTCTCTGTTAGATCTCGTACCAGTTTTGATGTAAATTGTGTTCCTTGATCTGTTACAATTTGTCTAGGTACTCCATATCTGACAAAGATTTCTTTAAAAAGAAAGTTGACCACTATATCTTCTGTTGCTCTAGGCACTGCTTTCGCCTCTGCCCACTTGGTTACATAATCTGTACATACTAAGATGTACTTGTTTCCATTTGATGATGGATTGATGGGTCCAACAAAGTCAAGCGCCCATTGCTCAAATGGTTCTATGAGGACTTGTGGCTTCAGCGGCATCTCATCTCTTGTTATTGGTCTCCCTGTTCTTTGGCAACTGTCACATTGCTTGACATATTTCTTAGAGTCTTGGAAGATGGATGGACAGTAGTAGCCCAGTTGCAGCACCTTATATGCTGTTCGTTTATCTGCAAAATGGCCACCACATGGTTCATCGTGACATGCCTTTAGAATATCTAATATTTCATCTTCTCGCACACATTTTCTAATTATCAAATCTGAAACAGTATAAAATAAATCACCATTTACCCAACTATACCTGGAACTTTCTTTAATAATTTTGTGTCTTTGCTTTTTAGTGAATTGGTTTGGTAACTTTCCAGAAGATAAATAGTTTGCCATGTCTGCAAACCATGGTGTTTTTACCGTGATAGCAAACAAATGTTCATCGGGAAAGTTATCTACAACTGGATTTGGATCATTGGGTGAATGTATGCGGGACAGAAAGTCAGCTACTTGATTTTCCTTGCCTGGCCGATCTTGTATTGTGATATTAAACTCTTGCAGTAATAGTAACCATCTTGTTACTCTTCCATTGGTTATAGGTTTATTCATCAAGTATTTGATTGCTGAATGATCTGTATGAATGAAAACTTGATATCCTGTTATATAATGTCTGAATTTATTTACTGCATGTATAACGGCTAACATTTCTTTCTCGGTGACTGTATAGTTCAATTCTGCAGGTGTTAGATTCTTGCTTATAAAGTATATTGCATAATTGAACAAGTTCTCTTTCTGTCCAAGGGAGGCACCTATTGCGGTATCAGATGCATCAGTTGATATATGAAATGGAAAAGACCAATTTGGTCCACGAAGAATGGGTGCAACTGATAATTTTTCTTTTAGAATTTGAAATGCATTTTGACAGTCATTTGTCCAGTGAAATTCAATATCTTTTGCTAATAATTTGAACAGAGGTTGGGCTATTTTACTGAAGTTTTCAATGAATCGTCTATAATAGCCTGCATAGCCTAAGAAACTTCTTACCTCTTTTTGTGTTGTAGGAGGCATTAAGGTTACTAGGACTTGGATTTTTGCTGGATCCACTTTAATTCCTGAAGAAGAAATATGGTGTCCCAGAACTATTCCTTCTGTCAACATTATCTAGCATTTCTCATTGCTTAATGACAAATTTGTTTCAATGCATCGTTTCAACACTTTCTCAAGATTATTTAAGCAATCATTATATGTGTTTCCATAAACTGTAAAGTCATCCATATAAACCTCTACACATTCATGGATTAGATCAGCAAAAATTGCAAGAACTGCTCGTTGAAAAGTTGCAGGTGCATTACATAAACCAAATGGCAAAACATTATATGCATAGGTTCCCCATGGGCAAGTGAATGTTGTCTTGTCTTGGTCTTCTGTTGCTATTCTAATCTGGTTGTACCCGCTAAACCCATCTAAGAAAGAGAAGAATTTCTTTCCGGCCAATGAGTCTAACACTTGATCAATAAATGGTAGAGGAAAATGATCTTTGAGTGTAGCTTTGTTTAGTTCTCGATAATCCACACATATCCTCCACTTTCCATTTTTCTTTGGAACAATAACCAGTGGAGAAACCCATTGACTATCTGAAATAGGATAGATGAATCCAACATTTAACAATTTTTGCAATTCATCTTTCACTATTTCTTTCATCATAGGATTCATTCGTCTTTGAGGTTGTCTTACAGGTTTAATTTGTTCATCTGTATAGATGTGGTGGACACATGTGTTAGGATGGATTCCTTGCATGTCGGTATAATCCCAGGCAAAAGCTTTTGAATATTTCTGTAATAATGCAATTACCTCTTGTTCTTGTTCTGATTGCAACTCATTTCCAATGTTTAAATGTTTTCCAGGACTTACCTCAATTGTTTTTATTATTGGATTGGAGATTGTGTTTACAGGAAAGATGTCTATAAAAGAATTTCGCAAAGTTTGAATAGTACAGGTTTCCTGAAAACATTGATTCAAAAGGTTATTTGCAGCTTCATATTGCACTTCTCTAAGCTGCTCTGAAATACTTGGTTCTGAAATGAAAAGATCCATTAAGTCTTCATTCCCTTCTTCTTCTCTTAGATCAAAGAATTTATTTATACTTAAAAATGATTTAGTTTGCTGTTTTTCTTGAGCTTCAAGTACTGATTCTAAAGAAGTTGACTGTGTAGGTGAATAAAGAGCAATATGTTTCCTTTCTTCTCCATGTGAAATAATCATGCTTCCTGATCTGCATCCTATAAAGGCATCAGCGGTAGCTAACCATGGTCTGCCTAAAATTAGAGGATGTCCTCCCAAATTTGATTTTGGTTGCAGAATAAGGAAGTCAACGGGATACTCCCATGAATCCAAAGAGACTATTATATCTTCCAATATTCCTTCAGGAACAACTTTAGATCTGTCTGCCAATTCTAAGATTGTAGAGGTTGATCTAATGTTGTTCAAATGCAAAGTTTTCATGGTCTCCATTGTCATTACATTTATAGCTGCTCCCAAGTCTATTAATGTGTTTGGGACTGAAAAATTATTTATTGATATAGTAACCATAGGGATACCAGGATCAATATATTTTTCTATTTTGTTTTCTGTAGACATGAGACTTGCTAGTTTACCAATGACTTGGATTGTAGTAGGATCCTTCTTCTTTCTCTGAGTTTTCTTAATGCACATTTCCTTTATTGTTTTAGCATATATTGGTATTTCTTTAATTGCTTTTAACAAAGGAATTTTCACATAAGCATTTTTTAACTCATCTAAAATATCAAATTCAGGAAGGGTTATTTCTTTTTGTTGTTCCACTAACCTTTCAGGATAAGGTGGTGTTTGAGTTGTAATGATTGTTCCTTTCTGAATTTGTATCTTAGTTTGTGATGTTTCAGGTGATTCTCCTTGTTCGGTTGGTTCTTCTATGATTGGAGGAGAATCCTTTTTAAGCACTTTTCCAGACCTTAGATGGACTTCATTAAGAGGAAGAATTGAATATGTGGGAAAACATGTTGCTTCCTCTACAGTATATGCAGCTTTTTCCACCTTATTATTTGGATTTGAAATTGGTTGTGCTGGTAATTGAGTTGGTCTGGGTTGATTTGTGGGTAGCTGCAACTGTTGTGGTTGGGTCAACAACGGTGGGGGATTCTGCTGCGGATATGGAATGGATTGTGGATATGCAGAATGTTGTTGTTGAAATGGTATGGATTGAGGATATTGCGGATATGTGAATGGTTGTTGATATTGTTGCTGGTATTGTTGAGGTGGCTGGTTTCCATAACCATATCCTCTCCAACCTTGTGCAGGTTGTTGTGGATATTGTTGTGGAGACCAAGCTTGCCATGGCATTGGAGTTGTCCAAGGATTTTGAGATGGATAAAGGTAATTTTGTTGAGGGAATTGTTGCTGATTTTGTTGGGGCATTCTAGGTTGCCATGGTCTTCGTGGTGCTACATAATAAAAACCTTCCATTCCTGGCACTTCTTCCATTGAATTCATTTGTAATTCTTTCAATTTTAGACAATTTTATGTGGAATGTTTTTCTGTACAAAGACCACAAACCTGAATACTCTTAACACTATCCAAAGGACATTCTCTTAATGGATGTTTGTTTCTACATTTGGGACAAAAGATTGCTAAAGCTTGGTCTTGTTCTTCTTTCCTCTTATTTGTCTTTAGCACATCTACTTGTGTCCCTAATGTACTTAAAAGATCTGTTTTGAAATTTTCCAATAAACTTCCTATTTCGGCTCGTGTTATCCCTCCTGCAGCTGACTTTGCTGCTTTTGAACTTACTTCTCTTCTTCCTGTTTTTGCTCTTCCTCTAGAATATTTTTGACATAAGTCAACAATTTCTTCGAATGGTAGGTTTGAGATATCTCCTTTACCCATCACATTCAAAATGTCAAGATATTCATCACTTATACCCTTGAGAAAGATTGTTCGAATGGTTTCTTGATTTAGAGAATGTTGTTTAGATTTCTGTAGATTATACAAAAACCTTTCCAAATATTCTTCTAGACTTTCATCTTCTTGTTGTGTCATTCTAAAAATATCTTCCTTTGAATCTCTAGATTTGCAATAAGCTTGATATTTTTTAAGGAAGACTGATCTCATATCATCCCAAGAAGCTATTGTATGTTCTCCTAAACCCATAAACCATTTCAAGGCTGCTGCTTTTAATGTTGCAGGGAAAAGCCGAAGTTTATGGATGTCATCAGTATATCCATATGTTCTACATAGAATATCAAATTCAAACATAAATGAATCAGGATCTTCTGTTGACATTCCATAAAAATTTGGCAATACAGAAGGTGGAATATTTTTCATTTTCACTTCTTCTCCTAATATTGCACTTGTGTCAATTATTGGAAAGCCAAAGGTAGTTTCATCTTCTTGTCTTTTCTGATCATTTTCCATTTTTCTATCATTTTCTTGTTTTGCATCCTCTTCTCTTTTTCTTCTCAATTCTGCTTGTTGTCTTTCATATTGAGCTCGTTGTTCAGGAGTGAGAATAACAGATCCATGTCCTTCTTCTGCCATTGGTTGATTTGTTTCAATTTTAAGTGGAGTTTCAGGTTGGTCAAAGATAGGAGGATTTATGGATGGAAATAAAGTTTGTTTTCCTTTGATAATTTCTTTTTGTTTTCCAGAAGTTGAAGATTGTTTTTGCTTTGCTTCCCAAGCTAACAAAGTTTGTCTCTCAATCAAAGTCAATCTTTGTCCACTTCTTTGTTTTTCTGCCAATTCCTCAATGATTGGATTACCAGTAACTGGGGTGTTTGATGATCCTATCTCTATTTGTGGGGGGTTTTTAATAAATCTACCATGAGGACCTCTATGTCTAGGCATAAAGAAACATAACTAAAAAGTGTAACTACTGTTTTTGTGTTTTTATTTTTATTTTTTCTCTCTATTGACTATGCCGATATTTGCCTCCCCGGCAACGGCGCCAAAATGTTGAGCTAATTTATGTACCTAAACTAACACAATTATTTATTATCAATCCGGGTTGTTTATGCTTTGAGGAAAGATCACTATATGTGAAGATCAGATATAATCAACCTTGAAAGATATGCTGAAAGTAATACATTCTACAACTCTAACTCAATTAGTTTAAAAAGAGGAATAATATTGAAATGGTTCTTGACTCAAGAAATCCACTTTCACCTCAATTACCACTTAATGAATCAGAGATTAAAACCAAGAACTTAAGATGGATAAATTATTAATGAAATAAGCTCTTAACTTAAGAGACATGTAAAGTATTCCATTATAATTCATTCATCTTAATATTAAAAATCTCAACAAGAAACTGCTTGCACACAACAAAAGAAACCAACTCTAATTCATCATTTTCATAGAAGGGATGCTCAACTTGATACATCTGTTTTTCCAACTTGATAAAGTGATGAATAAGTTATAAACTAATGACATCAATCACTATGCATGAATTATTAAAAAATCTGAAATAAAGCTTTGAAAACCAGTTCTACAATCATCAAATTACAAGGAAATAAAACTAGTTAACAAGAAAGTGTACGTAGCTTGGAATGGGGGCCCTTCCACCCTTGCCTTGCACACTTGATAAATGATCTCAGAAGCTTAACTTCAGTCACACATCCATAACATTGAACAGCAAATTGATAACAGCACAAGTCTTCAAATTAACTTCTCAATCCAAAATTGTCACAATATAAAAGTATATAAGTCAATAATAATCCTAATACATAAGCCATCAAAGTTTTGGCTTTAAATAAGAAGTCTCATGAACAAACTGATCTATTTTTACTCAAACAAACCCATCTACTTCTCATTCACCTATCCAAGTCGAATTCATTGTTCTTATCCCAAGAAATATGGTCAATCCCATAGAATCTCAAAACTGCCCTATTTCTATGGGATTTCTGAATGACTAGTCATGATTGACTAGAACTAAATGGGCCTAATAAAACTTGTTCTGTTCGAACTAAGCATAGGTGGCTTAGTCCTAGTTTCCAAGCTGTCCATCCATGCATTCAACTCGTGCCCAAGTGTCCTGCAACCATATCAACCATATAGCTATTACGGGAATTTCTGAATCAGCCAATTTTGCACTAAAAATCAAACTTTCATAAAAACTTTAGAATTTGAAAAATTAAAATTAAATACCTGAATAGATATCAAATATATGTCAAAATGGAATAAATGAATGGAAAATGGATGGAAAATAGATGGATAAATAAGTTTCTTTGAGCAAAATAAGACCAAAACTAAGGCCCAACA